>CAJOBZ010000010.1:6305000-6320486 GCA_905332375.1 Pieris macdunnoughi
AATTTAGAATTAAAGTAAAATAAAGGTGTAAAAATATTCAATGGAATGGAATAAAACAGTTGTTATAAAATTAAGTTTGTAAAAATACACAATGGAAAGGAATATAACAGTTGTTGTAAAATTAAGTTTAAACAGATAGGCTTTAATAATGTGCCTGTAAATGACCATGATGGTGTTTGGAGTTGGACACGGGTAGGTTGTTGAGGGTCGGTTCTGCTATTAGATACAATAACCTTCCCTCAGCCGCCCAATTTAAGTCCGCTTCCTAACACCAACATTAAACATAACACAAACAAAATATAGAATTAAAGTAAAATAAAGGTGTAAAAATACACAATAGAATGGAATAAAACAGTTGTTATAAAATTAAGTTTAAACAGATGGGCTTTAATAATGTGCCTGTAAAGTTTAGCATTTACTTATGCACAATATTAAACATAGAAAGTTTTACATTTACACATACAGTTGATATAAGGTTAAACTCAAACAGGGATAATCTATAGTGAATTGTGCTTGTATATATTAAACCTAGTAATAGAATAGTCCGTAACTAGTTACACAAACAAGATTACAAATGAAGTGAAATAGAGTTAAAATTATAGTTAATATTATAATTTATGTTTAGTGCAGATGGTATTAGCACAGCAAGGTATGATTTAAATAAAAGAATAATCGTAAAAAAATAAATCTAGGTTAAATATTTAAGTAGTTAGTATAGTAATTGTAAACAGTGTAAAAGGTTATAGATGGAGAGAAATGACTATATACATTTTTGTACGGGTGAGGGCGGATTACTTGCCGATTAATTGTTAAATATAAGTGAAAAATATAAGATATAAACATTTAGAAGGCTTTGATAGTGCACACGAGGTTTGGGAAGGGTTGCGTTGTTTAATAAGGGGTAAGGATTGTGGATGTTTTCGTGTTTTTGTGTAGATAGACAAATGCCCCAGTGCAAGTGCTGCGCGTTGAGGTCGCTGTTAATGTAAGTGTTTGATTTGTTTGATTGTGTGTCATTATGTTATTTAATGTTAAGTTAGTGTTTTGTGTGTGTTTTAAATGTAGTTAATTTTTGCCTCAACGCGGGCACGCATGGCTGTAACTTTGGGGCATTTGTCTGAGTCGGCGCGGTGTAGAGTGCCGGTGTTGGTGTTGAATTGCTTGTTATGTTCTGCGCAATTGGTGCAGTTGTGTACTTCGGCCTTGCACTCCGCTGTAGGATGGTGAGCGGAGCACTTGGCGCATGTGGGTGTGGTGTTGGGGCAGCGGCTCTTTGTGTGTCCGAAATTTAGACAGTTTTGACACTGCCTAAACGGTGAAAAGTTGTCACTGTGGACCCGCTGCATCCCTATGTTAACTCTGCCTAGGTCGGCAAACGCCTTCCAGGCAGAGGGTGTGGTGTTAAGAACTGCGTTATATAGTGAAGTGTTCCTGTTGTTAGCTATGAATTTGACGGTAAATGTGTGTTTAGTTAAGGTGGTGTTTTGGTCTTTAATTGTTTTTGTGAGTTCAAATTCAGGTATGTTTTTTGAGATCCCTTTAAGAATAATCATTGGGTCTATGCGTTTTTCCTCTTGAGTGTGTATTTTTGTGTTATTTTGTAGTCGTGAAATTGTGTGTTGTTTATGATCTTCTCGTTCAAAAACAAGTTTGATCTTTTGTTTTGATAGTGGGGTGACCCTTAAAGGGGCGTATCCGCCCTCTCTGAAATTAACGGTTCTACTAATTTGAGTTAGTATCTGTTCTGTTGTGTCTAGACCCTCTCCGGACACGATGATGGAAGGCCCTGCAGGGGGTTTGGGGGTGGCGGCGGCCTTAGCGTAAGATTTATAAGTCTTATGCGGGTCCGCCGACACTGGTTGTATCTCCGACGGCGCGGGTTTAGGGGATGCCTTAAGAACCCTGGTGTGTTCCTGCAAGGCCTTATTCGATTCATCGAGTAGCCGAGAGTGGGCCTCGAGTTTCTGTAGTAATTGTGTGGTGTGTATATGTGTATCGGTTGGCGGTGTAATTGTTGAGGGTGTAATCGTGGCTTTGGTAGCCTGTGGTGTGTGCGGTACGGGGGCAGGAGGGTTGGGAGGGGTGGTAGGTGAGGGGTCAATGAGGCCGACGACCCCGAAGAGGCCTTCGATTGCCTCTGTGATAGCAGTTTTTAGCTCCCCTTTAAGTTACGGGAGGCAGCGAGAGCTTGTAAGCCTGTCTGTCTGTATTCTTTGGCCATCTCCATATGAGCCGACTCTGTTGGGCGTTTTACGCGAGTGAAGGCCGGGCTCAACATCTCTACTAATGTCCTTCTGGCTGGTGTTGAGGACGTAGAGGGAGTAGGGGCATTGTTTGTTGGTTTGGGTGGAGTTCGGGGTAACATTTTGCTGGTGGAGGGTGAGGGGGGGTGAAGGGGAGCTGAAATGTAGACAGGTGTATTCACCTCTTCGAGCTGAGTCGTTTGATACCCAACTCGAGGGGGTGGGGGTGAGGGGGGAGATTTTGTAGCAATGGGGGGGAAAAACCTGTTTTGTGGGGTGGAGGGGGGGTTTGCGAAAGGAACAGTATACGCTATCAAGTAGAGCTCGCCGAGCCGGTTTGAATGAGCCCAAGCTCGATGGGTTTAGTGTAAAATTTGTAAAATGTTAAAAATCTAAAAATATGGGGCTGGTAATCCACCCTACCTTGTGTTAAGGACCAGGATTGCTCGCCAGCTGTTGTTCGTAATGTAGTGGTGATAGGTGTTTTCTGGCTGCCCGCGGAGAGGACAAGTTGTTGGTGTTGGAGCAGGAGCTGTTCCAGCTGGTCGCCTGATGACTTGGTGTCCAGTTGGGCAGGTGAAAAAGTGTGATGTGCGGTTTGGAACTGATCCGATGGAATTTTGTGCGGGCTATAAGATGGTGGTAGATTGCGATTTTTCTGAGGTGTGGATCCCCTGGAAACCCTGGATTCCAATCTATTCCTGGTCGTGGTTCCTGAATTACTGGGCGAATATTGATGATATTGGTGTCAGTCGGTAGGTTATTTTTTGTGCTTTGTCCTTATTGTAATTTGGATTTGGTGTTCTGATGTTTGGGGGTGGTTAACCCCAAAAAACGGTTTTCCCTTGGTCCGAGAGGATATTTCTGGTCCGATTTTGTCGTGAGATGTGTCAAAAGATACCTTTCCGTCTAGCGCATCTTATAGACATATAAAATTAATTGTGTGTTGTGGGGCCGCTTGCTGGTGGGCAAAACCCTTATTTTTGAAGTTATTTGGCTCTAGAAAATCTGTTCTTTGGCTCAAAATTATAAAATGGGTATCAGACGATAGCCCTCAATTAGGACTATCGTTTTAAGCTAAAATAAGTCGCTCTTACAGATCTTAATAAAAAGTTATTGACCTTTTTCCGGTATTTCGTCCATGGAATCCTTGGTTGTGGACCCTTATCAACCAAAATTAGGTCGAAATGACCGCCTTAATTCACTGTATTACACTACACCACAAAAACAATTTTTGAAGAACTAAAAGTATTTTTAAAGGACAAAAAACCAAAAAATTTACTGTTTTTTATGAAAATAAAATATTAAACTAAAACTTTTAAAACTGAATTTAACACCGTTAGTTAGATCGCAGAAGCGCGCATCTAACGATATATAACACTATACTGAAAACTTAAAAAAACCACTGTTTTGAATTTAGTAAACTTTTTTAAGGCGCGGAGCGACGTGGATTCGACCGTTTCGGGTGGCGTTTGGACGCGGACTGGTTAGGTTAGGTTAGGTTAGGTTAGGTTAGGTTAGGTTAGGTTAGGTTAGGTTAGGTTAGGTTAGGTTAGGTTAGGTTAGGTTAGGTTAGGTTAGGTTAGGTTAGGTTAGGTTAGGTTAGGTTAGGTTAGGTTAGGTTAGGTTAGGTTAGGTTAGGTTAGGTTGGGTTAGGTTAGGTTAGGTTAGGTTAGGTTAGGTTAGGTTAGGTTAGGTTAGGTTAGGTTAGGTTAGGTTAGGTTAGGTTAGGTTAGGTTAGGTTAGGTTAGGTTGAGTACGCGTCGAGCCGTCGTAGCGATCACTGTGTTTTCGTTCGCTCCGCGTTTGAAAAATCTCATGGTGGGTTTTTAGTGGCGGAAAATCTTTTGAGTTGTGTTAAAGGATTCAGTAGTAATCACTGATTCTTTATATGTGTGTGTGCTCTTTGTATGTTAAGTACTTAATTAACTGCAAGGCACAAAAGTGAGTGGGAAATTGACCCGAAGTTAGTTTTTGTGGTATCTTTTTATGTGTCGCGACGACACATAAATTTTATGTGTCCTAATTGTGAACTGGATTAAGGTGCAACTGTGAGTTTATCAATTTTTATTTTTGGCCCATTAGTTTGGCCATTATAATTTAAATTGCTTGAGAGCTACATTGTTGGTTTGCCTTTTGGCGGGAGGTGCATCTGCGAAGATAGTATTACTATCATCTCTATCTTCTGGAGGCGAGCTGTTTGAGTTGACGCTCATCGAGATTGGAGGAAAAGGTGGAAATTATTTGTGAATAATTGAAAGTGAATTGTCGGCCCGCCATCTTGTTTACTAGTTGGGTGCCAAGGTCGGGCAAGTTAGTGAAGCTTCGGTCCGCCATCTTGTTGTTTACAAGTTTGGGGCCAAGGTTGGGGTTTTTTCCGTGACGCGTTGGTCCGCCATCTTGTTGTTGACAAGCTTGGTGGACAGCTGAAGGTTGGACGTCTCTCACACCGAAGTGAGTGGGCGTCCGAAGATTGGATTTCGTCACACCGAAGTGGATTGGAACAATAAATTTTAGTTTTAATTATTTAGAATTAAGATTTTAGAATTAAGATTGTATTTGTGTGGTGTATTGTACTCAGTTCTTTATTCATTTATATATTTATTTATTTATATATTTATTGGGTAGGGGGTTGAGTCGTCGACTCTAATGTTAGTTGGGGGTAGGATCTAGTAGCACCTTGATATGAGGCGAGCTAAAGGGTTGGTGTTTTCGTCGTCCTCGGATAGCGACGACGATGTGGGTATCGTGGAGTGCTCCGGTGAGAGGAAGCGGGCGCATACTAAAAGCCCGGTTGGCAACAACAAGGAAACTTGTTCTCCACCGAACAAGGGTAAGCCGAAAAAGGCGGCTTCTCATGTGGTAGGGTTGGAGGAGGCGGAGGGAGAGTTGCGGCGTCAGAACGCTCGCGCTCGCCTTGCAGAGAGGTTAGAAGGTGCGGGGAATCTCTCCGATTATGGGGCTCCCACCTGTGTGGATATCAGGATTGTGAGGTCATCCGGGGAGGAGGAGTTGGACGATGTTATCCTCCTTGGCATTCCTGAGATAAAGGAGCGGACGGCTGTGCGGGTTCGTCGCATTTTTGAAATTGCGGCGAAGTCGGGCAACCTCAAGGGTGAGTTCGTCCGCGACCTAAAGGTTGCGGCCAAGGAGGTGAACGAGATCGTGGAGGATCTCGCGGAGAGATGCCTGGGAGGGGATGAGGGGAGGCGTCTCCTAAGGGACAATGTTCGCCTGAGGGCCCAGGTTAAAGACCTGGGTCTTGAGCTTGCGGCCCTTAGGAGGGAGTTCAATGAGCGCACTGCGCACTTACCGCAGACAAAGGGACACCCCGTGTCGGTGGAGGCTCCCTCCACTCCAGATGCCCTCCGTCAAATGATGGAGGGGCTGTTGGATGGGGTGAAGGAGAGCCTAATGGGGGGGGTGATGCGGGCTGTTGGGGGCATGCTAGATGCCAAGCTTGCGGGGATTGGGGACAGGCTCCTCCCTGAGCCTGTGCTGCGTCCTCCGCTGGCGGCATCGGCCCGTGGTCTGAGAGCCCCCGAGCGTTTTGTGGAGAGGGGGGGCCCGGGGGCCCAAAATTTCACTGGGCCCCAGGGCTCAAGCACCCGTGAGGGTTCGTTGGGGGTCGGGGCACGGTGGCACCGAATGTGGTGGGGATCCAGGGCCCCGAAGATTTTGAGGGGAGCATAGTCCCGGAGGCCCCAGGTCTTTCGGGGCCCCGGGGCTCTGGGGGTCCTAGTGACGGAAGCTGGGCGACCGTCAGCAAAAAGAAGGGAAAGGGAAAGAAGGGTGGTTCTCCCGCTGTGCCGGTCCTTCCCCCTGTGAGTGGTGGAAGTGGCCGGGTGGGCCGGTCAGAGGACCATGGAGTGAGTCGCGGCGCAGGGCCCTCGGCTGGGCGAGTGGCAGTTATAGAGAGGTCCGTCAGGGTGCAGCCTTCGCTCACTCCGCCGAAAACTTCCGCAGTGGTCATCACATTGCGGAGGGAGGCGGTGGAGCGGGGGGTGACGTATGCCGACGTGCTAACCAAGGCAAGAAATGGTATAAGCCTGGCTGAGATTGGTATTGCAACTATCAGCATCCGGCTAACGGCAACGGGAGCTCGGATGCTGGAGGTGCCGGGGGTTGACAGGGAGGAGAAGGCTGATGCCCTGGCGGACAGGCTTCGTGTGGTGCTGTCGGGGAGGCCTTGGTGGGGAGGCCCGTCAAATGTGCGGACCTCCTTATTCGGGACCTTGACGACAGCGTCACTGAGAGGGATGTGACGGAGGCGGTGGCTGCC
This sequence comes from Pieris macdunnoughi, assembly GCA_905332375.1. Taxonomy (NCBI): domain Eukaryota; kingdom Metazoa; phylum Arthropoda; class Insecta; order Lepidoptera; family Pieridae; genus Pieris; species Pieris macdunnoughi. Next base: position 6,311,526 of record CAJOBZ010000010.1, read on the forward strand.
ATGGGTGGGTGCCAGGCTGAAGCGATCAAGCCGGGTAAGATTTTGAGGCGTGGGATACGGGGCTTGGGGGAGATGTTCCTCATGTGTCCGGTCGCTGCCGCCCAGAAAGTGTGCCAAGGAAAGCTCCTCATTGGGTGGAGCTCCTGTCGGGTTGAAATCCGAGAGGATCGCCCTTTGAGGTGCTATAAGTGCCAGAAATTGGGTCACGTGCGAGCCACTTGTGACTCAACGGTGGACTTGGCGGAGGTGTGCTATCGATGTGGGGTTGCTGGCCACAAGGCCAATGAATGCAGCTCGAAAGAGCTGCATTGCGTGGTCTGCTCAACGGCTGGGAAGCCAGCAGACCATAAGATGGCGGGAAGGGCCTGCAACCCTCCGAAAGTGACGAAGGGCTTGGGAGCCCAAAGGACTGGGACAACTGTGGGGAACGCTCCCATGGAGGTTGGTGTGGCACAACCATCATAGCTGCACCAGCCTGTTGGGGGGGATCTGGAGACGCCGTACCGCGCCTCAGGGGTTGTGACTGCACACCCTGGCCGAATGTGCCACTTGGTTGAGGCAACACTGTCTCGACCTGGTGTCGGTCGTTTGGACGGACCTCTCGCTGCCGAGTGTTGTTGCAGCAATACTAGGTAGCCATGAGGCATGGCGATCGGTTCTTCCGGTTTACCGGTTCTTCTGGTTTCGTGGGGTCGGTTTGCCGGTTTTCCGGTTTACCGGTTTTCAGGTTTCGTGGGGCCGGTTTACCGGTTTTCCGGTTTTCCGGTTTACCGGTTTTCAGGTTTCGTGGGGCCGGTTTTCCGGTTTTACCGGTTTTCCGGTTTTACTGGTTTTCCGGTTTACCGGTTTTCCGGTTTCATGGGGCCGGTTTTCCGGTTTTTACCGGTTTTCCGGTTTACCGGTTTTCCAGTTTCATGGGGCCGGTTTACCGGTTTTCCGGTTTTCCGGTTTACCGGTTTTCCGGTTTCGTGGGGCCGGTTTGCCGGTTTTCCGGCTGTCGATCGTCAGCGGGAGGTGCGTTGAAACGACCGGAGGGGGTTGTGCTTGGCGACGGCAAGGTGAAGGGTGGGTAGGCGCAGGGTGGGCCCAATATACGCATAGTTGCGTGGGTCCAACTGCGTCCCACTGCGTCGTCGCCAGGCCCTTATGCGGACATACCCGCCTGAGCTTTCTGGGTTGAATGCCTAGTGCGACCCCCGGGGAGCTCAATGCGGTGCCGGACGGCATTCATTCAGAATGGGTGTAGTCTGGTACCGCAGGCGGTATGGAGGGTTCAGGAGGAATTTTTAGTGGGTCCGGCTTCTCCCCTCTGATTAGCAGAGGGACTTTGAGAACGTCATCCCCACAGTCCCCGCGGTAGCGACTGCATACGCCCGCGGGCCTGCATTTGTGCATTTTAACCTCCTTCATAAAAAAAAAAAAAAAAAAAAGGTTAGGGTTAGGTTAGGTTAGGTTAGGTTAGGTTAGGTTAGGTTAGGTTAGGTTAGGTTAGGTTAGGTTATAATCTCAGATAGCCACTTATATAAGGGTATCGACTAAGTGAAAAGCGGTCCAAGTTCGAATAATCTGACTTACAGTACGCGTCGAGCCGTCGTAGCGATCACTGTGTTTTTCGTTCGCTCCGCGTTTGAAAAATCTCATGGTGGGTTTTTAGTGGCGGAAAATCTTTTGAGTCGTGTTAAAGGATTCAGTAGTAATCACTGATTCTTTATATGTGTGTGTGCTCTTTGTATGTTAAGTACTTAATTAACTGCAAGGCACAAAAGTGAGTGGGAAATTGACCCGAAGTTAGTTTTTGTGGTATCTTTTTATGTGTCGCGACGACACATAAATTTTATGTGTCCTAATTGTGAACTGGATTAAGGTGCAACTGTGAGTTTATCAATTTTTATTTTTGGCCCATTAGTTTGGCCATTATAATTTAAATTGCTTGAGAGCTACATTGTTGGTTTGCCTTTTGGCGGGAGGTGCATCTGCGAAGATAGTATTACTATCATCTCTATCTTCTGGAGGCGAGCTGTTTGAGTTGACGCTCATCGAGATTGGAGGAAAAGGTGGAAATTATTTGTGAATAATTGAAAGTGAATTGTCGGCCCGCCATCTTGTTTACTAGTTGGGTGCCAAGGTCGGGCAAGTTAGTGAAGCTTCGGTCCGCCATCTTGTTGTTTACAAGTTTGGGGCCAAGGTTGGGGTTTTTTCCGTGACGCGTTGGTCCGCCATCTTGTTGTTGACAAGCTTGGTGGACAGCTGAAGGTTGGACGTCTCTCACACCGAAGTGAGTGGGCGTCCGAAGATTGGATTTCGTCACACCGAAGTGGATTGGAACAATAAATTTTAGTTTTAATTATTTAGAATTAAGATTTTAGAATTAGGATTGTATTTGTGTGTGTGGTGTATTGTACTCAGTTCTTTATTCATTTATATATTTATTTATTTATATATTTATTGGGTAGGGGGTTGAGTCGTCGACTCTAATGTTAGTTGGGGGTAGGATCTAGTAGCACCTTAATATGAGGCGAGCTAAAGGGTTGGTGTTTTCGTCGTCCTCGGATAGCGACGACGATGTGGGTATCGTGGAGTGCTCCGGTGAGAGGAAGCGGGCGCATACTAAAAGCCCGGTTGGCAACAACAAGGAAACTTGCTCTCCACCGGCCAAGGGTAAGCCGAAAAAGGCGGCTTCTCATGTGGTAGGGTTGGAGGAGGCGGAGGGAGAGTTGCGGCGTCAGAACGCTTGCTCTCGCCTTGCAGAGAGGTTAGAAGGTGCGGGGAATCTCTCCGATTATGGGGCTCCCACCTGTGTGGATATCAGGATTGTGAGGTCATCCGGGGAGGAGGAGTTGGACGATGTTATCCTCCTTGGCATTCCTGAGATGAAGGAGCGGACGGCTGTGCGGGTTCGTCGCATTTTCGAAATTGCGGCGAAGTCGGGCAACCTCAAGGGTGAGTTTGTCCGCGACCTGAAGGTTGCAGCCAAGGAGGTGGCTGAGATCGTGGAGGATCTCGCGGAGAGATGCCTGGGAGGGGATGAGGGGAGGCGTGTCCTAAGGGACAATGTTCGCCTGAGGGCCCAGGTAAAAGACCTGGGTCTGGAGCTTGCGGCCCTTAGGAGGGAGTTCAATGAGAGCACTGCGCACTTAGCGCAGACAAAGGGACACCCCGTGTCGGTGGAGGGTCCCTCCACTCCGGATGCCCTCCGTCAAATGATGGAGGGGCTTTTGGATGGGGTGAAGGAGAGCCTTATGGGGGAGGTGATGCGGGCTGTTGGGGGCATGCTAGATGCCAAGCTTGCGGGGATTGGGGACAGGCTCCTCCCTGAGCCTGTGCTGCGTCCTCCGCTGGCGGCATCGGCCCGTGGTCCGGGGAGCCCCTGAGCGTTTTGTTGAGAGGGGGGGCCGGTGGCCCCGAATTTCGCAGGGCCCCTGGGCTCAAGCACCCGTGAGGGTTCGTTGGGGGGTCGGGGCACGGTGGCTCCGAATGTGGTGGGGACCCAGGGTCCCGAAGATTTAGAGGGGAGCAGAGTCCCGGAGGCCCCAGGTCTTTCGGGGCCCCGGGTCTCTGGGGGTCCTAGTGACGGAAGCTGGGCGACCGTCAGCAAAAAAGAAGGGTAAGGGGAAAGAAGGGTGGTTCTCCCGCTGTGCCGGTCCTTCCCCTGTGAGTGGGGGAAGTGGCCGTGTTGGCCGGTCAGAGGACCATGGAGTGAGTCGCGGCGCAGGGCCCTCGGCTGGGCGAGTGGCAGTTATAGAGAGGTCTGTCAGGGTGCAGCCTTCGCTCACTCCGCCGAAAACTTCTGCAGTGGTCATCACATTGCGGAGGGAGGCGGTGGAGCGGGGGTGACGTATGCCGATGTGCTACTCAAGGCAAGAAATGGTATAAACCTGGCTGAGATTGGTATTGCAACTATCAGCATCCGGCTAACGGCAACGGGAGCTCGGATGCTGGAGGTGCCGGGGGTTGACAGAGAGGAGAAGGCTGATGCCCTGGCGGACAGGCTTCGTGTGGTGCTGTCGGGGGAGGCCTTGGTGGGGAGGCCCGTCAAATGTGCGGACCTCCTTATTCGGGACCTTGACGACAGCGTCACTGAGAGGGATGTGACGGAGGCGGTGGCTGCCATGGGTGGGTGCCCGGCTGAAGCGATCAAGCCGGGTAAGATTTTGAGGCGTGGGATACGGGGCTTGGGGGAGATGTTCCTCATGTGTCCGGTCGCCGCCGCCCAGAAAGTGTGCCAAGGAAAGCTCCTCATTGGGTGGAGCTCCTGTCGGGTTGAAATCCGAGAGGACCGCCCTTTGAGGTGCTACAAGTGCCAGAAGTTGGGTCACGTGCGAGCCACTTGTGACTCAACGATGGACTTGGCGGAGGTGTGCTATCGATGTGGGGTTGCTGGCCACAAGGCCAATGAATGCAGCTCGAAAGAGCTGCATTGCGCGGTCTGCTCAACGGCTGGGAAGCCAGCAGACCATAAGATGGCGGGAAGGGCCTGCAACCCTCCGAAGGTGACGAAGGGCCTGGGAGCCCAAAGGACTGGGACAACTGTGGGGGAACGCTCCCATGGAGGTTGGTGTGGCACAACCATCATAGCTGCACCAGCCTGTTGGGGGGATCTGGAGACGCTGTGCCGCGATTCAGGGGTGGTGACTGCACACCCTGGCCGAATGTGCCACTTGGTTGAGGCAACACTGTCTCGACCTGGTGTCGGTCGTTTGGACGGACCTCTCGCTGCCGAGTGTTGTTGCAGCAATACTAGGTAGCCATGAGGCATGGCGATCGGTTCTTCCGGTTTGCCGGTTCTTCTGGTTTCGCGGGGCCGGTTTACCGGTTTTCCGGTTTACCGGTTTTCTGGTTTCGTGGGGCCGGTTTACCGGTTTTCCGGTTTTCCGGTTTACCGGTTTTCTGGTTTCGTGGGGCCGGTTTACCGGTTTTCCGGTTTTCCGGTTTACCGGTTTTCCGGTTTCATGGGGCAGGTTTACCGGTTTTCCGGTTTTCCGGTTTACCGGTTTTCTGGTTTCGTGGGGCCGGTTTTCCGGTTTTACCGGTTTTCCGGTTTACCGGTTTTCTGGTTTCATGGGGCCGGTTTACCGGTTTTACCGGTTTTCGGTTTACCGGTTTTCCGGTTTCATGGGGCCGGTTTACCGGTTTTCCGGTTTACCGGTTTTTCCGGTTTCATGGGGCAGGTTTACCGGTTTTCCGGTTTTTCGGTTTACCGGTTTTCTGGTTTCATGGGGCTGGGTTTCCGGTTTACCGGTTTTCCGGTTTACCGGTTTTTCGGTTTCGTGGGGCCGGTTTTCCGGCTGTCGATCGTCAGCGGGAGGTGCGTTGAATCGGCCGGAGGGGTTGTGCTTGGCGACGGCAAGGTGAAGGGTGGGCAGGCGCAGGGTGGGCCCAATATACGCATAGTTGCGTGGGTCCAACTGCGTCCCACTGCGTCGTCGCCAGGCCCTTATGCGGACATACCCGCCTGAGCTTTCTGGGTTGAATGCCTAGTGCGACCCCCGGGGAGCTCAATGCGGTGCCGGACGGCATTCATTCAGAATGGGTGTAGTCTGGTACCGCAGGCGGTATGGAGGGTTCAGGAGGAATTTTTAGTGGGTCCGGCTTCTCCCCTCTGATTAGCAGAGGGACTTTGAGAACGCCATCCCCACAGTCCCCGCGGTAGCGACTGCATACGCCCGCGGGCCTGCATTTGTGCATTTTAACCTCCTTCATAAAAAAAAAAAAAAAAAAGGTTAGGTTAGGTTAGGTTAGGTTAGGTTAGGTTAGGTTAGGTTAGGTTAGGTTAGGTTAGGTTAGGTTAGGTTAGGTTAGGTTAGGTTAGGTTAGGTTAGGTTAGGTTAGGTTAGGTTAGGTTAGGTTAGGTTAGGTTAGGTTAGGGTTAGGTTAGGTTAGGTTAGGTTAGGTTAGGTTAGGTTGAGGTTAGGTTAGGTTGTAGGTTAGGTTAGGTTAGGTTAGGTTAGGTTAGGTTAGGTTAGGTTAGGTTAGGTTAGGTTAGGTTAGGTTAGGTTAGGTTAGGTTAGGTTAGGTTAGGTTAGGTTAGGTTAGGTTAGGTTAGGTTAGGTTAGGTTAGGTTAGGTTAGGTTAGGTTAGGTTAGGTTAGGTTAGGTTAGGTTAGGTTAGGTTAGGTTGAGGTTAGGTTAGGTTAGGTTAGGTTAGGTTAGGTTAGGTTAGGTTAGTACGCGTCGAGCCGTCGTAGCGATCACTGTGTTTTTCGTTCGCTCCGCGTTTGAAAAATCTCATGGTGGGTTTTTAGTGGCGGAAAATCTTTTGAGTCGTGTTAAAGGATTCAGTAGTAATCACTGATTCTTTATATGTGTGTGTGCTCTTTGTATGTTAAGTACTTAATTAACTGCAAGGCACAAAAGTGAGTGGGAAATTGACCCGAAGTTAGTTTTTGTGGTATCTTTTTATGTGTCGCGACGACACATAAATTTTATGTGTCCTAATTGTGAACTGGATTAAGGTGCAACTGTGAGTTTATCAATTTTTATTTTTGGCCCATTAGTTTGGCCATTATAATTTAAATTGCTTGAGAGCTACATTGTTGGTTTGCCTTTTGGCGGGAGGTGCATCTGCGAAGATAGTATTACTATCATCTCTATCTTCTGGAGGCGAGCTGTTTGAGTTGACGCTCATCGAGATTGGAGGAAAAGGTGGAAATTATTTGTGAATAATTGAAAGTGAATTGTCGGCCCGCCATCTTGTTTACTAGTTGGGTGCCAAGGTCGGGCAAGTTAGTGAAGCTTCGGTCCGCCATCTTGTTGTTTACAAGTCTGGGGCCAAGGTTGGGGTTTTTTCCGTGACGCGTTGGTCCGCCATCTTGTTGTTGACAAGCTTGGTGGACAGCTGAAGGTTGGACGTCTCTCACACCGAAGTGAGTGGGCGTCCGAAGATTGGATTTCGTCACACCGAAGTGGATTGGAACAATAAATTTTAGTTTTAATTATTTAGAATTAAGATTTTAGAATTAGGATTGTATTTGTGTGGTGTATTGTACTCAGTTCTTTATTCATTTATATATTTATTTATTTATATATTTATTGGGTAGGGGGTTGAGTCGTCGACTCTAATGTTAGTTGGGGGTAGGATCTAGTAGCACCTTAATATGAGGCGAGCTAAAGGGTTGGTGTTTTCGTCGTCCTCGGATAGCGACGACGATGTGGGTATCGTGGAGTGCTCCGGTGAGAGGAAGCGGGCGCATACTAAAAGCCCGGTTGGCAACAACAAGGAAACTTGCTCTCCACCGGCCAAGGGTAAGCCGAAAAAGGCGGCTTCTCATGTGGTAGGGTTGGAGGAGGCGGAGGGAGAGTTGCGGCGTCAGAACGCTTGCTCTCGCCTTGCAGAGAGGTTAGAAGGTGCGGGGAATCTCTCCGATTATGGGGCTCCCACCTGTGTGGATATCAGGATTGTGAGGTCATCCGGGGAGGAGGAGTTGGACGATGTTATCCTCCTTGGCATTCCTGAGATGAAGGAGCGGACGGCTGTGCGGGTTCGTCGCATTTTCGAAATTGCGGCGAAGTCGGGCAACCTCAAGGGTGAGTTTGTCCGCGACCTGAAGGTTGCAGCCAAGGAGGTGGCTGAGATCGTGGAGGATCTCGCGGAGAGATGCCTGGGAGGGGATGAGGGAGGCGTGTCCTAAGGGACAATGTTCGCCTGAGGGCCCAGGTAAAAGACCTGGGTCTGGAGCTTGCGGCCCTTAGGAGGGAGTTCAATGAGAGCACTGCGCACTTAGCGCAGACAAAGGGACACCCCGTGTCGGTGGAGGGTCCCTCCACTCCGGATGCCCTCCGTCAAATGATGGAGGGGCTTTTGGATGGGGTGAAGGAGAGCCTTATGGGGGAGGTGATGCGGGCTGTTGGGGGCATGCTAGATGCCAAGCTTGCGGGGATTGGGGACAGGCTCCTCCCTGAGCCTGTGCTGCGTCCTCCGCTGGCGGCATCGGCCCGTGGTCCAGGAGCCCCTGAGCGTTTTGTGGAGAGGGGGGCCGGTGGCCCCTGAATTTCAGGGGCCCCTGGGCTCCAAGCACCCGTGAGGGTTCGTTGGGGGTCGGGGCACGGTGGCTCCGGATTGGTGGGGACCCAGGGTCCCGAAGATTTAGAGGGGAGCAGAGTCCCGGAGGCCCCAGGTCTTTCGGGGCCCCGGGTCTCTGGGGGTCCTAGTGACGGAAGCTGGGCGACCGTCAGCAAAAAGAAGGGGTAAGGGAAAGAAGGGTGGTTCTCCCGCTGTGCCGGTCCTTCCCCCCTGTGAGTGGGGGAAGTGGCCGTGTTGGCCGGTCAGAGGACCATGGAGTGAGTCGCGGCGCAGGGCCCTCGGCTGGGCGAGTGGCAGTTATAGAGAGGTCTGTCAGGGTGCAGCCTTCGCTCACTCCGCCGAAAACTTCCGCAGTGGTCATCACATTGCGGAGGGAGGCGGTGGAGCGGGGGTGACGTATGCCGATGTGCTACTCAAGGCAAGAAATGGTATAAACCTGGCTGAGATTGGTATTGCAACTATCAGCATCCGGCTAACGGCAACGGGAGCTCGGATGCTGGAGGTGCCGGGGGTTGACAGAGGAGAGAGGCTGATGCCCTGGCGGACAGGCTTCGTGTGGTGCTGTCGGGGAGGCCTTGGTGGGGAGGCCCGTCAAATGTGCGGACCTCCTTATTCGGGACCTTGACGACAGCGTCACTGAGAGGGATGTGACGGAGGCGGTGGCTGCCATGGGTGGGTGCCCGGCTGAAGCGATCAAGCCGGGTAAGATTTTGAGGCGTGGGATACGGGGCTTGGGGGAGATGTTCCTCATGTGTCCGGTCGCCGCCGCCCAGAAAGTGTGCCAAGGAAAGCTCCTCATTGGGTGGAGCTCCTGTCGGGTTGAAATCCGAGAGGACCGCCCTTTGAGGTGCTACAAGTGCCAGAAGTTGGGTCACGTGCGAGCCACTTGTGACTCAACGATGGACTTGGCGGAGGTGTGCTATCGATGTGGGGTTGCTGGCC
>CAJOBZ010000011.1:0-400000 GCA_905332375.1 Pieris macdunnoughi
ATTGGCGGAAACCGTCCTGAATGCTCTGATGGCTCTTAGAGCGAAGCCGCGCTGTAGGCTTATTAATTTTGATCTGACTGTTTTCTTGGAGGCAATATGTCCCCAAACACTGGAGGCGTATGTAGTAATCGGTTCAATAACCATTGAGTATATGGTACGAACGTTTTCGGGGTGTGGGCCCCATGTGCTGCGCACATAAATTTGTAATTTTTTAAAGATGTTTAGTGTTTTTTGTATGGTGTGTTTTAGGTGATCGTTAAATAGAAGTTTGTTGTCGATTACGACGCCGAGATATATTATGTTTTTGCTGAAAGTGAGAGGGGTGTTATCGAATAAGATTTGAGTGTGTACCGATTTTGGTGTGAATGCGATTAGTTGTGTTTTATTGGGGCCAAAATGAAGTTTTACACTTTGACCCCATAGGCGGATAGTTTCAAGAGCTGTGTTGGTGAGATTTTGTATGGTAAGTGGGTCCTTAGCGGTGACGACAAGCAGTACGTCATCCGCATAGGCTTGAAGGTAGCAGTCTGTAGGTAACTTGGTGTTATTAAGAAGGTCGTTAACAATGAGGTTCCACAGAATTGGTCCGCATGCAGATCCCTGTACGCATCCCTTTTCTGTGGATTGAGTAATTTTGTTGCTGCCGAAGTGTAGTGTAACTGATCTCTGCGATAAATAACTTCGCAGAGTTTTATAAAGATTGGCTGGGCACTGAGCTTGTTTGAGTCCATTGAGCACCGCCGGCCACCAAGCGTTGTCAAACGCCGCCTTGATGTCCAGCGATACTGCAATGGCTTGTTTTTTGTTGCACTTGGCTTTTTTGATGATGTCCAGGGCGGAGTGGATCGCTTGAACCGTTCCTGTTTGTTCGGTGAAGCCGAATTGTTTATCACTAAGTAGGCCTAATTTGTTGGCTTTGTATGTGACCCTCTTGGTTATGAGTTTTTCAAGGACTTTCCCGAACACGGGAATGAGGCCGATGGGGCGATAGGATGAGAGTGAGGTGTAGTCAGTTTTATTGTGTTTGGGAATTACCTTGACTGTAGCTTCCTTCCAAGGGGTGGGAAAGTGAGCAGTTTCTATGCATCGGTTAAATAGTTTAAGAAAGATTTCGGGATATAGCTTGATTACTGTTTGGCAAATGTCGCTGGTCAGGTGGTCTTGACCAGGAGCTTTCTTATGACTGATGGTCTCAATGGCGTGTATTATTTCTTGTAAGGTGAAAGGTGGGTCATCCGCCGTGTCGGGGGGAGAGTCAGTTAGGTCTGTGAGTGTTAGGTGTCTGGGTTCTGTGTTGGGAAGATTTGTGGGGTAAAAATGGTTCAGTAGTGATTGAGCTGTTTCAAGCTCAGTTTTGGTGTAAGTGTTGTTGATTCGGAGTGTACCAGGTTGAATGTTAGGTGTAGATTTTTTAAGAAGGCGGTTAGTGACGGTCCAAACGTCGTCTTTGTCTTGGGACTCGCAAAACTCCCTGAAGCTGTTTATTGATGCGAGGCGCATTGCAGTGGTATATTTTTGTTTCGAATCGTTGTATTCGGCTATGAGTTCTGCGCTTGGTGAATTATGTCCCCTTGAGGAGCGACACATCATATGATGAAGCCTGCGGCATTCACCGCTAAGTTTCTCCAGATGGTCGTTCCACCATGGGGCCTTGGGTTTCTGTGTGCCCTTGCGTACGGGGAAAGCATCTTTACAAGCCTTGTTAATGGTTAATGTAAGGTCATTTATGTATGTGTCGATTTGGTGTGGTGATAACTCTGAGATGTCAATGTCTAGTGTATCGGAATTAATAATATGTGTGTGGAGTGACTCTTTAAATGAATGCCAGTTTGCATTTTGTGTTTTGTATATGAATGTACTATGAGTGTGAGATCTGTTAATAAGGTGTTGTGTGTGGTTGTAGGTAAAAGTGATGGGGTTGTGTTGAGAATGTGGAAATAGGCCGCTGTGAACGGACCAGTCGCCAACGCGTTGAGCGTTGTGTGTAGGTGTAATTGTGAGGTCAATAATTGATGATCTTATTTTACCGTGAGTTGTCGTTTCGAACGTAGGTGTATGAGTGTTGTTATGTACGTAGAGATCATGCGTGAGTAAAAGGTCAGCTATTTCTTTTCCTCGTTTATTGTATCGTGCGTGGTGTCCACTGCCCCAGAGTGGATGCCAAGCATTGAGGTCGCCCGCAATGAGGATGTGTGCGTTTGGGTTTTGTATGAGAAAATGATCTAAAAGTTGTAGTGTTTGGGTATAATCTGTGTCTGGTTCTATGTATATGGAAATGAGAAAAAATGTGTCTGATTGTGTGGTGATTGATATTGTGACGATATTATTAGAGGTGTATTGTGTGAGGATGTGTGCGTTAATGTGTTGTGTGGTGATTATGCAGGCTTTCGTGGGTCCATCGTTAGAGGATTGGAATATACGAAAGCCTGGAATGTGTGAGACTGTGTTGCTGGTGTTGTAATAAGGTTCGGAGATAAAAGCAATGTCAGTGTTAGTGTTAGCAAAGTGTAATTTAAATTCTTGGAGTGCAAGGCGAGATCTGTCAAGATTCGCTTGTGTAATTTTAAATGTGTGCATGAGTATGTTTTAGTGATAGTTAATCTTAGCCTCAATGCGGGCCCTCATTGCTTTTACCTTGGGACAATTTTCACTATCGGCGCGGTGGGTGACACTGGTGTTGGTTTTAAATTGAGCGTTGTGCTCATTGCAATTAGCGCACTTGTTTACGTGAGAGTTGTTTTCAGAGGATTTACAGTCTGTGGTGTCGTGTTGGCCGGCGCATTTAGCGCAGGTGGGGGAGGACGCGGGGCATCTGCTTTTGGTGTGCCCAAAGTTAAGGCAGCGTCTGCACTGGATAAAAGGAGAGAAGTTTGAGCAATGCACATATTGATAGGAGATGGCGACGTGGCCCATTTCTACGAACTTACGCCAAGCGGAGGGGAGGTTGATAGGACAAGATTGAAGAGGTTGTCATTACGGTTATTACGTCGGAATTTAATATGGAATTTTTCATTTGTGAGTTCGGGATTTTGGTCTCGAATAGTGTCAATCACTTCCTCTTCAGGTGTTGATTTACTAATACCTTTGATAATGACCATGGGGTCAAGGCGTTTTTCGTTTTCCACCTTTAGCGGCGAGGATTTAGTTAATTGCCTGAGGGCGTCGTCTTTGTTCTCTTCGGAGCGGAAAGTGATTTTTAACTTCCCTTTAGATAGAGGGGCAATTTTTAGGGGTGCATATCCTCCTTGGCGATAGTCGATGCCGGTCCTAACTTGTTCCAGTATTGTCTGGGGTGTGGTGTCAGGGCCGCCACTGACTACTATTGAGGGGCCAGATGTTAATTTGGGAGAGGCGGAGGTGGTGGCAGCAACCGTTGCATAAGAATGAACGGTGGTGCGGGAGTTGGTGGGTGTGTCTTTGCGTGGTTTGTTCAATGTTGAGATTTTATTTGATATCTGTGTAATGTTGTTATTGTTATCATTTACTAGTTTTGCATGCGCTTCAATTTTTTCTTTAAGGTCGTTGGCCGCGATTGTGAACGCCATTATATCGGGTATGGGTTGGGGGATGGAGGCGGGAGGGGACGTAAATGATTCAGGTTGTTGGGAGGGGGGAAGAGGCGATGAAGAGATTACTAAATCGTACAGTTTTTGAAGCGACTTTTCTATGGTAACCCTGATCTCGGTTTTCAGGTTTCTTGAGGAATTTAACGCCTCTCTGGCTTTGTGGAGCCATACCTTACCCTCCGCATGAGGGGTTAAGTTGGTGTTAACAAGACGAGAGGGTTTCAGTGTGGGTCCAGTGCCGGATTGTAGACCGGGTGAGAGTTCGGCTAGAAATTGTCCGAGGGGTTTTTTAGAAACTTGGTGAGCTGTTGAGGGTGTGGGAGGGGTTTTGTTGGGTGTATCCGTGCTGGTAGTTTTAATGGGACTCAAGTCCCGGGGGTTTGAGGGGGTGTACGTCTTATCATTTTGTTTAAAAGAGAAAAGAAAGGGTTGTTTTAACGTTATGAGTTGTTTAAAGAGGTTGTTTTTACGTTATTTAAAAGCCGAAATTTTAATTTAAATAAGAACTTTTATATATATTAATGTACACTGTAATCCGCTCTATCAGATGAAGTATAAACAAATTATTAATAAACGTTAGAAAAAATTTTATAAATGTTAGTTTGGTAAAAACTTACAAATTTTAACGAAAAGTAGTTTTTTTGAAAAGTTGTTTAATGAGTTATATAAGATGAGATTTAATTTAAGTTAGCATTTATATATATAATAATGTGCACCTTGATAAGCTCTATCAAATGGTGTGTAACAAATTATTAATGATCGTTAGAAGAATATTTTATAGATGTTAATTTAGTAGAAACTAGCCAATTTTATTGAAAAAGTGGTTTTTTGAAAAGCTGTTTAAGAATTTATATAAGATGAGATTTAATTTAAGTTGGCATTTATATGTATGATAATGTGCGCCTTGATAAGTTCTATCAGGTGGTATGTAAACAAATTATTAATGATCGTTAGAAAAAATTTTATAGATGTTAATTTAGTAGAAACTAGCCAATTTTATTGAAAAAGTGGTTTTTGAAAAGCTGTTTAAGAATTTATATAAGATGAGATTTAATTTAAGTTGGCATTTATATGTATGATAATGTGCGCCTTGATAAGCTCTATCAGATGGTGTGTAACAAATTATTAATGATCGTTAGAAAAATATTTTATAGATGTTAGTTTAGTAAAAACTTGCAAATTTATCGAAAAAGTGGTTTTTGGAAAAGGCTGTTTAATTAGTTATATAATATGAGATTTAATTTAAATTAGCATTTATATATATAGTAATGTACACCATAATAAGTTCTATCAAATCTTATATAAACAGGTTGTTAATGAGCGTTAGAAAATTTTATATATGTTAGTTTAGTGAAAATTTACAATTTTTATAAAAGAAAAAAAATTATTTAAAATATGAATTCTATCTATATTAGTTCTTTTTCTTATATGGTCTTGTGCAGTAGGAAGTGCTGATTTCAGAAAGTGTAAGAGTTCCCCTCAGACCCTGCAGGGGCCAAGGTTATCACTGAAAGAGTAGCTGAACCTTCCGGTAGACCGGGTCTTGTGGTCTATCCAGGTAGATTACCCATATAACTGCTTCACTAGAGTGAAGCAGTTATATGGGTAATGTAAGTTTTTACTAAATTAACATCTATAAAATTTTTTTCTAACGATCATTAATAATTTGTTTACATACCACCTGATAGAACTTATCAAGGCGCACATTATCATACATATAAATGCCAACTTAAATTAAATCTCATCTTATATAAATTCTTAAACAGCTTTTCAAAAAACCACTTTTTCAATAAAATTGGCTAGTTTCTACTAAATTAACATCTATAAAATATTCTTCTAACGATCATTAATAATTTGTTATACACCATTTGATAGAGCTTATCAAGGTGCACATTATTATATATATAAATGCTAACTTAAATTAAATCTCATCTTATATAACTCATTAAACAACTTTTCAAAAAAACTACTTTTCGTTAAAATTTGTAAGTTTTTACCAAACTAACATTTATAAAATTTTTTCTAACGTTTATTAATAATTTGTTTATACTTCATCTGATAGAGCGGATTACAGTGTACATTAATATATATAAAAGTTCTTATTTAAATTAAAATTTCGGCTTTTAAATAACGTAAAAACAACCTCTTTAAACAACTCATAACGTTAAAACAACCCTTTCTTTTCTCTTTTAAACAAAATGATAAGACGTACACCCCTCAAACCCCCCGGGACTTGAGTCCCATTAAAACTACCAGCACGGATACACCCAACAAAACCCCTCCCACACCCTCAACAGCTCACCAAGTTTCTAAAAACCCCTCGGACAATTTCTAGCCGAACTCTCACCCGGTCTACAATCCGGCACTGGACCCACACTGAAACCCTCTCGTCTTGTTAACACCAACTTAACCCCTCATGCGGAGGGTAAGGTATGGCTCCACAAAGCCAGAGAGGCGTTAAATTCCTCAAGAAACCTGAAAACCGAGATCAGGGTTACCATAGAAAAGTCGCTTCAAAAACTGTACGATTTAGTAATCTCTTCATCGCCTCTTCCCCCTCCCAACAACCTGAATCATTTACGTCCCCTCCCGCCTCCATCCCCCAACCCATACCCGATATAATGGCGTTCACAATCGCGGCCAACGACCTTAAAGAAAAAATTGAAGCGCATGCAAAACTAGTAAATGATAACAATAACAACATTACACAGATATCAAATAAAATCTCAACATTGAACAAACCACGCAAAGACACACCCACCAACTCCCGCACCACCGTTCATTCTTATGCAACGGTTGCTGCCACCACCTCCGCCTCTCCCAAATTAACATCTGGCCCCTCAATAGTAGTCAGTGGCGGCCCTGACACCACACCCCAGACAATACTGGAACAAGTTAGGACCGGCATCGACTATCGCCAAGGAGGATATGCACCCCTAAAAATTGCCCCTCTATCTAAAGGGAAGTTAAAAATCACTTTCCGCTCCGAAGAGAACAAAGACGACGCCCTCAGGCAATTAACTAAATCCTCGCCGCTAAAGGTGGAAAACGAAAAACGCCTTGACCCCATGGTCATTATCAAAGGTATTAGTAAATCAACACCTGAAGAGGAAGTGATTGACACTATTCGAGACCAAAATCCCGAACTCACAAATGAAAAATTCCATATTAAATTCCGACGTAATAACCGTAATGACAACCTCTTCAATCTTGTCCTATCAACCTCCCCCTCCGCTTGGCGTAAGTTCGTAGAAATGGGCCACGTCGCCATCTCCTATCAATATGTGCATTGCTCAAACTTCTCTCCTTTTATCCAGTGCAGACGCTGCCTTAACTTTGGGCACACCAAAAGCAGATGCCCCGCGTCCTCCCCCACCTGCGCTAAATGCGCCGGCCAACACGACACCACAGACTGTAAATCCTCTGAAAACAACTCTCACGTAAACAAGTGCGCTAATTGCAATGAGCACAACGCTCAATTTAAAACCAACACCAGTGTCACCCACCGCGCCGATAGTGAAAATTGTCCCAAGGTAAAAGCAATGAGGGCCCGCATTGAGGCTAAGATTAACTATCACTAAAACATACTCATGCACACATTTAAAATTACACAAGCGAATCTTGACAGATCTCGCCTTGCACTCCAAGAATTTAAATTACACTTTGCTAACACTAACACTGACATTGCTTTTATCTCCGAACCTTATTACAACACCAGCAACACAGTCTCACACATTCCAGGCTTTCGTATATTCCAATCCTCTAACGATGGACCCACGAAAGCCTGCATAATCACCACACAACACATTAACGCACACATCCTCACACAATACACCTCTAATAATATCGTCACAATATCAATCACCACACAATCAGACACATTTTTTCTCATTTCCATATACATAGAACCAGACACAGATTATACCCAAACACTACAACTTTTAGATCATTTTCTCATACAAAACCCAAACGCACACATCCTCATTGCGGGCGACCTCAATGCTTGGCATCCACTCTGGGGCAGTGGACACCACGCACGATACAATAAACGAGGAAAAGAAATAGCTGACCTTTTACTCACGCATGATCTCTACGTACATAACAACACTCATACACCTACGTTCGAAACGACAACTCACGGTAAAATAAGATCATCAATTATTGACCTCACAATTACACCTACACACAACGCTCAACGCGTTAGCGACTGGTCCGTTCACAGCGGCCTATTTCCACATTCTCAACACAACCCCATCACTTTTACCTACAACCACACACAACACCTTATTAACAGATCTCACACTCATAGTACATTCATATACAAAACACAAAATGCAAACTGGCATTCATTTAAAGAGTCACTCCACACACATATTATTAATTCCGATACACTAGACATTGACATCTCAGAGTTATCACCACACCAAATCGACACATACATAAATGACCTTACATTAACCATTAACAAGGCTTGTAAAGATGCTTTCCCCGTACGCAAGGGCACACAGAAACCCAAGGCCCCATGGTGGAACGACCATCTGGAGAAACTTAGCGGTGAATGCCGCAGGCTTCATCATATGATGTGTCGCTCCTCAAGGGGACATAATTCACCAAGCGCAGAACTCATAGCCGAATACAACGATTCGAAACAAAAATATACCACTGCAATGCGCCTCGCATCAATAAACAGCTTCAGGGAGTTTTGCGAGTCCCAAGACAAAGACGACGTTTGGACCGTCACTAACCGCCTTCTTAAAAATTCTACACCTAACATTCAACCTGGTACACTCCGAATCAACAACACTTACACCAAAACTGAGCTTGAAACAGCTCAATCACTACTGAACCATTTTTACCCCACAAATCTTCCCAACACAGAACCCAGACACCTAACACTCACAGACCTAACTGACTCTCCCCCGACACGGCGGATGACCCACCTTTCACCTTACAAGAAATAATACACGCCATTGAGACCATCAGTCATAAGAAAGCTCCTGGTCAAGACCACCTGACCAGCGACATTTGCCAAACAGTAATCAAGCTATATCCCGAAATCTTTCTTAAACTATTTAACCGATGCATAGAAACTGCTCACTTTCCCACCCCTTGGAAGGAAGCTACAGTCAAGGTAATTCCCAAACACAATAAAACTGACTACACCTCACTCTCATCCTATCGCCCCATCGGCCTCATTCCCGTGTTCGGGAAAGTCCTTGAAAAACTCATAACCAAGAGGGTCACATACAAAGCCAACAAATTAGGCCTACTTAGTGATAAACAATTCGGCTTCACCGAACAAACAGGAACGGTTCAAGCGATCCACTCCGCCCTGGACATCATCAAAAAGCCAAGTGCAACAAAAAACAAGCCATTGCAGTATCGCTGGACATCAAGGCGGCGTTTGACAACGCTTGGTGGCCGGCGGTGCTCAATGGACTCAAACAAGCTCAGTGCCCAGCCAATCTTTATAAAACTCTGCGAAGTTATTTATCGCAGAGATCAGTTACACTACACTTCGGCAGCAACAAAATTACTCAATCCACAGAAAAGGGATGCGTACAGGGATCTGCATGCGGACCAATTCTGTGGAACCTCATTGTTAACGACCTTCTTAATAACACCAAGTTACCTACAGACTGCTACCTTCAAGCCTATGCGGATGACGTACTGCTTGTCGTCACCGCTAAGGACCCACTTACCATACAAAAATCTCACCAACACAGCTCTTGAAACTATCCGCCTATGGGGTCAAAGTGTAAAACTTCATTTTGGCCCCAATAAAACACAACTAATCGCATTCACACCAAAATCGGTACACACTCAAATCTTATTCGATAACACCCCTCTCACTTTCAGCAAAAACATAATATATCTCGGCGTCGTAATCGACAACAAACTTCTATTTAACGATCACCTAAAACACACCATACAAAAAACACTAAACATCTTTAAAAAATTACAAATTTATGTGCGCAGCACATGGGGCCCACACCCCGAAAACGTTCGTACCATATACTCAATGGTTATTGAACCGATTACTACATACGCCTCCAGTGTTTGGGGACATATTGCCTCCAAGAAAACAGTCAGATCAAAATTAATAAGCCTACAGCGCGGCTTCGCTCTAAGAGCCATCAGAGCATTCAGGACGGTTTCCGCCAATGCAGCGATCGCCCTGGCCCGTTTTACCCCTCTAGATCTCAAACTCCTACAGACGGCAGAGATCGAGTCAACTCGCATAAATAGACATACAAATAGACTACCCAACGACATCCCAATTGAAACCCCAGTCCGTTTTTCTGACCTCCTTCATCCCGCAGAACGAGTTCCCATTAAAATCTTAACAAAAGATTCATACGCAGAGCTTGATCATCTACACTTCCATCATATTTATACTGATGGAAGTAAACATGAGGACGGCTCAACTGGCGCTGCGCTCGTTATATACTCACCAACTCCCCCTCACTAACACACAGCAATGAACAGACACATAAACACACATACACAAAACATATCAAACTACATAACACCAGTTCTGTCTTCCAGGCAGAACTTATCGCCATCAAATACGCCGTAATGTATCTACACACCAAAAGCATCACACAGGCCATCATTTTCACTGACTCACAATCATCCATAGCGGCACTTAAACAATACATCAATACCCATCCGATAGTCACTGACATACACAATACGCTCCATTCCATAAACTCGAACTCCACCCCTAACATATATTTCCAATGGGTCAAAGGCCATTCAGGCATACCAGGCAATGAACTAGCCGACGCCGCGGCTAACAAGGCAGCATCCCTTCACAAATCCCCTGATCTTATTTCATGTCCCATTTCCCACATTAAAAACATTATCAAACAAGATATTAAAACAAAATCACAATCCAGGTATATAGACGAAACAACTGGCAAATTTACTAAAAAACTATTTCCCCAACTCTCCAATATTAACGCATTTTTCCAGTCCATCCCCATATCCTTTCAAATGACCCAATTCCTAACTGCCCATTCATTCGCAAAGAACTACCTACACAGATTCCACATAACTGACGATCCTTATTGCCCCTGTGACAACTCCACCATCCAAGACCTTATACACCTTATCCGTGAATGTCCCAGATTCTCTTACCAAAGGAGAACTTATGAAGACACTTGTAATTTTATGAACATTGATCCATACAACATTACTGAAATTATATCCAAAAACATATCATCAAAGTCATTCGAAAAATTTATAAAATACATAATCAACAATCTAAAAGCATTTAATAATACATAAATAACATATGATTCAATTGTAATTGTAATTAACCTTAATTTTAAGAATAACTTCAAGTTTTATCTGTGTTAAATCTTAGGTTAAATTTGCACTAAGTTTAACAGACCCAATCATACCATTCACATGTATACTCAAATCCTAATTTTAAGAATAACTTTAAGTTTTATTAAATACAAATATGCTAAGTTAAATTCTAGCTTAAACATAGACTAAGATTATCTAATCTAATCAAACTATTATTGTACACTCAAATCTTAATTTTAAGAAGAACTTTGTTTTATTTGTTACAAACTCGCACTCTTAACGCATGTTCAGATCTAGACCAGGTTTATTCAATTTATCTATACTACTCATATTATGTACATCAAATTCTAATCTTTCTAAGAATAACTGCAAGTTTCATTTGATATAAATATGCAACGTAAAAATTTAGTTTAAATCTAGACTAAGGTTATCTTACCTAATCAAACTACTCATGTACACTCAAATTCAAATTTAGACTAAGATTATTCAATGTAATAAAACAATTCATATGTATATTTAACTCTAATTTCTAAGAACAGCTGTAATTTTTATTTGTTACAAATTCGATTTATTAACGTCAGCTCAAACTAATATTAAGATTATAATCTTACTACACTGTAAGTAAATAATATCCTAAGGTGTAATAGGTCTGTAACAGAAAGTGAAGTATCATATAGCTCCATCTGTTGCAGACCTAAACTAATTTTATGTAAAATACTTTATATAAAAATTGTTATTTTCTTTGCTTATTAAAGACAACCCCTTTCGAATAGCTTCCTCGGCCACGAACCTGACGGTGTCGTGGAGTAGGCCATTAGGTGAAAAAAAAAAAAAAAAAAAAAAAAAAAAAAAAAAACCTAACCTAACCTAACCTAACCTAACCTAACCTAACCTAACCTAACCTAACCTAACCTAACCTAACCTAACCTAACCTAACCTAACCTAACCTAACCTAACCTAACCTAACCTAACCTAACCTAACCTAACCTAACCTAACCTAACCTAACCTAACCTAACCCAACCTAACCTAACCTAACCTAACCTAACCTAACCTAACCTAACCTAACCTAACCTAACCTAACCTAACCTAACCTAACCTAACCTAACCTAACCTAACCTAACCTAACCTAACCTAACCTAACCTAACCTAACCTAACCTAACCTAACCTTTTTTTTTTTTTTTTTTTTATGAAGGAGGTTAAAATGCACAAATGCAGGCCCGCGGGCGTATGCAGTCGCTACCGCGGGGACTGTGGGGATGGCGTTCTCAAAGTCCCTCTGCTAATCAGAGGGGAGAAGCCGGACCCACTAAAAATTCCTCCTGAACCCTCCATACCGCCTGCGGTACCAGACTACACCCATTCTGAATGAATGCCGTCCGGCACCGCATTGAGCTCCCCGGGGGTCGCACTAGGCATTCAACCCAGAAAGCTCAGGCGGGTATGTCCGCATAAGGGCCTGGCGACGACGCAGTGGGACGCAGTTGGACCCACGCAACTATGCGTATATTGGGCCCACCCTGCGCCTGCCCACCCTTCACCTTGCCGTCGCCAAGCACAACCCCTCCGGCCGATTCAACGCACCTCCCGCTGACGATCGACAGCCGGAAAACCGGCAAACCGGCCCCACGAAACCGAAAAACCGGTAAACCGGAAAACCGGTAAACCGGAAACCCAGCCCCATGAAACCAGAAAACCGGTAAACCGAAAAACCGGAAAACCGGTAAACCTGCCCCATGAAACCGGAAAAACCGGTAAACCGGAAAACCGGAAAACCGGTAAACCGGCCCCATGAAACCGGAAAAACCGGTAAACCGAAAACCGGTAAAACCGGTAAACCGGCCCCATGAAACCAGAAAACCGGTAAACCGGAAAACCGGCCCCACGAAACCAGAAAACCGGTAAACCGGAAAACCGGAAAACCGGTAAACCTGCCCCATGAAACCGGAAAAACCGGTAAACCGGAAAACCGGAAAACCGGCAAACCGGCCCCATGAAACCGGAAAAACCGGTAAACCGGAAAACCGGAAAACCGGTAAACCGGCCCCACGAAACCAGAAAACCGGTAAACCGGAAAACCGGAAAACCGGCAAACCGGCCCCGCGAAACCAGAAGAACCGGCAAACCGGAAGAACCGATCGCCATGCCTCATGGCTACCTAGTATTGCTGCAACAACACTCGGCAGCGAGAGGTCCGTCCAAACGACCGACACCAGGTCGAGACAGTGTTGCCTCAACCAAGTGGCACATTCGGCCAGGGTGTGCAGTCACCACCCCTGAATCGCGGCACAGCGTCTCCAGATCCCCCCCAACAGGCTGGTGCAGCTATAATGGTTGTGCCACACCAACCTCCATGGGAGCGTTCCCCACAGTTGTCCCAGTCCTTTGGGCTCCCAGGCCCTTCGTCACCTTCGGAGGGTTGCAGGCCCTTCCCGCCATCTTATGGTCTGCTGGCTTCCCAGCCGTTGAGCAGACCGCGCAATGCAGCTCTTTCGAGCTGCATTCATTGGCCTTGTGGCCAGCAACCCCACATCGATAGCACACCTCCGCCAAGTCCATCGTTGAGTCACAAGTGGCTCGCACGTGACCCAACTTCTGGCACTTGTAGCACCTCAAAGGGCGGTCCTCTCGGATTTCAACCCGACAGGAGCTCCACCCAATGAGGAGCTTTCCTTGGCACACTTTCTGGGCGGCGGCGACCGGACACATGAGGAACATCTCCCCCAAGCCCCGTATCCCACGCCTCAAAATCTTACCCGGCTTGATCGCTTCAGCCGGGCACCCACCCATGGCAGCCACCGCCTCCGTCACATCCCTCTCAGTGACGCTGTCGTCAAGGTCCCGAATAAGGAGGTCCGCACATTTGACGGGCCTCCCCACCAAGGCCTCCCCCGACAGCACCACACGAAGCCTGTCCGCCAGGGCATCAGCCTTCTCCTCTCTGTCAACCCCCGGCACCTCCAGCATCCGAGCTCCCGTTGCCGTTAGCCGGATGCTGATAGTTGCAATACCAATCTCAGCCAGGTTTATACCATTTCTTGCCTTGAGTAGCACATCGGCATACGTCACCCCCCGCTCCACCGCCTCCCTCCGCAATGTGATGACCACTGCGGAAGTTTTCGGCGGAGTGAGCGAAGGCTGCACCCTGACAGACCTCTCTATAACTGCCACTCGCCCAGCCGAGGGCCCTGCGCCGCGACTCACTCCATGGTCCTCTGACCGGCCAACACGGCCACTTCCCCCCCTCACAGGGGGAAGGACCGGCACAGCGGGAGAACCACCCTTCTTTCCCTTACCCTTCTTTTTGCTGACGGTCGCCCAGCTTCCGTCACTAGGACCCCCAGAGACCCGGGGCCCCGAAAGACCTGGGGCCTCCGGGACTCTGCTCCCCTCTAAATCTTCGGGACCCTGGGTCCCCACCACATTCGGAGCCACCGTGCCCCGACCCCCCAACGAACCCTCACGGGTGCTTGAGCCCAGGGGCCCTGCGAAATTCGGGGCCACCGGCCCCCCCTCTCCACAAAACGCTCAGGGGCTCCCGGACCACGGGCCGATGCCGCCAGCGGAGGACGCAGCACAGGCTCAGGGAGGAGCCTGTCCCCAATCCCCGCAAGCTTGGCATCTAGCATGCCCCCAACAGCCCGCATCACCTCCCCCATTAGGCTCTCCTTCACCCCATCCAACAGCCCCTCCATCATTTGACGGAGGGCATCTGGAGTGGAGGGAGCCTCCACCGACACGGGGTGTCCCTTTGTCTGCGGTAAGTGCGCAGTGCGCTCATTGAACTCCCTCCTAAGGGCCGCAAGCTCAAGACCCAGGTCTTTAACCTGGGCCCTCAGGCGAACATTGTCCCTTAGGAGACGCCTCCCCTCATCCCCTCCCAGGCATCTCTCCGCGAGATCCTCCACGATCTCGTTCACCTCCTTGGCCGCAACCTTTAGGTCGCGGACGAACTCACCCTTGAGGTTGCCCGACTTCGCCGCAATTTCAAAAATGCGACGAACCCGCACAGCCGTCCGCTCCTTTATCTCAGGAATGCCAAGGAGGATAACATCGTCCAACTCCTCCTCCCCGGATGACCTCACAATCCTGATATCCACACAGGTGGGAGCCCCATAATCGGAGAGATTCCCCGCACCTTCTAACCTCTCTGCAAGGCGAGCGCGAGCGTTCTGACGCCGCAACTCTCCCTCCGCCTCCTCCAACCCTACCACATGAGAAGCCGCCTTTTTCGGCTTACCCTTGTTCGGTGGAGAACAAGTTTCCTTGTTGTTGCCAACCGGGCTTTTAGTATGCGCCCGCTTCCTCTCACCGGAGCACTCCACGATACCCACATCGTCGTCGCTATCCGAGGACGACGAAATCACCAACCCTTTAGCTCGCCTCATATCAAGGTGCTACTAGATCCTACCCCCAACTAACATTAGAGTCGACGACTCAACCCCCTACCCAATAAATATATAAATAAATAAATATATAAATGAATAAAGAACTGAGTACAATACACCACACAAATACAATCTTAATTCTAAAATCTTAATTCTAAATAATTAAAACTAAAATTTATTGTTCCAATCCACTTCGGTGTGACGAAATCCAATCTTCGGACGCCCACTCACTTCGGTGTGAGAGACGTCCAACCTTCAGCTGTCCACCAAGCTTGTCAACAACAAGATGGCGGACCAACGCGTCACGGAAAAAACCCCAACCTTGGCCCCAAACTTGTAAACAACAAGATGGCGGACCGAAGCTTCACTAACTTGCCCGACCTTGGCACCCAACTAGTAAACAAGATGGCGGGCCGACAATTCACTTTCAATTATTCACAAATAATTTCCACCTTTTCCTCCAATCTCGATGAGCATCAACTCAAACAGCTCGCCTCCAGAAGATAGAGATGATAGTAATACTATCTTCGCAGATGCACCTCCCGCCAAAAGGCAAACCAACAATGTAGCTCTCAAGCAATTTAAATTATAATGGCCAAACTAATGGGCCAAAAATAAAAATTGATAAACTCACAGTTGCACCTTAATCCAGTTCACAATTAGGACACATAAAATTTATGTGTCGTCGCGACACATAAAAAGATACCACAAAAACTAACTTCGGGTCAATTTCCCACTCACTTTTGTGCCTTGCAGTTAATTAAGTACTTAACATACAAAGAGCACACACACATATAAAGAATCAGTGATTACTACTGAATCCTTTAACACAACTCAAAAGATTTTCCGCCACTAAAACCCACCATGAGATTTTTCAAACGCGGAGCGAACGAAAAACACAGTGATCGCTACGACGGCTCGACGCGTACTCAACCTAACCTCCCCCCCCCCAAACCTAACCTAACCTAACCTAACCTAACCTAACCTAACCTAACCTAACCTAACCTAACCTAACCTAACCTAACCTAACCTAACCTAACCTAACCTAATCCGGCCGATTCCTCCCCTGACCAAAACCTAACCTAACCTAACCTAACCTAACCTAACCTAACCTAACCTAACCTAACCTAACCTTTTTTTTTTTTTTTTTTTTTTATGAAGGAGGTTAAAATGCACAAATGCAGGCCCGCGGGCGTATGCAGTCGCTACCGCGGGGACTGTGGGGATGGCGTTCTCAAAGTCCCTCTGCTAATCAGAGGGGAGAAGCCGGACCCACTAAAAATTCCTCCTGAACCCTCCATACCGCCTGCGGTACCAGACTACACCCATTCTGAATGAATGCCGTCCGGCACCGCATTGAGCTCCCCGGGGGGTCGCACTAGGCATTCAACCCAGAAAGCTCAGGCGGGTATGTCCGCATAAGGGCCTGGCGACGACGCAGTGGGACGCAGTTGGACCCACGCAACTATGCGTATATTGGGCCCACCCTGCGCCTGCCCACCCTTCACCTTGCCGTCGCCAAGCACAACCCCTCCGGTCGATTCAACGCACCTCCCGCTGACGATCGACAGCCGGAAAACCGGCAAACCGGCCCCACGAAACCAGAAAACCGGTAAACCGGAAAACCGGTAAACCGGAAACCCGGCCCCATGAAACCAGAAAACCGGTAAACCGAAAAACCGGTAAAACCGGAAAACCGGCCCCACGAAACCAGAAAACCGGTAAACCGGAAAACCGGAAAACCGGTAAACGTGCCCCATGAAACCGGAAAAACCGGTAAACCGGAAAACCGGTAAAACCGGTAAACCGGCCCCATGAAACCAGAAAACCGGTAAACCGGGTAAAACCGGAAAACCGGCCCCATGAAACCAGAAAAACCGGTAAACCGGAAAACCGGAAAACCGGTAAACCGGCCCCATGAAACCGGAAAAACCGGTAAACCGGAAAACCGGAAAACCGGTAAACCGGCCCCACGAAACCAGAAAACCGGTAAACCGGAAAACCGGAAAACCGGTAAACCGGCCCCGCGAAACCAGAAGAACCGGCAAACCGGAAGAACCGATCGCCATGCCTCATGGCTACCTAATATTGCTGCAACAACACTCGGCAGCGAGAGGTCCGTCCAAACGACCGACACCAGGTCGAGACAGTGTTGCCTCAACCAAGTGGCACATTCGGCCAGGGTGTGCAGTCACCACCCCTGAATCGCGGCACAGCGTCTCCAGATCCCCCCCAACAGGCTGGTGCAGCTATGATGGTTGTGCCACACCAACCTCCATGGGAGCGTTCCCCACAGTTGTCCCAGTCCTTTGGGCTCCCAGGCCCTTCGTCACCTTCGGAGGGTTGCAGGCCCTTCCCGCCATCTTATGGTCTGCTGGCTTCCCAACCGTTGAGCAGACCGCGCAATGCAGCTCTTTCGAGCTGCATTCATTGGCCTTGTGGCCAGCAACCCCACATCGATAGCACACCTCCGCCAAGTCCATCGTTGAGTCACAAGTGGCTCGCACGTGACCCAACTTCTGGCACTTGTAGCACCTCAAAGGGCGGTCCTCTCGGATTTCAACCCGACAGGAGCTCCACCCAATGAGGAGCTTTCCTTGGCACACTTTCTGGGCGGCGGCGACCGGACACATGAGGAACATCTCCCCCAAGCCCCGTATCCCACGCCTCAAAATCTTACCCGGCTTGATCGCTTCAGCCGGGCACCCACCCATGGCAGCCACCGCCTCCGTCACATCCCTCTCAGTGACGCTGTCGTCAAGGTCCCGAATAAGGAGGTCCGCACATTTGACGGGCCTCCCCACCAAGGCCTCCCCGACAGCACCACACGAAGCCTGTCCGCCAGGGCATCAGCCTTCTCCTCTCTGTCAACCCCCGGCACCTCCAGCATCCGAGCTCCCGTTGCCGTTAGCCGGATGCTGATAGTTGCAATACCAATCTCAGCCAGGTTTATACCATTTCTTGCCTTGAGTAGCACATCGGCATACGTCACCCCCGCTCCACCGCCTCCCTCCGCAATGTGATGACCACTGCGGAAGTTTTCGGCGGAGTGAGCGAAGGCTGCACCCTGACAGACCTCTCTATAACTGCCACTCGCCCAGCCGAGGGCCCTGCGCCGCGACTCACTCCATGGTCCTCTGACCGGCCAACACGGCCACTTCCCCCACTCACAGGGGGAAGGACCGGCACAGCGGGAGAACCACCCTTCTTTCCCTTACCCTTCTTTTTGCTGACGGTCGCCCAGCTTCCGTCACTAGGACCCCCAGAGACCCGGGGCCCCGAAAGACCTGGGGCCTCCGGGACTCTGCTCCCCTCTAAATCTTCGGGACCCTGGGTCCCCACCACATTCGGAGCCACCGTGCCCCGACCCCCCAACGAACCCTCACGGGTGCCTGAGCCCAGGGGCCCTGCGAAATTCGGGGCCACCGGCCCCCCCTCTCCACAAAACGCTCAGGGGCTCCCGGACCACGGGCCGATGCCGCCAGCGGAGGACGCAGCACAGGCTCAGGGAGGAGCCTGTCCCCAATCCCCGCAAGCTTGGCATCTAGCATGCCCCCAACAGCCCGCATCACCTCCCCCATTAGGCTCTCCTTCACCCCATCCAACAGCCCCTCCATCATTTGACGGAGGGCATCTGGAGTGGAGGGACCCTCCACCGACACGGGGTGTCCCTTTGTCTGCGCTAAGTGCGCAGTGCGCTCATTGAACTCCCTCCTAAGGGCCGCAAGCTCCAGACCAAGGTCTTTTACCTGGGCCCTCAGGCGAACATTGTCCCTTAGGAGACGCCTCCCCTCATCCCCTCCCAGGCATCTCTCCGCGAGATCCTCCACGATCTCATTTACCTCCTTGGCCGCAACCTTTGGGTCGCGGACGAACTCACCCTTGAGGTTGCCCGACTTCGCCGCAATTTCAAAAATGCGACGAACCCGCACAGCCGTCCGCTCCTTTATCTCAGGAATGCCAAGGAGAATAACATCGTCCAACTCCTCCTCCCCGGATGACCTCACAATCCTGATATCCACACAGGTGGGAGCCCCATAATCGGAGAGATTCCCCGCACCTTCTAACCTCTCTGCAAGGCGAGAGCAAGCGTTCTGACGCCGCAACTCTCCCTCCGCCTCCTCCAACCCTACCACATGAGAAGCCGCCTTTTTCGGCTTACCCTTGGCCGGTGGAGAGCAAGTTTCCTTATTGTTGCCAACCGGGCTTTTAGTATGCGCCCGCTTCCTCTCACCGGAGCACTCCACGATACCCACATCGTCGTCGCTATCCGAGGACGACGAAAACACCAACCCTTTAGCTCGCCTCATATTAAGGTGCTACTAGATCCTACCCCCAACTAACATTAGAGTCGACGACTCAACCCCCTACCCAATAAATATATAAATAAATAAATATATAAATGAATAAAGAACTGAGTACAATACACCACACACACAAATACAATCCTAATTCTAAAATCTTAATTCTAAATAATTAAAACTAAAATTTATTGTTCCAATCCACTTCGGTGTGACGAAATCCAATCTTCGGACGCCCACTCACTTCGGTGTGAGAGACGTCCAACCTTCAGCTGTCCACCAAGCTTGTCAACAACAAGATGGCGGACCAACGCGTCACGGAAAAACCCCAACCTTGGCCCCAAACTTGTAAACAACAAGATGGCGGACCGAAGCTTCACTAACTTGCCCGACCTTGGCACCCAACTAGTAAACAAGATGGCGGGCCGACAATTCACTTTCAATTATTCACAAATAATTTCCACCTTTTCCTCCAATCTCGATGAGCGTCAACTCAAACAGCTCGCCTCCAGAAGATAGAGATGATAGTAATACTATCTTCGCAGATGCACCTCCCGCCAAAAGGCAAACCAACAATGTAGCTCTCAAGCAATTTAAATTATAATGGCCAAACTAATGGGCCAAAAATAAAAATTGATAAACTCACAGTTGCACCTTAATCCAGTTCACAATAAGGACACATAAAATTTATGTGTCGTCGCGACACATAAAAAGATACCACAAAAACTAACTTCGGGTCAATTTCCCACTCACTTTTGTGCCTTGCAGTTAATTAAGTACTTAACATACAAAGAGCACACACACATATAAAGAATCAGTGATTACTACTGAATCCTTTAACACAACTCAAAAGATTTTCCGCCACTAAAAACCCACCATGAGATTTTTCAAACGCGGAGCGAACGAAAAACACAGTGATCGCTACGACGGCTCGACGCGTACTCAACCTAACCTAACCTAACCTAACCTAACCTAACCTAACCTAACCTAACCTAACCTAACCTAACCTAACCTAACCTAACCTAACCTAACCTAACCTAACCTAACCTAACCTAACCTAACCTAACCTAACCAGTCGCAGTCGAGCCGCGGACCTGAACGGTCACGAAACAGCTAGCTCCGCCTTCAAAAAATCCGATAAATGGTATTTTTATCGCAAACTAAAGAGTGCTATATATCATCCTGTGCGTCTTGCGACGGCGATATCGGATATATATACATTATAAGTGAAAAGTTCAAAAACAGTGGAGAAAAGTGCAAAAAACCCCTAAAATACAAAATTTTCTGTGAAAAAGTGAGTGCGGTGCGCGATCTAGATCTGTAACCCTACCCGTTCTTCGCATCGTTGGATGCGTCTCAACGAGCTGCATCTTTTGACGCATCATTTGGATTTTTCCGCTAAAAGGTACGACAGAAAATTGAATAAAATAAAAAAGGGGCGTGACCACAAGTTTGCGAAATAGGGCCGCCCCCCAAAAGACCAATACATCAAACGACGCGTCTTAAAGAGACAAGAAGATTGACGTATCGTTGTAAAAAATCGGCTCAGAGGAAAAAAATTTTAAAAAGCAAAATCAAACATAACCTTAGAAAAAATTACTTTTAATTAAATAACTAAAAAACTAAAGCGGCGACCCCAAAATTAAAAATCACATTCAGATAGACCACAAAAAGACGCGTCTTTTGAGGGGTCGCACGGATTTTTCCGGCCACGAACCAAAGAGCAACAAAGAAGAAACCGCAAAACCACGTGGCACGTGGTCGGTGTTCCCGTGGGATAAAGAAGACGTGCGACACATCATTCGATAGCTCTCGTCGAGTTCTACAAGAAACCATTTCAAAAACTGAAATCGACCTAGCAGCTGAAGAGAAAAGTCGACGGGAATAGTTTCATCAAAAAACCGGGAATAACTCGGGAACGGTAGGAGATAGGGCTTTTTTAACGTCACCCCAGTATATGGATATATATCCATATTCTGGTAATGATTGCGGGGCTTAGTTTTATAATATAACATTTTAAAAATTTCGAAAACTCAAAATTTGCAAATATCCCGAAAATTCGAAAAATTTTTCAAAATCGGAAATCTTTAAACGCCCGTATCTCAAAAACGGTGCTGTTTTCGGGATTTTTCACGGCAGACTTGTATACATTTATGTATACAAGCCTTGTTCCAACTGATTAGATAAACATTTAGGCAAAAAATTTCCCCCCAAGAATTCACCCCGCAACCTCCCCCTCTCGCCGTTCTCGAGTATTTCGTAAGAATAACTAAATTTTGTAAATTTAATTAGGACAATACAACCCTGCGAAGCGATTTACGCCTTAAAAACCTAATAGTTTAATAGATATTCCACTTTTATTAAAGCCTTTCCTTAGAACCCCCATCCCCACCTCTTTTTCAAAATTATTTTTCCCCTAGTTAAAATAGGTAAAGAAAATATTACAGTTGAGAGAAAACCGCGACGAAATCGGAGCAAGGACACCGGAGTTAGAGGCGTTTGTCATATTGACGGCCATTTTTGTCCGCCATCTTGAAAATTTAAAAATTTGATATCTCTGGAACGAGTTGTCCGATTTCGGCGAGACTCTCAACTTTTAAAAGGCCAGACTTCGCTCCGCAGGATAGATTTTAAAAATTGTAAAAAAGTAGAGTCGACTCTACAAACCCAGTTTTCTCACTTGACAAGTCGGGCGTAGGGCGCTTATCACGACTGTGAAAACCGCACCTTCCTCCGGCAAAATCTTACGGAGATACGACAATTTTACAGATTGGCGGCCATTTTGTCCGCCATCTTGAATAACTTAAAAACGCTATATCTCGGTAACTACTGAACCGATTTTAGTACAAGACATATCAAACAAAAGGGCTAAAGAAGCCAAATCGGACTGGGTGGTAGAGACGACTCTACATAGAGTCGGGAAAAAATTTTCTGTGACAACCGGCTCAAAATTAGAATAAGTTGACGGCTGCCACCCTATTGGGGACAGACCTTAGGTTAAGTTTAGAAATTTGACATTTTGACGGCTGCCACCCTATTGGGGACAGACCTTAGGATAAGTTTTAAACAATTTTTGACAAATTGACGGCTGCCACCCTTTTGGGGACAGACCCTAATATTAAGTTAATATATTAATATAATTGTACATAATAATTAATTACTGTGAACTGACACGGCTACTGCCCTATTGGGAGTAGACCTTAGGATAAGTAATAATATTAAGAAATAAATAATTGTACATAGAAATTATTTGCTATATTGACACGGCTACTGCCCTATTGGGAGTAGACCCTAGATTAAGTTATTCATTTTAAAAAATTTGAAAATAGCGTAGTACTTTTATTGAACCACTTTGATTTTAATAACTGACAAAACCTAATAGGCAAAATGTTGGGACTACGAACTCCACCCAAAAGCCAAACATCGGCGCCTGGCATAAGGCGAAGTATAGATAAATGGGAAGAGGCCTCCAGCCAGGGCCCGAGGGTGGCAAAGAGGCTCCCCTGGCGGGGGCGGGTGGAGGAGGAAAGTCTCCTGCTCCCGCTCAAACCAGGGAAAAAGAAGCCAAAAATTGCTACCTTAAGGCAATGGCACATCTGGCGGAGTCCAGAAATATTAAAACGGACATAAAAACCGGGGTACAGACAGCCGTAAAACGGCTGTACCAACTAGTAAAGGAGGCCGAAGAGGAGTCACCGAAAAACCAAGACAAGCCAACACCAAAAGGGAAAAAAAAATACTAAGCGATAAACTAGACAAACAGATTGAAAAACTGGAAACGGAAAACAGAAAACTGGAGAAATGTAGGAAAGAAATGGAGGATCTGGCAATAAAGAAAAATGAAAGCATCCTGGCCGAGATTAGGAAAGAGTTTGACGAGAAGGAAAAGAGAGAAAAAGAAAGATATAACATTCTGGAAGCGAAAATGAAGTCGTACGCAGAAGTGACAAGGGAAAATCTCGGCCAGGACCAAAATAGGAAAGGAGGCCCGGGACATAAACCTACGCTGCACTCTGTCGTGGTGGAGCCGAAGAGTTCGACCGACACGGCAGAGGATACAATACAAAACATCCGTCACCTACTAAATGCGAAGGAGGAAGGATGGCAAGTTCAAAAAATAAGGAGAGCCAGAGACGGAAAAGTTGTAGTGGGCTGCAGGACGGAGGAAGAGAGGAGTAAACTTAAGGAAAAATTAGGAAGAGAAATGGAAGTAAAAGATGCGTCAAATAAAAACCCTCTTATAAAAATTAAAAATCTATTGTCCTGCAACACCACGGAAGATATCACCCGGGCCATCAGGAACCAAAATAAAAACGCGACTGCACACCTGGAGGAACAGGACCTGACCATAGTGGAAAAGTATAGAAGGAAAGCAAGAAACCCTCTGGAGAGCCACGTGGTCCTGCAGGTCGCGCCAAAACTTTGGCAATCATTAACATCGGCTGGTAGGATACACGTGGACCTGCAGCGGGTTTGGGTAGAGGACCAATCCCCTCTGGTCCAGTGCACTATGTGTCTGGGGTACGGACATACCCGCAGACATTGTAAAAAGGAGACCGAGGTGTGCAGTCATTGCGGAGGAGCCCATTTGAGGGCAGATTGCCAGATCCAAAAGGAAGGTAAACCTCCCAGCTGCGTTAACTGTATAGGAATAAAAGGAAGAGACGCGGAGCACGGAGCCTTCAGTCAGAGCTGTCCAACCCGGCAGGGGTGGGACAAGGCGGCGAGGCTAAGCTACGCGTATTGTTAAAAAAGCCGAGGGCACCAACAATATTACCGGCTTTCTCCTGGCACAAGCGAACCTTAGAAAAAAGAGAATCGCGATCCAGGAGTTTATAAAAGAAGCGGGCGGTAGGAACGTGAAAATAGCACTACTCCAGGAACCGTACATAGGGGCCAGTAAACAGATGGCAGAAAGCCCTATGTACAGAGTAGTGCAGTGCGTACCCACTGGAGAGAAACCGGTGAAGGCGGCGATACTTGTTTTCGACGAACACATTGAAGTCTTTCAAGACAAGTCACTTATCACGGAAAACATAGTGGCTGCCGTCCTGAGAACGGACCAGTGGGAAATAGGGGTAATATCAGTGTACTTCGAAGGCGATGAACCCATCGAACCATACCTCGAACAACTAGGAAGCGTCACGAAAAAACTTAAAACCAAGATGGTACTGATTGGAGGGGACGTGAACGCATGGAGTGAATGGTGGGGGAGCCGAAACGAAGACACACGAGGAAAGGAATTACGAGGGTTCCTTGACGAAGAAGGGCTGAGCATCCTAAATTGTGGCAACACACCCACCTTCGACACCGTAAGAGGGGGCCGTAGATACACGAGTGCAGTAGATATCACAGTATGCACAACGGCCCTCCTCAGTAAGGTAACGAGATGGTGGGTTGATACTTCCATCACTAGCTCTGACCACAACACAATTTTTATGACTACAGCCCTTCAAAAACCCCAAACGCACAACCTACCGAAGACGACCCGCAAATACAGTACCAAAAATGCAGACTGGGAGGAATTTAAGAACAAGGTAAGGACAGGACACATAAACCACGACATCACCCAAGAAAAGATACAAGGACAGGACACAAAGGCCGGGGTCAATAACATAGTAAGGGAATATATGAAATCAATAACAAATGCCGCCGAGAAAAATATCCCCAAATTGAAACAGAGGAAGAAAAGCTTCGATCCACCCTGGTGGAACAAAGAAATAGAGGCCCTAAAGAAAGACATGGTTAGGAAAAAGAAAAGGATCTCATACGCAGCTCCCAGGAGGAGAGAGTGCGTAGTAACTGCCTACCTGGAGGCAAAAAAGATATACGAAGAAGAGATCGAAAGGGCTCAAAAGGAAGGGTGGAAAAAACTCTGCACGAAGCAAGAAGGGGAAAGCTTATGGGACAGGATATATAAAATAATAAGAAAGGCGGAAGGGATCAGGGAAGACACCACGCTAATAGAGAAGGGCATTTCGTTGAACTCCGAAGAATCGGTGCAGCTGCTGGCACAGAAATTCTTCCCGCCTGATAATTGCGAGATGGATGATGACATCCATCAAAAAATGAGAAAAACGGTTGAGGAAATGACCAGCAGCTTGCAGGAAGTAGCGCTGATGAAGTGCCAATCACAATGGCGGAGCTCATCAGCACTGCTAGAAGCTTCAACCCGAGGAAGGCCCCGGGGGCCGATGGACTCACTGCGGATATCTGCTGCGCAGCTATCACGGCGAACCCGGAGGTTCCCCTGGCCATCTTCAATAAATGCCTCGAAGTGGGATGCTTCCCTGATCTATGGAAGGAATGCACAATAGTGGTACTGAGGAAGCCAGGAAAGGAGGATTACGCGGCCGCCAAATCCTACCGTCCAATAGGCCTCTTGCCAGTCATGGGGAAGATACTAGAAAAGGTTATCATCAACAGGATCAGACACAGCCTACTCCCCAGGATGAGCAGGAGGCAGTATGGATTCATGCCAGGAAAGAGCACGGAGGATGCCCTCTACGATATCCTGACAAAAGCGAGGAGCCACATTAAAAACAAGGAAATAGTGCTGATGGTGTCGCTAGATATCGAGGGGGCTTTCGACAACGCATGGTGGCCGGCGATCAAGTACCAACTAGCAAAGAAAGACTGTCCCAAGCAACTAAGGCTGGTAGTGGAAGACTACTTCAAAGGCAGGAGGGTGGTGGTCCGCTACGCAAACAGAGAGCATGTGAGGCAACCTGAAAAGGGATGCATTCAGGGCTCGATTAGCGGCCCCACCTTCTGGAACATCTTGCTCGACCCACTACTGGTCGAACTAGAAGAAGATGGGACATACGCACAGGCTTTCGCAGACGATGTTGTGCTGATGTTCAGCGGAACGGACACGCACTCCATCGAAAACCGAGCAAACGTTGCCCTCGAGTACGTGAGGAAGTGGGGTATCGAGAACAAGCTCAACTTCGCGCCACAAAAACCAAAGCAATGGTCCTGACGCGAAGGTTGAAGTTCGATACCCCAAGAATAAGAATGAATGGACAAGACATAATAATGGAAAAGGAGATTAAATTACTGGGATTGACGATAGACGATGGGCTAACGTTTAATAAGCATGTGCAAAATGTCACAAGAAAGGCGGCAGATATACAAAAGAAAATAGCAAGAATGGCGAAGCTAGAATGGGGAATGACGGGGGACATGGTACACCAGGTATACCAAGCCGTCATAGAGCCGATAGTGACTTACGCGTCGGCAGCCTGGGCACCGACAGTTAAGAAATTGTGCACAAGGAAAAAACTGGAGACGGTGCAGAGGGCTTTCGCACAAAAAATAGCGAAGACGTACAGGACGGCATCGCTAAATTCCGCGACGCTATTGGCGGGGATACTGCCCCTCGACCTCAGGGTGGAAGAAGCCGCCGCGATGTTTGAGGCCAGAAGGGGGTCGTCTCCGTTCATACGCGAAGGAGACCGGATTGAGCGAGCCGTACCTGCGTTAGAACAACCCCATCCCGCGGAAAAACCGGATATTAGCTTCGCCATCACCAATGACCCTGGCCTAATTCAAAATGACAACAAAACGGCAATTTACACGGACGGAAGTAAGACGGAAGGAGGAGTAGGAGCCGCCTGGTCCAAATGGGAGAATGGAAGGGAAAAGAAGTGGAAAAAGATAAAGATGGCCCCTTACTGCACCGTGTATCAAGCAGAGCTGGCAGCTCTCGTTGGTGCAGTGAGGGAGGCGATGATAGCGGGTACTGACGTGAACATCTGCAGCGACTCGCGGTCTTCGCTCGAGGCGATTGCGGGCGGACGCTCTCGAAATCCCCGAGTAATCGAGATCCGCAGACACCTGGTGGAGAGCCTTAAAAAGGGCCAGAACATTAAACTCCACTGGGTGAAAGCGCACGTCGGCACGGAGGGGAATGAGAGGGCGGACGAACTTGCGAGAGCCGCTGCGGAGACCTCGAAAGTCAAAGCGGCTCACGTAGAGTACCCGCTGTCATACATAAGGAAAGAGATTAGAAGGAAGACAATTGAGGAATGGGACCGGCGGTTTAAAGAAGGAACGACAGGAGGAACCACAAAATTGTTCCTGACAGATGTCACAGCGGCACACAAACTAGTGAGGGAAAAAAGATTTAGTCCGGAAATGACACAGGTCCTTACAGGACATGGGCCTTTTGCCGAATACCTGTACCGGTTTAAAATTAAAGACAAATCTGACTGCGAGTGTGAGAATGGGGTGGAACAATCCATCCCACACCTACTTTTGGAGTGCCCCATTTTTGCCTCCTCCAGATGCGACCTGGAACAGATGACAGGCATGTCGCTTAGTCTTCAGGGACTGCCCGACATGCTAGTCTGTAACAGATCGCACCTGGAGGATTTTTGCCAAAAAATTACCAAAAGAACAGCTAAGTTCAATGAGAGTAAGGCCGGGGCGGGGACCGCGAGGCGGCCGGCGCCCACTTGCTAAGGGGTATTATGAGAATACTCACGGAGAAGTAAAAGCCGCCCGCCTCGCGGGCCACGTCTCAGGATAGGAATATTTAGAAGAAAATAAATAAATAGGATAAGGAAAGAGAAATAGGAATAAAAATAAAAAACTGTAACTGTGATATTGTAATGTGTAAAACCTAATAAAAATTAAAGTTGTTGTCTATTATTATGAGGAAGGATGTAAGAAATGACGGAAGTTTAGCTTAGTCAACGCCCCTGGCGATAAAGTAGCCGGGGAAGGTAGGCCTATTAGGTGCATAAAAAAAAAAAAAAAAAAAAAAAAAAAAAAAAACCTAACCTAACCTAACCTAACCTAACCTAACCTAACCTAACCTAACCTAACCTAACCTAACCTTTTTTTTTTTTTTTTTTATGAAGGAGGTTAAAATGCACAAATGCAGGCCCGCGGGCGTATGCAGTCGCTACCGCGGGGACTGTGGGGATGGCTATCTCAAAGTCCCTCTGCTAATCAGAGGGGAGAAGCCGGACCCACTAAAAATTCCTCCTGAACCCTCCATACCGCCTGCGGTACCAGACTACACCCATTCTGAATGAATGCCGTCCGGCACCGCATTGAGCTCCCCGGGGGTCGCACTAGGCATTCAACCCAGAAAGCTCAGGCGGGTATGTCCGCATAAGGGCCTGGCGACGACGCAGTGGGACGCAGTTGGACCCACGCAACTATGCGTATATTGGGCCCACCCTGCGCCTACCCACCCTTCACCTTGCCGTCGCCAAGCACAACCCCTCCGGTCGTTTCAACGCACCTCCCGCTGACGATCGACAGCCGGAAAACCGGCAAACCGGCCCCACGAAACCGGAAAACCGGAAAACCGGTAAACCGGCCCCACGAAACCAGAAGAACCGGTAAACCGAAAGAACCGATCGCCATGCCTCATGGCTACCTAGTATTGCTGCAACAACACTCGGCAGCGAGAGGTCCATCCAAACGACCGACACCAGGTCGAGACAGTGTTGCCTCAGCCAAGTGGCACATTCGGCCAGGGTGTGCAGTCACCACCCCTGAATCGCGGCACAGCGTCTCCAGATCCCCCCAACAGGCTGGTGCAGCTATGATGGTTGTGCCACACCAACCTCCATGGGAGCGTTCCCCACAGTTGTCCCAGTCCTTTGGGCTCCCAGGCCCCTCGTCACCTTCGGAGGGTTGCAGGCCCTTCCCGCCATCTTGTGGTCTGCTGGCTTCCCAGCCGTTGAGCAGACCGCGCAATGCAGCTCTTTCGAGCTGCATTCATTGGCCTTGTGGCCAGCAACCCCACATCGATAGCACACCTCCGCCAAGTCCATCGTTGAGTCACAAGTGGCTCGCACGTGACCCAACTTCTGGCACTTGTAGCACCTCAAAGGGCGGTCCTCTCGGATTTCAACCCGACAGGAGCTCCACCCAATGAGGAGCTTTCCTTGGCACACTTTCTGGGCGGCAGCAACCGGACACATGAGGAACATCTCCCCCAAGCCCCGTATCCCACGCCTCAAAATCTTACCCGGCTTGATCGCTTCAGCCGGGCACCCACCCATGGCAGCCACCGCCTCCGTCACATCCCTCTCAGTGACGCTGTCGTCAAGGTCCCGAATAAGGAGGTCCGCACATTTGACGGGCCTCCCCACCAAGGCCTCCCCCGACAGCACCACACGAAGCCTGTCCGCCAGGGCATCAGCCTTCTCCTCCCTGTCAACCCCCGGCACCTCCAGCATCCGAGCTCCCGTTGCCGTTAGCCGGATGCTGATAGTTGCAATACCAATCTCAGCCAGGTTTATACCATTTCTTGCCTTGAGTAGCACATCGGCATACGTCACCCCCCGCTCCACCGCCTCCCTCCGCAATGTGATGACCACTGCGGAAGTTTTCGGCGGAGTGAGCGAAGGCTGCACCCTGACAGACCTCTCTATAACTGCCACTCGCCCAGCCGAGGGCCCTGCGCCGCGACTCACTCCATGGTCCTCTGACCGGCCCACACGGTCACTTCCCCCACTCACAGGGGCAAGGACCGGCACAGCGGGAGAACCACCCTTCTTTCCCTTTCCCTTCTTTTTTGCTGACGGTCGCCCAGCTTCCGTCACTAGGACCCCCAGAGCCCCGGGGCCCCGAAAGACCTGGGGCCTCCGGGACTCTGCTCCCCTCAAAATCTTCGGGGCCCTGGGTCCCCACCACATTCGGAGCCACCATGCCCCGACCCCCAACGAACCCTCACGGGTGCTTGAGCCCAGGGGCCCTGCGAAATTCGGGGCCACCGGCCCCCCTCTCCACAAAACACTCGGGGGCTCTCGGACTACGGGCCGATGCCGCCAGCGGAGGACGCAGCACAGGCTCAGGGAGGAGCCTGTCCCCAATCCCCGCAAGCTTGGCATCTAGCATACCCCCAACAGCCCGCATCACCTCCCCCATAAGGCTCTCCTTCACCCCATCCAAAAGCCCCTCCATCATTTGACGGAGGGCATCCGGAGTGGAGGGACCCTCCACCGACACGGGGTGTCCCTTTGTCTGCACTAAGTGCGCAGTGCTCTCATTGAACTCCCTCCTAAGGGCCGCAAGCTCCAGACCCAGGTCTTTTACCTGGGCCCTCAGGCGAACATTGTCCCTTAGGACACGCCTCCCCCTCATCCCCTCCCAGGCATCTCTCCGCGAGATCCTCCACGATCTCAGCCACCTCCTTGGCTGCAACCTTCAGGTCGCGGACAAACTCACCCTTGAGGTTGCCCGACTTCGCCGCAATTTCGAAAATGCGACGAACCCGCACAGCCGTCCGCTCCTTCATCTCAGGAATGCCAAGGAGAATAACATCGTCCAACTCCTCCTCCCCGGATGACCTCACTAACCTGATATCCACACTGGCGGGAGCCCCATAATCGGAGACATTCCCCGCACCTTCTAACCTCTCTGCAAGGCGAGAGCGAGCGTTCTGACGCCGCAACTCTCCCTCCGCCTCCTCCAACCCTACCACATGAGAAGCCGCCTTTTTCGGCTTACCCTTGGCCGGTGGAGAGCAAGTTTCCTTGTTGTTGCCAACCGGGCTTTTAGTATGCGCCCGCTTCCTCTCACCGGAGCACTCCACGATACCCACATCGTCGTCGCTATCCGAGGACGACGAAAACACCAACCCTTTAGCTCGCCTCATATTAAGGTGCTACTAGATCCTACCCCCAACTAACATTAGAGTCGACGACTCTACCCCCGACTCTACCCCGACTCTACCCCCGACTCTACCCCCGACTCTACCCCCGACTCTACCCCCGACTCTACCCCCGACTCTACCCCCGACTCTACCCCCGACTCTACCTCCGACTCTACCCCCGACGACTCTACCTCCGACTCTACCACCGACTCTACCCCCGACTCTACCCCCGACTCTACCCCCCGACTCTACCCCCGACTCTACCCCCGACTCTACCCCCGACTCTACCACTACCCCCGACTCTACCCCCGACTCTACCCCCGACTCTACCCCCGACTCTACCACTACCCCCGACTCTACCCCCGACTCTACCCCCGACTCTACCACCGACCCTTCCCCGACTCTACCTCCGCCCAGAACTCTATCCCTCCACCCAATAAATATATAAATAAATAAATAGATAAATAAATAGAGACCTGGCAACACCACACAAAAACAATCTTAATTCTAAAATCTTAATTCTAAAATCTTAATTGTAAAAAATTAAAACCAAAACTTAAAGTCTTAATCCGCTTCGGTGTGACGAAGTCCAATCTTCGGACGCCCACTCACTTCGGTGTGAGAGACGTCCAACACGTCACGGAAAAACCCCAACCTTGCCACCAAACTTGTAAACAACAAGATGGCGGACCGACGCTTCACTAGTTTGCCCGACCTTGGCACCCAACTAGCAAACAAGATGGCGGCCGACAATTCACTTGCTGCAACTTATATTATATTGGCCAAATTAATGGGCCAAAGATAAATAATTGAACACTCACGGTTGCACCGTAATCCCACAATGAAGACACACAATTTATGTGTCGTCGCGACACATAAAAGGTAACACAAACACAAACACCGGGTCAATTTCCCCTCACTTTAGCCCTGTAGTTATTAAGAATATAACTACGAAGTGCACACAAACATACAAAGAAGCAGTAATCGCTACTGAATCTTTTATGCCAACTCACAGGATTTTCCGCCACTAAAAACCCACCATTGGAATTTTCCAAACGCGGAGCGAACGAAAACACAGTTGTCGCTACGACAGCTCGACGCGTACATAAAAAGGAATGTTCAATTACTTAACCACTTTGTAATTGCCATCCTCACACAGGAGTATCGATATAGTTGGGTGCCCACTGCACACTATAGAATCTCAACTGTGCCCACTATGTACGATTTAAACACTCGCCCGGCACCGTACAGCCCTACCAAAGGCCGAGAATAAATATAAATTTACACTCGGACCGGGAATCGAACCCGGAACCTCACACCCACCACGGTCACATACAAAGCCGTTTGGCTATGAGGCCCTTAAAAAGGAATGTTCAATTACTCAACCACTTTGTAATTGCCATCCTCACACAGGAGTATCGATATAGTTGGGTGCCCACTGCACACTATAGAATCTCAACTGTGCCCACTATGTACGGTTTAAACACTCGCCCGGCACCGTACAGCCCTACCAAAGGCCGAGAATAAATATAAATTTACACTCGGACCGGGAATCGAACCCGGAACCTCACACCCACCACGGTCACATACAAAGCCGTTTGGCTATGAGGCCCTTTAAAAGGAATGTTCAATTACTTAACCACTTTGTAATTGCCATCCTCACACAGGAGTATCGATATAGTTGGGTGCCCACTGCACACTATAGAATCTCAACTGTGCCCACTATGTACGGTTTAAACACTCGCCCGGCACCGTACAGCCCTACCAAAGGCCGAGAATAAATATAAATTTACACTCGGACCGGGAATCGAACCCGGAACCTCACACCCACCACGGTCACATACAAAGCCGTTTGGCTATGAGGCCCTTTAAAAGGAATGTTCAATTACTTAACCACTTTGTAATTGCCATCCTCACACAGGAGTATCGATATAGTTGGGTGCCCACTGCACACTATAGAATCTCAACTGTGCCCACTATGTACGGTTTAAACACTCGCCCGGCACCGTACAGCCCTACCAAAGGCCGAGAATAAATATAAATTTACACTCGGACCGGGAATCGAACCCGGAACCTCACACCCACCACGGTCACATACAAAGCCGCTTGGCTATGAGGCCCTTTAAAAAGGAATGTTCAATTACTCAACCACTTTGTAATTGCCATCCTCACACAGGAGTATCGATATAGTTTTTGGTGCCCACTGCACAAACTATAGAATCTCAACTGTGCCCACTATGTACGGTTTAAACACTCGCCCGGCACCGTACAGCCCTACCAAAGGCCGAGAATAAATATAAATTTACACTCGGACCGGGAATCGAACCCGGAACCTCACACCCACCACGGTCACATACAAAGCCGCTTGGCTATGAGGCCCTTAAAAGGAATGTCCAATTACTTAACCACTTGTAATTGCCACCCTCGGCCTTGAGCGTATTGCTACGTTCTAAGCCTTCACAGGAGTATCAATATAGTTGGGTGCCCACTGCACACTATAGAATCTCAACCGTGCCCACCATGTACGGTTTAAACACTCGCTCGGCACCGTACAGCCCTACCAAAGGCCGAGAATAAATATAAATTTACACTCGGACCGGGAATCGAACCCGGAACCTCACACCCACCACGGTCACATACAAAGCCGTTTGGCTATGAGGCCCTTAACCTAACCTAACCTAACCTAACCTAACCTAACCTAACCTAACCTAACCTAACCTAACCTAACCTAACCTAACCTAACCTAACCTAACCTAACCTAACCTAACCTAACCTAACCTAACCCAACCTAACCTAACCTAACCTAACCTAACCTAACCTTTTTTTTTAACCTAACCTAACCTAACCTAACCTAACCTAACCCCCTAACCTAACCTAACCTAACCTAACCTAACCTAACCTAACCTAACCTAACCTAACCTAACCTAACCTAATCAGAGGGGAGAAGCCGTAACCACTAAAAATTCCTCCTGAACCCTCCATACCGCCTGCGGTACCAGACTACACCCATTCTGAATGAATGCCGTCCGGCACCGCATTGAGCTCCCCGGGGGTCGCACTAGGCATTCAACCCAGAAAGCTCAGGCGGGTATGTCCGCATAAGGGCCTGGCGACGACGCAGTGGGACGCAGTTGGACCCACGCAACTATGCGTATATTGGGCCCACCCTGCGCCTGCCCACCCTTCACCTTGCCGTCGCCAAGCACAACCCCTCCGGCCGATTCAACGCACCTCCCGCTGACGATCGACAGCCGGAA
This sequence comes from Pieris macdunnoughi, assembly GCA_905332375.1. Classification (NCBI taxonomy): domain Eukaryota; kingdom Metazoa; phylum Arthropoda; class Insecta; order Lepidoptera; family Pieridae; genus Pieris; species Pieris macdunnoughi. The sequence continues at coordinate 34,449 of CAJOBZ010000011.1, forward strand.
AACCGGCAAACCGGCCCCACGAAACCGAAAAACCGGTAAACCGGAAAACCGGTAAACCGGAAACCCAGCCCCACGAAACCAGAAAACCGGTAAACCGAAAAACCGGTAAACCTGCCCCATGAAACCGGAAAAACCGGTAAACCGGAAAACCGGAAAACCGGTAAACCGGCCCCATGAAACCGGAAAAACCGGTAAACCGAAAACCGGTAAAACCGGTAAACCGGCCCCATGAAACCAGAAAACCGGTAAACCGGAAAACCGGTAAAACCGGAAAACCGGCCCCACGAAACCAGAAAACCGGTAAACCGGAAAACCGGAAAACCGGTAAACCTGCCCCATGAAACCGGAAAAACCGGTAAACCGGAAAACCGGAAAACCGGTAAACCGGCCCCATGAAACCGGAAAAACCGGTAAACCGGAAAACCGGAAAACCGGTAAACCGGCCCCACGAAACCAGAAAACCGGTAAACCGGAAAACCGGAAAACCGGTAAACCGGCCCCGCGAAACCAGAAGAACCGGCAAACCGGAAGAACCGATCGCCATGCCTCATGGCTACCTAGTATTGCTGCAACAACACTCGGCAGCGAGAGGTCCGTCCAAACGACCGACACCAGGTCGAGACAGTGTTGCCTCAACCAAGTGGCACATTCGGCCAGGGTGTGCAGTCACCACCCCTGAATCGCGGCACAGCGTCTCCAGATCCCCCCAACAGGCTGGTGCAGCTATGATGGTTGTGCCACACCAACCTCCATGGGAGCGTTCCCCACAGTTGTCCCAGTCCTTTGGGCTCCCAGGCCCTTCGTCACCTTCGGAGGGTTGCAGGCCCTTCCCGCCATCTTATGGTCTGCTGGCTTCCCAGCCGTTGAGCAGACCGCGCAATGCAGCTCTTTCGAGCTGCATTCATTGGCCTTGTGGCCAGCAACCCCACATCGATAGCACACCTCCGCCAAGTCCATCGTTGAGTCACAAGTGGCTCGCACGTGACCCAACTTCTGGCACTTGTAGCACCTCAAAGGGCGGTCCTCTCGGATTTCAACCCGACAGGAGCTCCACCCAATGAGGAGCTTTCCTTGGCACACTTTCTGGGCGGCGGCGACCGGACACATGAGGAACATCTCCCCAAGCCCCGTATCCCACGCCTCAAAATCTTACCCGGCTTGATCGCTTCAGCCGGGCACCCACCCATGGCAGCCACCGCCTCCGTCACATCCCTCTCAGTGACGCTGTCGTCAAGGTCCCGAATAAGGAGGTCCGCACATTTGACGGGCCTCCCCACCAAGGCCTCCCCGACAGCACCACACGAAGCCTGTCCGCCAGGGCATCAGCCTTCTCCTCTCTGTCAACCCCCCGGCACCTCCAGCATCCGAGCTCCCGTTGCCGTTAGCCGGATGCTGATAGTTGCAATACCAATCTCAGCCAGGTTTATACCATTTCTTGCCTTGAGTAGCACATCGGCATACGTCACCCCCGCTCCACCGCCTCCCTCCGCAATGTGATGACCACTGCGGAAGTTTTCGGCGGAGTGAGCGAAGGCTGCACCCTGACAGACCTCTCTATAACTGCCACTCGCCCAGCCGAGGGCCCTGCGCCGCGACTCACTCCATGGTCCTCTGACCGGCCAACACGGCCACTTCCCCCACTCACAGGGGAAGGACCGGCACAGCGGGAGAACCACCCTTCTTTCCCTTACCCTTCTTTTTGCTGACGGTCGCCCAGCTTCCGTCACTAGGACCCCCAGAGACCCGGGGCCCCGAAAGACCTGGGGCCTCCGGGACTCTGCTCCCCTCTAAATCTTCGGGACCCTGGGTCCCCACCACATTCGGAGCCACCGTGCCCCGACCCCCCAACGAACCCTCACGGGTGCTTGAGCCCAGGGGCCCTGCGAAATTCGGGGCCACCGGCCCCCCCCTCTCCACAAAACGCTCAGGGGCTCCCGGACCACGGGCCGATGCCGCCAGCGGAGGACGCAGCACAGGCTCAGGGAGGAGCCTGTCCCCAATCCCCGCAAGCTTGGCATCTAGCATGCCCCCAACAGCCCGCATCACCTCCCCCATAAGGCTCTCCTTCACCCCATCCAAAAGCCCCTCCATCATTTGACGGAGGGCATCCGGAGTGGAGGGACCCTCCACCGACACGGGGTGTCCCTTTGTCTGCGCTAAGTGCGCAGTGCTCTCATTGAACTCCCTCCTAAGGGCCGCAAGCTCCAGACCCAGGTCTTTTACCTGGGCCCTCAGGCGAACATTGTCCCTTAGGACACGCCTCCCCTCATCCCCTCCCAGGCATCTCTCCGCGAGATCCTCCACGATCTCAGCCACCTCCTTGGCTGCAACCTTCAGGTCGCGGACAAACTCACCCTTGAGGTTGCCCGACTTCGCCGCAATTTCGAAAATGCGACGAACCCGCACAGCCGTCCGCTCCTTCATCTCAGGAATGCCAAGGAGGATAACATCGTCCAACTCCTCCTCCCCGGATGACCTCACAATCCTGATATCCACACAGGTGGGAGCCCCATAATCGGAGAGATTCCCCGCACCTTCTAACCTCTCTGCAAGGCGAGAGCAAGCGTTCTGACGCCGCAACTCTCCCTCCGCCTCCTCCAACCCTACCACATGAGAAGCCGCCTTTTTCGGCTTACCCTTGGCCGGTGGAGAGCAAGTTTCCTTGTTGTTGCCAACCGGGCTTTTAGTATGCGCCCGCTTCCTCTCACCGGAGCACTCCACGATACCCACATCGTCGTCGCTATCCGAGGACGACGAAAACACCAACCCTTTAGCTCGCCTCATATTAAGGTGCTACTAGATCCTACCCCCAACTAACATTAGAGTCGACGACTCAACCCCCTACTCAATAAATATATAAATAAATAAATATATAAATGAATAAAGAACTGAGTACAATACACCACACACACAAATACAATCCTAATTCTAAAATCTTAATTCTAAATAATTAAAACTAAAATTTATTGTTCCAATCCACTTCGGTGTGACGAAATCCAATCTTCGGACGCCCACTCACTTCGGTGTGAGAGACGTCCAACCTTCAGCTGTCCACCAAGCTTGTCAACAACAAGATGGCGGACCAACGCGTCACGGAAAAAACCCCAACCTTGGCCCCAAACTTGTAAACAACAAGATGGCGGACCGAAGCTTCACTAACTTGCCCGACCTTGGCACCCAACTAGTAAACAAGATGGCGGGCCGACAATTCACTTTCAATTATTCACAAATAATTTCCACCTTTTCCTCCAATCTCGATGAGCGTCAACTCAAACAGCTCGCCTCCAGAAGATAGAGATGATAGTAATACTATCTTCGCAGATGCACCTCCCGCCAAAAGGCAAACCAACAATGTAGCTCTCAAGCAATTTAAATTATAATGGCCAAACTAATGGGCCAAAAATAAAAATTGATAAACTCACAGTTGCACCTTAATCCAGTTCACAATTAGGACACATAAAATTTATGTGTCGTCGCGACACATAAAAAGATACCACAAAAACTAACTTCGGGTCAATTTCCCACTCACTTTTGTGCCTTGCAGTTAATTAAGTACTTAACATACAAAGAGCACACACACATATAAAGAATCAGTGATTACTACTGAATCCTTTAACACGACTCAAAAGATTTTCCGCCACTAAAAACCCACCATGAGATTTTTCAAACGCGGAGCGAACGAAAAACACAGTGATCGCTACGACGGCTCGACGCGTACTCTTATAAAGGAATGTTCAATTACTTAACCACTTTGTAATTGCCATCCTCACACAGGAGTATCGATATAGTTGGGTGCCCACTGCACACTATAGAATCTCAACTGTGCCCACTATGTACGGTTTAAACACTCGCCCGGCACCGTACAGCCCTACCAAAGGCCGAGAATAAATATAAATTTACACTCGGACCGGGAATCGAACCCGGAACCTCACACCCACCACGGTCACATACAAAGCCGCTTGGCTATGAGGCCCTTAAAAAGGAATGTTCAATTACTTAACCACTTTGTAATTGCCATCCTCACACAGGAGTATCGATATAGTTGGGTGCCCACTGCACACTATAGAATCTCAACTGTGCCCACTATGTACGGTTTAAACACTCGCCCGGCACCGTACAGCCCTACCAAAGGCCGAGAATAAATATAAATTTACACTCGGACCGGGAATCGAACCCGGAACCTCACACCCACCACGGTCACATACAAAGCCGCTTGGCTATGAGGCCCTTAAAGGAATGTTCAATTACTCAACCACTTTGTAATTGCCATCCTCACACAGGAGTATCGATATAGTTGGGTGCCCACTGCACACTATAGAATCTCAACTGTGCCCACTATGTACGGTTTAAACACTCGCCCGGCACCGTACAGCCCTACCAAAGGCCGAGAATAAATATAAATTTACACTCGGACCGGGAATCGAACCCGGAACCTCACACCCACCACGGTCACATACAAAGCAAAGGAATGTCCAATTACTTAACCACTTGTAATTGCCACCCTCGGCCTTGAGCGTATTGCTACGTTCTAAGCCTACACAGGAGTATCAATATAGTTGGGTGCCCACTGCACACTATAGAATCTCAACCGTGCCCTCCACGTACGGTTTAAACACTCGCCCGGCACCGTACAGCCCTACCAAAGGCCGAGAATAAATATAAATTTACACTCGGACCGGGAATCGAACCCGGAACCTCACACCCACCACGGTCACATACAAAGCCGCTTGGCTATGAGGCCCTAACCTAACCTAACCTAACCTAACCTAACCTAACCTAACCTAACCTAACCTAACCTAACCTAACCTAACCTAACCTAACCTAACCTAACCTAACCTAACCTAACCCAACCTAACCTAACCTAACCTAACCTAACCTAACCTAACCTAACCCAACCGGCCCCAACCTAACCTAACCTAACCCTAACCTAACCTCCCTAACCCCTAACCTAACCTAACCCTCCTAACCCAACCTAACCTAACCTAACCTAACCTCAACCTCAACCTAACCTAACCTAACCAACCAACCTAACCTCAACCTAACCTAACCTAACCCCACCTAACCTAACCCAACCTCCAACCTAACCCAACCTAACCTAACCTAACCCCCCCAACCCAACCTAACCTAACCTAACCTAACCTCAACCTAACCTAACCTAACCTAACCTAACCTAACCTAACCTTTTTTTTTTTTTTTTTTATGAAGGAGGTTAAAATGCACAAATGCAGGCCCGCGGGCGTATGCAGTCGCTACCGCGGGGACTGTGGGGATGGCTATCTCAAAGTCCCTCTGCTAATCAGAGGGGAGAAGCCGGACCCACTAAAAATCCTCCTGAACCCTCCATACCGCCTGCGGTACCAGACTACACCCATTCTGAATGAATGCCGTCCGGCACCGCATTGAGCTCCCCGGGGGTCGCACTAGGCATTCAACCCAGAAAGCTCAGGCGGGTATGTCCGCATAAGGGCCTGGCGACGACGCAGTGGGACGCAGTTGGACCCACGCAACTATGCGTATATTGGGCCCACCCTGCGCCTACCCACCCTTCACCTTGCCGTCGCCAAGCACAACCCCTCCGGTCGTTTCAACGCACCTCCCGCTGACGATCGACAGCCGGAAAACCGGCAAACCGGCCCCACGAAACCGGAAAACCGGAAAACCGGTAAACCGGCCCCACGAAACCAGAAGAACCGGTAAACCGAAAGAACCGATCGCCATGCCTCATGGCTACCTAGTATTGCTGCAACAACACTCGGCAGCGAGAGGTCCATCCAAACGACCGACACCAGGTCGAGACAGTGTTGCCTCAGCCAAGTGGCACATTCGGCCAGGGTGTGCAGTCACCACCCCTGAATCGCGGCACAGCGTCTCCAGATCCCCCCAACAGGCTGGTGCAGCTATGATGGTTGTGCCACACCAACCTCCATGGGAGCGTTCCCCACAGTTGTCCCAGTCCTTTGGGCTCCCAGGCCCCTCGTCACCTTCGGAGGGTTGCAGGCCCTTCCCGCCATCTTGTGGTCTGCTGGCTTCCCAGCCGTTGAGCAGACCGCGCAATGCAGCTCTTTCGAGCTGCATTCATTGGCCTTGTGGCCAGCAACCCCACATCGATAGCACACCTCCGCCAAGTCCATCGTTGAGTCACAAGTGGCTCGCACGTGACCCAACTTCTGGCACTTGTAGCACCTCAAAGGGCGGTCCTCTCGGATTTCAACCCGACAGGAGCTCCACCCAATGAGGAGCTTTCCTTGGCACACTTTCTGGGCGGCAGCAACCGGACACATGAGGAACATCTCCCCCAAGCCCCGTATCCCACGCCTCAAAATCTTACCCGGCTTGATCGCTTCAGCCGGGCACCCACCCATGGCAGCCACCGCCTCCGTCACATCCCTCTCAGTGACGCTGTCGTCAAGGTCCCGAATAAGGAGGTCCGCACATTTGACGGGCCTCCCCACCAAGGCCTCCCCCGACAGCACCACACGAAGCCTGTCCGCCAGGGCATCAGCCTTCTCCTCCCTGTCAACCCCCGGCACCTCCAGCATCCGAGCTCCCGTTGCCGTTAGCCGGATGCTGATAGTTGCAATACCAATCTCAGCCAGGTTTATACCATTTCTTGCCTTGAGTAGCACATCGGCATACGTCACCCCCCGCTCCACCGCCTCCCTCCGCAATGTGATGACCACTGCGGAAGTTTTCGGCGGAAAAAAGGAATGTTCAATTACTTAACCACTTTGTAATTGCCATCCTCACACAGGAGTATCGATATAGTTGGGTGCCCACTGCACACTATAGAATCTCAACTGTGCCCACTATGTACGGTTTAAACACTCGCCCGGCACCGTACAGCCCTACCAAAGGCCGAGAATAAATATAAATTTACACTCGGACCGGGAATCGAACCCGGAACCTCACACCCACCACGGTCACATACAAAGCCGCTTGGCTATGAGGCCCTTAAAAAGGAATGTCCAATTACTTAACCACTTGTAATTGCCACCCTCGGCCTTGAGCGTATTGCTACGTTCTAAGCCTACACAGGAGTATCAATATAGTTGGGTGCCCACTGCACACTATAGAATCTCAACCGTGCCCTCCACGTACGGTTTAAACACTCGCCCGGCACCGTACAGCCCTACCAAAGGCCGAGAATAAATATAAATTTACACTCGGACCGGGAATCGAACCCGGAACCTCACACCCACCACGGTCACATACAAAGCCGCTTGGCTATGAGGCCCTTTAAAAGGAATGTCCAATTACTTAACCACTTGTAATTGCCACCCTCGGCCTTGAGCGTATTGCTACGTTCTAAGCCTACACAGGAGTATCAATATAGTTGGGTGCCCACTGCACACTATAGAATCTCAACCGTGCCCTCCACGTACGGTTTAAACACTCGCCCGGCACCGTACAGCCCTACCAAAGGCCGAGAATAAATATAAATTTACACTCGGACCGGGAATCGAACCCGGAACCTCACACCCACCACGGTCACATACAAAGCCGCTTGGCTATGAGGCCCTTAACCTAACCTAACCTAACCTAACCTAACCTAACCTAACCTAACCTAACCTAACCTAACCTAACCTAACCTAACCTAACCTAACCTAACCTAACCTAACCTAACCTAACCTAACCTAACCTAACCTAACCTAACCTAACCTAACCTAACCTAACCTTTTTTTTTTTTTTTTTATAAAGGAGGTGAAAATGCACAAATGCAGGCCCGCGGGCGTATGCAGTCGCTACCGCGGGGGACTGTGGGGATGGTTATCTCTTATCCCTCTGCTAATCAGAGGGGAGAAACCCGACCCACTAAAAATTCCTCCTAAACCCTCCATATCGCCTGCAGTGCCAGACACATCCATTCTGAATGAATGACATCTGGCACCGCATTGAATTCCCCGGGGGTCGCACAAGGCATTCAACCCAGGGAATTCAGGCGAATATGTCCGCATAAGGGCTCAACGACGGCGCAGTGGGACGCTGTTGGGCATAGCCCCCGCGCCCACGCCTCGCCGCCGCCGAGCACAACCCCTTCGGCCATCGCCACGCACCTCCCGCTGACGCTCAGCAGCCTCCTTCTGCAGCAAAACGCGCTCACAGAAGAAAGCTACCGCACGCCATGCCTCCTGGCTACCAAGCATTGCTGCAACAACGCTCGGTAGCGAGAGGTCCATCCCGATGACCGACACTAGGTCGTGGCGTTGCCTCGACCAAGTGGCACATTCAGCCAGGGTGTGCTCCGCCGTGTCCTCTGGGGCGCCACAATGGTGGCAGATGGGATAGGTTTCCCGTCCCGCCACCTTGTGCAGAAACCGTCCAAAGCACCCATGCCCGGACAGCATCTGCGCCATCCGAAAGGACACAGCTCCACTCGGACGATTTACCCATTCCCGTAAGAATGGGCGAATCGCCTCCACTGTTCGTACTCCCGCCCTAGGCATAGCCAGATCATAGGCCCACCTATCAAAGGTGTCCTCCCTGGCTTGCCTCCTCGCCGGTCCGACCAGTTCGGCCCATCGGCCATCTGCCCTCGTCTCACCCTTGAGACGATACAGAGCGCCTAGGGCCACCGCCTCCAACTCCCAGGGCGGGGTCCCCGCCAACAGGCACGCCGCCTCGAATGAGACAGTCCGGTAGCAGCGAGCTGCCCGAACCGCCATCACTCGCTGCGGCCTCCTGAGCAGGGTGCAGTTCTTCGCCCCCAACCTATCGTCCCATATTGGGGCCCCATACAAGGCCATACTGCGTATAACACCACAGTACAGCCTCCGCACACTCTGCTTAGGGCCCCCAATATTAGGCAGAAGCCGTGCTAGCGCCCCCGCCGCCCCCACCAACTTCCCCCGAGAGCCTTAAAGTGGGCCTCAAAGTTCCAGCGACCGTCCAACACGAGACCAAGGTATTTCATCTTGGACGACACTGGAACCCCTACTCCTTCCACCATCAGGACCGCCCCAGGAGGTGGACCATTCCTAGGGCCATGGAACAATAGGGCGTCCGTCTTATCGAGAGACACCCTAAGGCCCAGGGCCCCTATCCGTCTAACAGTAAGGGAGGTGCCAGCCGTTGCAAGTCGAGCCACCTCCCCATAGCTTGCCCCACTGGCCACTACGAGGGTATCGTCTGCGTAGCAGAAGACACGCAATCCTGGCAGAACCTAACCTAACCTAACCTAACCTAACCTAACCTAACCTAACCTAACCTAACCTAACCTAACCTAACCTAACCTAACCTAACCTAACCTAACCTAACCTAACCTTTTTTTTTTTTTTTTTTTTATGAAGGAGGTTAAAATGCACAAATGCAGGCCCGCGGGCGTATGCAGTCGCTACCGCGGGGACTGTGGGGATGGCGTTCTCAAAGTCCCTCTGCTAATCAGAGGGGAGAAGCCGGACCCACTAAAAATTCCTCCTGAACCCTCCATACCGCCTGCGGTACCAGACTACACCCATTCTGAATGAATGCCGTCCGGCACCGCATTGAGCTCCCCGGGGGTCGCACTAGGCATTCAACCCAGAAAGCTCAGGCGGGTATGTCCGCATAAGGGCCTGGCGACGACGCAGTGGGACGCAGTTGGACCCACGCAACTATGCGTATATTGGGCCCACCCTGCGCCTGCCCACCCTTCACCTTGCCGTCGCCAAGCACAACCCCTCCGGTCGATTCAACGCACCTCCCGCTGACGATCGACAGCCGGAAAACCGGCAAACCGGCCCCACGAAACCGAAAAACCGGTAAACCGGAAAACCGGTAAACCGGAAACCCGGCCCCATGAAACCAGAAAACCGGTAAACCGAAAAACCGGTAAAACCGGAAAACCGGCCCCACGAAACCAGAAAACCGGTAAACCGGAAAACCGGAAAACCGGCAAACCGGCCCCATGAAACCGGAAAAACCGGTAAACCGGAAAACCGGTAAACCGAAAACCGGTAAAACCGGTAAACCGGCCCCATGAAACCAGAAAACCGGTAAACCGAAAACCGGTAAAACCGGAAAACCGGCCCCATGAAACCAGAAAACCGGTAAACCGGAAAACCGGAAAACCGGTAAACCTGCCCCATGAAACCGGAAAAACCGGTAAACCGGAAAACCGGAAAACCGGTAAACCGGCCCCATGAAACCGGAAAAACCGGTAAACCGGAAAACCGGAAAACCGGTAAACCGGCCCCACGAAACCAGAAAACCGGTAAACCGGAAAACCGGAAAACCGGTAAACCGGCCCCGCGAAACCAGAAGAACCGGCAAACCGGAAGAACCGATCGCCATGCCTCATGGCTACCTAGTATTGCTGCAACAACACTCGGCAGCGAGAGGTCCGTCCAAACGACCGACACCAGGTCGAGACAGTGTTGCCTCAACCAAGTGGCACATTCGGCCAGGGTGTGCAGTCACCACCCCTGAATCGCGGCACAGCGTCTCCAGATCCCCCCAACAGGCTGGTGCAGCTATGATGGTTGTGCCACACCAACCTCCATGGGAGCGTTCCCCACAGTTGTCCCAGTCCTTTGGGCTCCCAGGCCCTTCGTCACCTTCGGAGGGTTGCAGGCCCTTCCCGCCATCTTATGGTCTGCTGGCTTCCCAGCCGTTGAGCAGACCGCGCAATGCAGCTCTTTCGAGCTGCATTCATTGGCCTTGTGGCCAGCAACCCCACATCGATAGCACACCTCCGCCAAGTCCATCGTTGAGTCACAAGTGGCTCGCACGTGACCCAACTTCTGGCACTTGTAGCACCTCAAAGGGCGGTCCTCTCGGATTTCAACCCGACAGGAGCTCCACCCAATGAGGAGCTTCCCTTGGCACACTTTCTGGGCGGCGGCGACCGGACACATGAGGAACATCTCCCCCAAGCCCCGTATCCCACGCCTCAAAATCTTACCCGGCTTGATCGCTTCAGCCGGGCACCCACCCATGGCAGCCACCGCCTCCGTCACATCCCTCTCAGTGACGCTGTCGTCAAGGTCCCGAATAAGGAGGTCCGCACATTTGACGGGCCTCCCCACCAAGGCCTCCCCGACAGCACCACACGAAGCCTGTCCGCCAGGGCATCAGCCTTCTCCTCTCTGTCAACCCCCGGCACCTCCAGCATCCGAGCTCCCGTTGCCGTTAGCCGGATGCTGATAGTTGCAATACCAATCTCAGCCAGGTTTATACCATTTCTTGCCTTGAGTAGCACATCGGCATACGTCACCCCCCGCTCCACCGCCTCCCTCCGCAATGTGATGACCACTGCGGAAGTTTTCGGCGGAGTGAGCGAAGGCTGCACCCTGACAGACCTCTCTATAACTGCCACTCGCCCAGCCGAGGGCCCTGCGCCGCGACTCACTCCATGGTCCTCTGACCGGCCAACACGGCCACTTCCCCCACTCACAGGGGGAAGGACCGGCACAGCGGGAGAACCACCCTTCTTTCCCTTACCCTTCTTTTTGCTGACGGTCGCCCAGCTTCCGTCACTAGGACCCCCAGAGACCCGGGGCCCCGAAAGACCTGGGGCCTCCGGGACTCTGCTCCCCTCTAAATCTTCGGGACCCTGGGTCCCCACCACATTCGGAGCCACCGTGCCCCGACCCCCAACGAACCCTCACGGGTGCTTGAGCCCAGGGGCCCTGCGAAATTCGGGGCCACCGGCCCCCCTCTCCACAAAACGCTCAGGGGCTCCCGGACCACGGGCCGATGCCGCCAGCGGAGGACGCAGCACAGGCTCAGGGAGGAGCCTGTCCCCAATCCCCGCAAGCTTGGCATCTAGCATGCCCCCAACAGCCCGCATCACCTCCCCCATAAGGCTCTCCTTCACCCCATCCAAAAGCCCCTCCATCATTTGACGGAGGGCATCCGGAGTGGAGGGACCCTCCACCGACACGGGGTGTCCCTTTGTCTGCGCTAAGTGCGCAGTGCTCTCATTGAACTCCCTCCTAAGGGCCGCAAGCTCCAGACCCAGGTCTTTTACCTGGGCCCTCAGGCGAACATTGTCCCTTAGGACACGCCTCCCCTCATCCCCTCCCAGGCATCTCTCCGCGAGATCCTCCACGATCTCAGCCACCTCCTTGGCTGCAACCTTCAGGTCGCGGACAAACTCACCCTTGAGGTTGCCCGACTTCGCCGCAATTTCGAAAATGCGACGAACCCGCACAGCCGTCCGCTCCTTCATCTCAGGAATGCCAAGGAGGATAACATCGTCCAACTCCTCCTCCCCGGATGACCTCACAATCCTGATATCCACACAGGTGGGAGCCCCATAATCGGAGAGATTCCCGCACCTTCTAACCTCTCTGCAAGGCGAGAGCAAGCGTTCTGACGCCGCAACTCTCCCTCCGCCTCCTCCAACCCTACCACATGAGAAGCCGCCTTTTTCGGCTTACCCTTGGCCGGTGGAGAGCAAGTTTCCTTGTTGTTGCCAACCGGGCTTTTAGTATGCGCCCGCTTCCTCTCACCGGAGCACTCCACGATACCCACATCGTCGTCGCTATCCGAGGACGACGAAAACACCAACCCTTTAGCTCGCCTCATATTAAGGTGCTACTAGATCCTACCCCCAACTAACATTAGAGTCGACGACTCAACCCCCTACCCAATAAATATATAAATAAATAAATATATAAATGAATAAAGAACTGAGTACAATACACCACACACACAAATACAATCCTAATTCTAAAATCTTAATTCTAAATAATTAAAACTAAAATTTATTGTTCCAATCCACTTCGGTGTGACGAAATCCAATCTTCGGACGCCCACTCACTTCGGTGTGAGAGACGTCCAACCTTCAGCTGTCCACCAAGCTTGTCAACAACAAGATGGCGGACCAACGCGTCACGGAAAAAACCCCAACCTTGGCCCCAAACTTGTAAACAACAAGATGGCGGACCGAAGCTTCACTAACTTGCCCGACCTTGGCACCCAACTAGTAAACAAGATGGCGGGCCGACAATTCACTTTCAATTATTCACAAATAATTTCCACCTTTTCCTCCAATCTCGATGAGCGTCAACTCAAACAGCTCGCCTCCAGAAGATAGAGATGATAGTAATACTATCTTCGCAGATGCACCTCCCGCCAAAAGGCAAACCAACAATGTAGCTCTCAAGCAATTTAAATTATAATGGCCAAACTAATGGGCCAAAAATAAAAATTGATAAACTCACAGTTGCACCTTAATCCAGTTCACAATTAGGACACATAAAATTTATGTGTCGTCGCGACACATAAAAAGATACCACAAAAACTAACTTCGGGTCAATTTCCCACTCACTTTTGTGCCTTGCAGTTAATTAAGTACTTAACATACAAAGAGCACACACACATATAAAGAATCAGTGATTACTACTGAATCCTTTAACACGACTCAAAAGATTTTCCGCCACTAAAAACCCACCATGAGATTTTTCAAACGCGGAGCGAACGAAAAACACAGTGATCGCTACGACGGCTCGACGCGTAAAAAAAAAAAGGAATGTTCAATTACTTAACCACTTTGTAATTGCCATCCTCACACAGGAGTATCGATATAGTTGGGTGCCCACTGCACACTATAGAATCTCAACTGTGCCCACTATGTACGGTTTAAACACTCGCCCGGCACCGTACAGCCCTACCAAAGGCCGAGAATAAATATAAATTTACACTCGGACCTAACCTAACCTAACCTAACCTAACCTAACCTAACCTAACCTAACCTAACCTAACCTAACCTAACCTAACCTAACCTAACCTAACCTAACCTAACCTTTTTTTTTTTTTTTTTTTTATGAAGGAGGTTAAAATGCACAAATGCAGGCCCGCGGGCGTATGCAGTCGCTACCGCGGGGACTGTGGGGATGGCGTTCTCAAAGTCCCTCTGCTAATCAGAGGGGAGAAGCCGGACCCACTAAAAATTCCTCCTGAACCCTCCATACCGCCTGCGGTACCAGACTACACCCATTCTGAATGAATGCCGTCCGGCACCGCATTGAGCTCCCCGGGGGTCGCACTAGGCATTCAACCCAGAAAGCTCAGGCGGGTATGTCCGCATAAGGGCAACCTAACCTAACCTAACCTAACCTAACCTAACCTAACCTAACCTAACCTAACCTAACCTAACCTAACCTAACCTAACCTAACCTAACCTAACCTAACCTAACCTAACCTTTTTTTTTTTTTTTTTTATGAAGGAGGTTAAAATGCACAAATGCAGGCCCGCGGGCGTATGCAGTCGCTACCGCGGGGACTGTGGGGATGGCGTTCTCAAAGTCCCTCTGCTAATCAGAGGGGAGAAGCCGGACCCACTAAAAATTCCTCCTGAACCCTCCATACCGCCTGCGGTACCAGACTACACCCATTCTGAATGAATGCCGTCCGGCACCGCATTGAGCTCCCCGGGGGTCGCACTAGGCATTCAACCCAGAAAGCTCAGGCGGGTATGTCCGCATAAGGGCCTGGCGACGACGCAGTGGGACGCAGTTGGACCCACGCAACTATGCGTATATTGGGCCCACCCTGCGCCTGCCCACCCTTCACCTTGCCGTCGCCAAGCACAACCCCTCCGGCCGATTCAACGCACCTCCCGCTGACGATCGACAGCCGGAAAACCGGCAAACCGGCCCCACGAAACCGAAAAACCGGTAAACCGGAAAACCGGTAAACCGGAAACCCAGCCCCACGAAACCAGAAAACCGGTAAACCGAAAAACCGGAAAACCGGTAAACCTGCCCCATAAAACCGGAAAAACCGGTAAACCGGAAAACCGGAAAACCGGTAAACCGGCCCCATGAAACCGGAAAAACCGGTAAACCGAAAACCGGTAAAACCGGTAAACCGGCCCCATGAAACCAGAAAACCGGTAAACCGGAAAACCGGTAAAACCGGAAAACCGGCCCTACGAAACCAGAAAACCGGTAAACCGGAAAACCGGAAAACCGGTAAACCTGCCCCATGAAACCGGAAAAACCGGTAAACCGGAAAACCGGAAAACCGGTAAACCGGCCCCATGAAACCGGAAAACCGGTAAACCGGAAAACCGGAAAACCGGTAAACCGGCCCCACGAAACCAGAAAACCGGTAAACCGGAAAACCGGAAAACCGGTAAACCGGCCCCGCGAAACCAGAAGAACCGGCAAACCGGAAGAACCGATCGCCATGCCTCATGGCTACCTAGTATTGCTGCAACAACACTCGGCAGCGAGAGGTCCGTCCAAACGACCGACACCAGGTCGAGACAGTGTTGCCTCAACCAAGTGGCACATTCGGCCAGGGTGTGCAGTCACCACCCCTGAATCGCGGCACAGCGTCTCCAGATCCCCCCCAACAGGCTGGTGCAGCTATGATGGTTGTGCCACACCAACCTCCATGGGAGCGTTCCCCACAGTTGTCCCAGTCCTTTGGGCTCCCAGGCCCTTCGTCACCTTCGGAGGGTTGCAGGCCCTTCCCGCCATCTTATGGTCTGCTGGCTTCCCAGCCGTTGAGCAGACCGCGCAATGCAGCTCTTTCGAGCTGCATTCATTGGCCTTGTGGCCAGCAACCCCACATCGATAGCACACCTCCGCCAAGTCCATCGTTGAGTCACAAGTGGCTCGCACGTGACCCAACTTCTGGCACTTGTAGCACCTCAAAGGGCGGTCCTCTCGGATTTCAACCCGACAGGAGCTCCACCCAATGAGGAGCTTTCCTTGGCACACTTTCTGGGCGGCGGCGACCGGACACATGAGGAACATCTCCCCCAAGCCCCGTATCCCACGCCTCAAAATCTTACCCGGCTTGATCGCTTCAGCCGGGCACCCACCCATGGCAGCCACCGCCTCCGTCACATCCCTCTCAGTGACGCTGTCGTCAAGGTCCCGAATAAGGAGGTCCGCACATTTGACGGGCCTCCCCACCAAGGCCTCCCCCGACAGCACCACACGAAGCCTGTCCGCCAGGGCATCAGCCTTCTCCTCTCTGTCAACCCCCGGCACCTCCAGCATCCGAGCTCCCGTTGCCGTTAGCCGGATGCTGATAGTTGCAATACCAATCTCAGCCAGGTTTATACCATTTCTTGCCTTGAGTAGCACATCGGCATACGTCACCCCCCGCTCCACCGCCTCCCTCCGCAATGTGATGACCACTGCGGAAGTTTTCGGCGGAGTGAGCGAAGGCTGCACCCTGACAGACCTCTCTATAACTGCCACTCGCCCAGCCGAGGGCCCTGCGCCGCGACTCACTCCATGGTCCTCTGACCGGCCAACACGGCCACTTCCCCCACTCACAGGGGGAAGGACCGGCACAGCGGGAGAACCACCCTTCTTTCCCTTACCCTTCTTTTTGCTGACGGTCGCCCAGCTTCCGTCACTAGGACCCCCAGAGACCCGGGGCCCCGAAAGACCTGGGGCCTCCGGGACTCTGCTCCCCTCTAAATCTTCGGGACCCTGGGTCCCCACCACATTCGGAGCCACCGTGCCCCGACCCCCAACGAACCCTCACGGGTGCTTGAGCCCAGGGGCCCTGCGAAATTCGGGGCCACCGGCCCCCCTCTCCACAAAACGCTCAGGGGCTCCCGGACCACGGGCCGATGCCGCCAGCGGAGGACGCAGCACAGGCTCAGGGAGGAGCCTGTCCCCAATCCCCGCAAGCTTGGCATCTAGCATGCCCCCAACAGCCCGCATCACCTCCCCCATAAGGCTCTCCTTCACCCCATCCAAAAGCCCCTCCATCATTTGACGGAGGGCATCCGGAGTGGAGGGACCCTCCACCGACACGGGGTGTCCCTTTGTCTGCGCTAAGTGCGCAGTGCTCTCATTGAACTCCCTCCTAAGGGCCGCAAGCTCCAGACCCAGGTCTTTTACCTGGGCCCTCAGGCGAACATTGTCCCTTAGGACACGCCTCCCCTCATCCCCTCCCAGGCATCTCTCCGCGAGATCCTCCACGATCTCAGCCACCTCCTTGGCTGCAACCTTCAGGTCGCAGACAAACTCACCCTTGAGGTTGCCCGACTTCGCCGCAATTTCGAAAATGCGACGAACCCGCACAGCCGTCCGCTCCTTCATCTCAGGAATGCCAAGGAGGATAACATCGTCCAACTCCTCCTCCCCGGATGACCTCACAATCCTGATATCCACACAGGTGGGAGCCCCATAATCGGAGAGATTCCCCGCACCTTCTAACCTCTCTGCAAGGCGAGAGCAAGCGTTCTGACGCCGCAACTCTCCCTCCGCCTCCTCCAACCCTACCACATGAGAAGCCGCCTTTTTCGGCTTACCCTTGGCCGGTGGAGAGCAAGTTTCCTTGTTGTTGCCAACCGGGCTTTTAGTATGCGCCCGCTTCCTCTCACCGGAGCACTCCACGATACCCACATCGTCGTCGCTATCCGAGGACGACGAAAACACCAACCCTTTAGCTCGCCTCATATTAAGGTGCTACTAGATCCTACCCCCAACTAACATTAGAGTCGACGACTCAACCCCCTACTCAATAAATATATAAATAAATAAATATATAAATGAATAAAGAACTGAGTACAATACACCACACACACAAATACAATCCTAATTCTAAAATCTTAATTCTAAATAATTAAAACTAAAATTTATTGTTCCAATCCACTTCGGTGTGACGAAATCCAATCTTCGGACGCCCACTCACTTCGGTGTGAGAGACGTCCAACCTTCAGCTGTCCACCAAGCTTGTCAACAACAAGATGGCGGACCAACGCGTCACGGAAAAAACCCCAACCTTGGCCCCAAACTTGTAAACAACAAGATGGCGGACCGAAGCTTCACTAACTTGCCCGACCTTGGCACCCAACTAGTAAACAAGATGGCGGGCCGACAATTCACTTTCAATTATTCACAAATAATTTCCACCTTTTCCTCCAATCTCGATGAGCGTCAACTCAAACAGCTCGCCTCCAGAAGATAGAGATGATAGTAATACTATCTTCGCAGATGCACCTCCCGCCAAAAGGCAAACCAACAATGTAGCTCTCAAGCAATTTAAATTATAATGGCCAAACTAATGGGCCAAAAATAAAAATTGATAAACTCACAGTTGCACCTTAATCCAGTTCACAATTAGGACACATAAAATTTATGTGTCGTCGCGACACATAAAAAGATACCACAAAAACTAACTTCGGGTCAATTTCCCACTCACTTTTGTGCCTTGCAGTTAATTAAGTACTTAACATACAAAGAGCACACACACATATAAAGAATCAGTGATTACTACTGAATCCTTTAACACGACTCAAAAGATTTTCCGCCACTAAAAACCCACCATGAGATTTTTCAAACGCGGAGCGAACGAAAAACACAGTGATCGCTACGACGGCTCGACGCGTACTCAAAAAGGAATGTTCAATTACTTAACCACTTTGTAATTGCCATCCTCACACAGGAGTATCGATATAGTTGGGTGCCCACTGCACACTATAGAATCTCAACTGTGCCCACTATGTACGGTTTAAACACTCGCCCGGCACCGTACAGCCCTACCAAAGGCCGAGAATAAATATAAATTTACACTCGGACCGGGAATCGAACCCGGAACCTCACACCCACCACGGTCACATACAAAGCCGCTTGGCTATGAGGCCCTTAACCTAACCTAACCTAACCTAACCTAACCTAACCTAACCTAACCTAACCTAACCTAACCTAACCTAACCTAACCTAACCTAACCTAACCTAACCTAACCTAACCTAACCTAACCTAACCTAACCTAACCTAACCTAACCTAACCTAACCTAACCTAACCTAACCTAACCTAACCTAACCTAACCTAACCTAACCAACCGTCGCAGTCGAACCGTCACCGCGAAAGCATTCAAACCGAATCGCTCCGCTTTTAAAAAATCCTAAAAATAGGATTTTTTCGCGTGTGAACAAAACAAAGTAGTGATTTGTGTGCATCTCGCGACGGCGAATCTAGTGGTACTATTCTCGATGTGAAAAAAGTGATAAAAAAGTGCAAAAAAACTGGAAAAACACAAAAATTTCCACACAAAAGTGCATGCGGCACCCAAATAAGATCGACGACATACATATTATCTGACATATCTTGATAGAGCTTGTCGAGCCCCATCTTTTGACACCATTTCAAGAATTTTATCTCCACGAAATCGGGAGATATTTAAAAAACAAAGAAACACCACGTGGCACGTGGTCCCAGTTTGGGGTAGAAACTGAACAAACCAATACCACCATCGGAAGCGCCGCAAAAAGTTATACAAGAAGGTGGTCTTAGATTTTTGCTGCATCACCGGGGAAAAATTTTACGAGTGTAAAACAGTAAACAAACAGGTTATAACACCTTTAACGAAGAATTGCGGGAGAACCAGATCGAGGACCCCACGTTTTCTTTACACCATCAGAAGCGCCGCGTGGAGATCTATTTAAAGGTACCAATCCCAGATTTTTCCCTTAAAAACTGAAGCTCCTGGAAACTTTTTTCTCCTGACCACGTGGCACGTGGTCGGAGAATTCGCCATTATTTTGCGCCGCGGATAGGCTCACGGTATAGATCTCGACGAGCCTGTCATTTTGATATTTTCGACTAAAATTTTTGACCAATATTGGCGGTTCCAGGAGCCTGGGAAGAAAAAAGGGGAAAAGTGCGGGATAACTCGGGAACGGTGCATTTTAGCGCAATTTTAAGGCCGAATCCAGTATACTAAAAGTATACTGGAGTTTTACCGCCTGGTCGAACCCTACCGGGAACCATATTCAAAATTTTTTTAACTTTATTTTTCAAAATTTAATTTAGTAAATATTTAATAAATTAGAGCAAGACCAACTTTGGGCAGAACGGTGCACGCCAGGCTAAAAATAACATCATTTTCGGCTTAGTTAGGGTGGAAAAGGGTTATAGGGACGTGTCGCGTGCACTGGACCTTTGACCCCCTACCCCCGCCTTACTACCACACCCCTGGGGAGCAAAACTGCAACCTCACGGAACATACACATGTGACAGCTCTATCGACTCCTCGTAAAAAGGCGAGTCTATTGATCCCACTCCCAACGCACCCACACACACACAGACACAAATATCACACACAAATACACGAAGACATAAATTCACACACAAACACATAAGTGCGACGGCTCGTTCAACTCCTCGAGACTCGGGGAAAAGATTGCGGCTGTCCACTCTGACATTCGAATTAACACACGCACGCACAGTAATACACACACACAAATACAGGTCCAGAAACTCAAGTGTAGCACCTCATTCGACTCCGCTGATTGCAGCGGATCCCTCGAGTAGTTGCACACGTGCCAAGGCACACACGCACACACACACATACACACACACATACATATAAGGTGAAGGTCGGGTGGCCCTCTCGCGCGCTTTTCTTTTCTTACAATAAATGATACACCGCTCCCGATGGGTATCAGGACTGCGACACTAGGCTAAGTGACAGGGGCTATCCTTTTGGAAACCCTCTTAGACATAAGTATTTGACACGGCTACCACCCTTTTAGGGGTAGACCCTAGTATAAGTTATAAACAAATTTTGACAATTTGACGGCTGCTACCCCTTTTGGGGACAGACCCTAGTATAAGCTTAGTATTATATAGACTATATAGATTGCATTATATAGATTGCATTTTATTATATTTTGACACACCACAGCCTACTTTACTCTACATATAAAATAAAACGTAAACAATGTTTGGTATACGCACCCCAACAAAAGTCACCACCCCGTCACCCCATGCTACTGGAATAGAGGAGAGGGAAGGATCGGCCCCTGTACAGCCACCGACCCCGACCTTAACCCCAGCAGTGAGAAAAAGCATTGGAGAACTGGAAGCGGCTATAGCTCAGAGTGCAGAAGGGGCAAAAAAGCAAAAGTCATACAAAAATAGACTAACTGAAGCCGCTGCGGTGCAACAGAGCGCTCTTCTCCAGCTTGACGCTGCCAGAAATCTAAAGGGCGAAATAAAAGCAGCGGTTACCTCGGCAGTAAAGAGACTGTACGAACTAGTGAAAGAGGCCGAGTCTCAAACTAAGGAAGGAAAGGATAAGAAGAAGGAAAAGGAAAGGGGAAGCGAGGTAGTGGTCGAAAAGGAGAATGACAAAAATAAAACTTACAACATAGACACCACACCTCAAACTAAAACCCACGAAATGGACGAGCACCTAAAGCGGTTGGAAAAAGAAACCAAAAAGCTGGAAGATATCAGCAAATTACTCCAGGACAACATAAAGCAATACAAAAGAAAACCAGACGCCGCCCTAGACGAACAAAGAAGGCAGAAGATACTTCATCACGTTGAGGGAAACGCAAGGAAGCTCGATGAATTAAGTGAAAAGATAGGAAAACAAGGAGAGCTAAAAGAACTTATAGAAACACACATTGAAAAAATTGATGAAAGAGATCGGAACATCGAGCGGACGTACGCCAACGTTTTGGCAGCTAACAATAAAATAGTCCAACAACAAAATCCCCCAACCACCTTGAACAACCAGAATCGATTTAATCACCCCCTCACATACAAGCCAAAGCTGCACAAGCTAGTAGTAAAGTCCACTAGCCAAGAAACAAATTCAGAGGTTTACGAAAGGATACGCTCGGCAATAGACCCGAAAACTACTGGGCTTCGGTTGGATACCATCCGCAAAACCAAGGATCAGAAAGTGATAGTGGGGTGCCGAGCGGAAGACCAAATAAAAGAACTGACTAAAAGACTGCTAGGGGACAAGACACTTACAGTGGAAACACTGAAACACAAGGACCCACTAGTCATGCTGAGGGGCGTACTGCAAATTCACAAAGACGACGAAATAATAGAACTTATAGAGGCACAAAACAAACAAATATTCTCAGGAATTAAAGAGGAGGAACGAAGAATAACTGTTAAAAGACGCAAGACAGCGAGAAACCCTCACCTGCGGAACATAATACTACAAGTGTCCCCCACAATCTGGAAAAGAATGGTGGAGGCGGGAAGAGTGCACATTGAACTGCAAAGGGTGGTGGTCCACGACCAGTCACCACTGATACAGTGCACAAATTGTCTGGGCTATGGTCACACGCGAAAATATTGTGAAAGCACGAAAGAGGTCTGCGCTCATTGCGGGGAGGAGCACAAAAAGGCAGAGTGCCAGAAATACAAAACAGGAGACCCCCCAATGTGCGTAAACTGTACAACGTTAAACGTAAAAGCTGACCACAACGCATTTGACACTGACTGCCCAACGAGAGCGAGATGGGAGGCAATGGCAAGATCGACGGTGGCGTATTGCTAAGGGCACCAACAGGAGACAAAACGGCTACTTAATGTGTCAGGCGAACCTCCAGCGAAAAGAATTAGCCCAAAACGAACTAAGGATAGAGGCTAAAAACAGAGGCATGCTCGCTGCTCTCGTTCAAGAACCATATACTGGCTCCGAAGGAAGGGTCAAGGAACAGTCAGGAGCCAGAGTGTATCAACATGAGCAAGCGGGAGCGACAGTGACTAAAGCTGCGATCTTCGTTTATGACGAAAAGGTTGAGGTCATCCAGTTTCCTGAATTGACGACGCCGAATGTGGTAGTAGTGAAGCTGCGTACGGAGGCATGGGAGATCACGTTAGTATCCTTCTACCTTGAGCCAGACCCAAAAGATGTTCAGCATCACATCGACCGAATCCAGAGAATATGCGATAGGGCAAAAAACAGAATAATTCTGGCCGGCGACGCGAACGCAAAAAGTCCGTGGTGGTGCAGCCCCAACGTCGACCACAGGGGCGACCTAATAGCAGAAACTCTTCACAGTATGAACTTTGAAATACTAAACAATAGCAACATACCCACTTTTGACACTGTGAGGGGGGGAAAAAGGTACAAAAGTTACGTGGACATAACTGCATGCACCGCGGACCTATTAGCGGTCATAGACGAGTGGAGTGTTGAGGAAGGACTGGTGAGCTCCGACCACAACGGTATCACGTTTAAAATGAGACTCGAGAAATCAGAAGGAAGGAAAACAGAACGGACCACCAGAAAGTACAATACCAGAAAGGCAAACTGGTCACTCTTTGAACAACGATTATCTGAGCTCTTGGAAGAAGCCCAAGTTAATATAGAAAAAATCAACAAAGTAAGCAATAAGAAACAGTTAGAGGAGATGGTAGGAAAATATACAGAAGCAACGATCGCAGCCACAAAAGAAGCCATTCCAGAAGTAAAGAAGAGACCAACAAACACCTTGCCTTGGTGGAACGACGAGCTGGAAAAACGAAGAAAAATGGTTAGGACAAGAAAAAGGCGCATCAGATGCGCGGCACAAGTTCGCAGGAATAAGGTAGTGCAAGAATATCTGAAAGAAAAAGAAGAGTACGAAAAAATGATCATGGAAGCGAGAACAGAGAGCTGGCGTAATTTCTGTACGAGGCAGGAAAGAGAGGGAATGTGGCAGGGGATCTATAGAGTAGTAAACCGCACAACAAAAAGAGTGGAGGACATTCCTCTTGTCGCAAATGGCAAACACCACGACTCCAAAGAATCTGCGACGCTTCTCGCGGAGATATTCTACCCCCCGGATGAGCCAAGTGAGGATACAGAAGAACAGAGACTGGTACGAGCAGACGCAGAGGGAGTGAATGATGGATCGAGAAATAATGATATTCATGACCCACCATTTACAAGCTTTGAGGTAGAAAGAGCCGTAAATAGTTTCAATCCTAAAAAGGCACCGGGTGGGGACGGTCTGACAGCGGACATTTGTCACAGAGCCATTATGAGCCAACCTGAAACCTATCGAGCCATCATAAATAAAGCCCTGGAGACTGGATCTTTCCCAAAGCAGTGGAAGGAGGCAACGGTGGTGATCCTGAGAAAACAGGGAAGACCGAGATACACAGAACCAAAAGCATACAGACCCATCGGCCTCCTCCCTGTAATGGGAAAGATCTATGAGAAGATGCTGGTCGAGAGATTGAAGTGGCACCTTGTGCCTAAACTATCCAAGAGGCAGTACGGGTTCATCCCGCAGCGAAGTACTGAGGACGCCCTTTATAATCTAATGGATCGAGTACGTAAAAACCTTAAAAGTAAACTTATCACACTAATCATCTCCTTAGATATAGAGGGCGCTTTTGATAATGCGTGGTGGCCCAGCCCTGCGATTCTGTAACTCACTTTTCGAACTCACTCAGTGGTTTTCGCAACGGCGGTCGCTCTGAAATCAGTCGTGAAGCAGTCATTTTATGATTTGGCATTCTAATAAACAATAAACTACAAGCTTCCACCTTTTCAGAATGCCAAATCATAAAATGACTGCTTCACGACTGATTTGAGAGCGACCGGCGATCCGAAAACCGCTGTGTGAGTTCGAAAAGTGAGTTACAGAATCACAGGGCAGAATCCGCACGCGCCTTGCCGAACAGGGATGCCCTGTCAACCTGAGAAGGGTGTACGATGACTATCTCCGGAGTCGCAAAGTTAAGCTTCGATATGCTGGGGAAGAAGTAGAACGATCGACAACAAAGGGTTGTGTGCAGGGATCCATAAGCGGCCCCTTGCTCTGGAACGTTATACTGGACCCGATACTGGGGCAAATGTCTGACAATAATATATATTGTCAGGCATTCGCTGACGATGTGTTGGTGATAGTGGAGGGTAACAGTGGAGAGGAAGTCCAGAGCAAGGGCAACAAGGCGCTGGAGTTGGCTGCGGAATGGGGTGAAAATAATAAGCTGAAATTTGGACCTAGCAAAACCCAGGCAATGGTAATCACAAACAAAACCAAGTATGACACACCAAGGTTGAAAATGAGTGGAGTTCAAATTGGACTGGCAAGCAAAATAAAAATTCTTGGCCTGACAATAGACGACAAACTCACATTCAACGATCATGCGTCAACGATCTGTGTTAAAGCAGCCAACCTATATAAACAAGTGGCCAAAGCAGCAAAACAGACCTGGGGACTGCATCCGGATATAGTCTCCACAATTTATACAGCCGTGGTGGAACCCACCATAACTTACGCAGCGGCAGCATGGGCCAGGGCAGCAGAAAAAATATGCGTTCGCAAAAAATTAAATGCAATTCAAAGGGGCTTCGCTCAAAAGATAGTAAAGGCGAATAGAACTGTGTCTCTGAACGCAGCTCTGGCTCTTTCGGGCACTCTCCCACTCGACCTGCGTGTAACTGAAGTAGCCACCCTATACATGGCGAAAAAGGGACACTGGGAGGGCCTCTCGGACGATATAGAGGTCGAAAATAAAGCAGAGTATTGCAAGATGGACCACCCCGCCGAGGAACCGCTGCTAAAATTTAAACTAATCTCAAACGAGGATGACTTGGCGTCGAGCTCGGAGGGACAAGTGCAAATATTTACGGACGGAAGCAAAAGTGATAAAGATGTCGGTGCCGCTTTTTCCTGGTGGAAAAATGGGGCCGAAATAAAGTCAAGGAAATTCAAGCTATCATCCTATTGCACAGTGTTCCAAGCGGAAGCGTTCGCCTTGGTGGCAGCCACAAATGACATAAATACCGCAAAAGACATAACCTGTGCAATATACTCAGATTCTAGATCGGCACTACAGGCGGTTGTCAATGGCAACTCATGGCACCCCCTTATAATTAAAATAAGAAAAAACCTCAAGATAGCAAATAAAAACAATAAAGAAATAAAACTACACTGGATAAAGGCTCACTGTGGTCTTGCGGGCAACGAGAGAGCTGACGAATTGGCCAGAAACGCAGCAAACAATCTAAAGACTAAACCGGCGTACACAAAATGCCCGATATCCCACATAAAAAGGGCCATTCGTGAAGAAACAACAAAGAAGTGGGAGCAGAGGTATGCGGAGAGTGAGCGGGGTCTGGTGACTAAGGTGTTCCTACCCGACATAAAATCGGCATATAGTTTTGTTAGACAAAACAGACCAAACAGAAACTTAGTGCACATCATGACGGGCCACGGCCCTTTTGCCAGTTACCTACACAGATTCAATTTAAAGCGAGACCCGTCATGCCCATGTGACAACACCACGCCGCAAACGTCCCTGCACTGTCTGCTTAGCTGCCCAATGTTTGGAGTCGCGAGGCACGAGGTGGAGGAGAAAACTGGAATTTCTTTAAATGAAAACGAGCTCCCACACCTGGTGTCCCGCGACGACACTCGGACATGCTTGGAGGAGTTTTGCGACAAAATTATAGAAAGTGTCCGCAGACTGAACAGGGACTGTAGCATGCCAACACACTCGACGGACTACGACGCCGAATTTGTAAACTAAGATACTATGTATGATAATATGTAAATAAACAATGTAATGATGTAAATAATTCATGAACAACATGTAATAAATAATAATACTCATTGAACAAAAACATGTAACCTATAGATTTTGAAATAAACATTTAAAGATCTCGTGTTTCAATCTAGCTCGAATTTCCACGGCCCGGGGATAAACTTCGCCCGGGGAGTAGGCTGATTAGGTATTAAAAAAAAAAAAAAAAAAAAAAAACCTAACTTAACCTTTTTTTTTTTTTTAACCTGGGGAAACCCGCTTACGGGCCCCCGCGCCTGGGCAAAGTAGTGAATGGCGCGGGGAGTGTGGGGGTCAAGGTCATAAAATGCGATGACCCCATACCCACTAAAACCACCAGGGCCCAATCCATAGCGCGTGTGTAGCTGGGTCGTGGTAATAGCCTTTCAGGCCTGAACCCACTTCCCAGCTTGCGCATGCTGCGTGGCGCCAATTAGCGCGCAGCTCTCCTAAAAAGCCCTATATCTCTCTGTATCGTACGTGACGTCAGCGACGCAGAAAGTCGCGGCGGCGACGCCCGGTACGTTTCTTCCTTAAAGGCGGCGCCGTAGGGTTAGTTTCCCGGGCTCGCTCGCTAGTTTAGTTTAATATAATAGCCAAACAACATGTCCATACCCCTTATAACCCAGAGGTTTGCAGTAACAAACGCTGTATACCAAATGTACTCCCCACAGCAAAATTCCGTACTACCTTCGCAAGGCGACAACGAGCATATCTCTCAGTCTTTCTATATAATAAAATAAACAAAAAATTAAATTTCTACCCTCTTTCACTACATGACTGCAAATCAATTGTTAAGACTTGGCTTTTGTCCTTAAATTATGAGGAAACAGAAGATCTATTTAACTAACATGCTACAATAATGTTTTAGTTATTTTGATTCATTAATTATGTGTATAATTTATATATTTATACTAGTGTTACATATACCCATATGTAAAATGTATAATTATGTATATTTATGTATTATGTATATTTATGTATTTTAGTATTTTATGTGTATGTACCTATTTTATTACCTATTATATTCATTGTAATTTATACTGAAACATTTTTTTCAATATATGTTATTTTTGTTTAAGTATATTATGTGTAACAGGATAATTAGATGTAATATCTGGAATTTGCAAATGTCTATAAAAAGTATTGTCTTGTAAAATTTTGAATAAGCTCTCTTGACACTTGTTACGAATTATATTGGGAGAAGCCACTGACTCCTGAGATACAGGCACTAAAGCCTAGTTTAGGTGTCAGAGTCTTCATAGGATTTCTGTAATTACAAATATGTCAATAAAGATTATTATTATTATTATAGTTTCTTTCGCCTGCAGGACAGCTTCGGCGAAGGCATCGACCGCCTGCCAGGCTCGTCTGTCCCTTACCATGACGGACACTAAGTTTGAAAGTGTCACTTCGGACACATTTATTGTGGTGAGCAGAGCGTTCCTCTCGGACTCCCACGCTGGACACTCCTCCAGAGTGTGCTGCGGCGTGTCATTTTGACACCCGCAGTGGTGGCAATGGGGGTTTGCCTCTCGGCGAGCCACCTGGCAAAGGTATTTGCCAAAGCATCCATGTCCAGTTAGCAGCTGGATCAGGTGGTATCTCAGTGACCCCCATCGCCTGTCGAGCCATTCTTTGAGGACGGGCCGTATGGCCTCGAGGGTCCACAGGCCCGCGCTGGCATGCGTCAGATCAACACTCCAGTTTTGTATCGCAACTTCGTGCGATTCAGTCCGCCACTGCTTAGTCACCTCGAAGGGCGGCTCTTCTCCGCGCCCCCGCCAGTGGTTTCTTCTCCAGTAAACATCGGCTAGTGCTATCGCATCGTGGTACCAAGGGCACGTTCCTGCTATCACACACACCGCGTCAAAGGAAACTGTGCGGTATGCTCTTGCCACACGCAATGATATCGTGCGTTGCGTCCGTCTGATCAGCGCCTTGTTCTGCGTGTTAAGGCCCATTGCATTCGCCCATATTGGGCAGCCGTATAGGGCTTTCGCTCTGACGATACCGGCGAATAACTTTCGGCACGATTCACGCGGCCCGCCAAGGTTGGGCATGATGCGACTCAACGCCATGGCTGTCGCTTCCAGTTTCGGCGTCAATTCTATGAAATGGTTCTTGAACGACCATTTGGGGTCAAGCAATAGGCCCAGGTATTTAAGCCGCCCTCCTATATCAATCGGGACCCCTCCAACGACGATTTGGGCGCCCGGGGGGCGAGATCTCCGGGGGCCGCAGAAGACAATGGCCTCTGATTTGTTAAGGGCGACACGCAAGCCCAAACTACGAATGCGACCAACTATCTGTGCAACGCCTGCTGTCGCTCTGAGGGAAGCCTCCCTGAATGAGTCGCCGGAAGCCACGACGAGTGTGTCATCCGCGTAGCATAAAACTTGCACACCATGGATCAGCACCCCCTCAAGACTCTGTCATATCCGATGTTCCACAATAGTGGCCCTAACACCGACCCTTGTGGAACGCCGCATCGCACTTGATGTCTTCTCCAGCCATCCCTGCCAGGATACATGATTGTTCTTCTTTGCAGGTACCCGGCGACCAATCTCCTCAAATAAGTGGGCACCCTATGGTATCTGAGACCGTTAGTAATCGCCTCCCAAGGTATGGTGTTGAACGCGTTGGCGATGTCGAGCGACACCGCGATCGCAACGCCACCTTTCGATGTTATCTCGTCTGTGATTTCTCGGAGGCGGGCGATGGCGTCGATGGTGGACCTTCTCGACCGGAAGCCAAATTGACAGTCCGACAGATCAGGCCCGACCGATGTCAGGTGGCGACCTATGCGCACGGAGATTATGCGCTCGAAAATTTTGCCCGCCTCGTTCAACAGTACGATCGGCCTGTAGCCTGAGGGTGAGTCGGCCGGTTTATGGTTTTTCCTTAAGAGGACCAAGCGTCCATCTTTCCATATTTGTGGAAAGGTCCCTCTTTTACACAGTCAGTCAAAAGAGATCGGAACCTTTCCAGAAGCCCGTGGCGGAGGGAGAGAGCCAAGACCTTTCCGTGTAACCCGTCCGGGCCTGGCGCCGTCTTTTTGAGCGCTGCTCGTTTTGCCGCGGCAACCAGCTCCTCCTCCGAAACCTCTGGCACTTCGTCGTCCTCCTCCTCTATGTCTCCGGTAGCAGAGGGTCTCATTGTATCCGACATTGCCGATGCCGGTGGGAAAAGCGTTTCTACGACTTTAGCCAGGAGAGCCGGCTCCATTCCCTCGGTGATTGGCGGGGTCCATGAACGCATTTTTGCCATAACCGTCTTATACGGCCGGCCCCAAGGGTCGAGGTCCAGAATGGACAGGAATTCCTCCCAAGCCCGCTCCTTGGCCTCACTGATCTCCTTCTTCAGTGTCCTCTTGGCTTGCTGCAAGTCCGCACGAAGCCTCGCTTCTTCGTCGCCACCGAGAATGGCTCCGCTTCTTCTTCTGTACCTTCGCAGGCGTCTTCGCGCCTCAGTGCATGCCTTGCGGAGTCTGCTCAGGTCTGCGCTCCACCAGTAAACATACTTTCGAACAGTAGGACGCTGGGATCTAGGCATCGAGGCATCCGATATCTCTTTCCAAGCCTCTTCCAGCGAAGCCACTTTCTCGTCAATACTCCGAGCTCCGGCGGCAGGACACCAGGAGCTCACCACAGCTGCTACCTCCAAGTCTTCTCTGTTTAGAGCTTTTAAAGCCCATCTAGGGCCTATCTCACGCGGTGCTCCCTGCCGGACGGGAGGCACCGACGACGAGGGGGGTGAACGCTGAAACGTATATAACGATGGTCGGAGAGCGTTTCCACCCCCGTCTCCACTCTCCAATCCCGTACGCGACACGCAAGGGCGGGGGTTGCAAAGGTCACATCAACCACTGAAGCTCCTGATTCTCTGCAACACGTCCATTCCGAGCCGACATTCAGTACGACGAGGTTGCAGGATGCCAACCATTCAACTAGCACGTCCCCGCGGCAATTTCTAACTGGGGAACCCCACGCCGCAGACTTCGCGTTCAGGTCTCCGGCAACCAAGACCCCTCCAGGTGCACCTTGCCTTACAATGCTATCCATGCTAGCCAGAAAGGACTCGAATTCGCTGATTGGTTTATTTGGAGAGAAATAAACCGCTACAACTTTCTGCTGGCCCAAGCTGGCCGCTACCCAGCCGTCCCCCCTCGAAACGTCCCTGAGGTGGTACTCTGCATTGCCGGCAGCAACGAGAGAGACCAGACCACAGCGATCCGAGACCCAGTTTGGGCGATCAGGTGCCGCATACGGTTCGCCAATGACGCCTACGTCTATGGACCACTCCGCCACGCTCTGCACCAGCAAATCCTGAGCGGCGGCGCAGTGGTTAATGTTCGCCTGTAGGAAATTGAAGACCATATCAGTTGGCTACGGCCCCGTCCGTCTCCATAAAGTTATCCCCGCTCGGGTTGGGATGGGGTGCCTTCGGTGAGGGCACTCTCTTAGACATCCTCTTTTTGGGGGCCGAGCATGAGAGACCTCCCAAACGATGATCGGCCTTCCTACCGGATGCCGCACAAATGGTGCACTGGGCCTTTCCCGTGCATTCTGCCGCTTTATGGCCGACTATTCCGCATCTGTAGCATTGTAGGCTGCGGTCTTCCGCCGTGCATCGGACCGCTACATGTCCCTTCTCCAGGCACCTGTAGCAGCGTAGCTCTCTGGGCATCTGGACGGCGACACGCGCCGCCACCCATCCGACGAGCAGCCTCCCTTCGGCCAGCTTCTTTGCAGCTGTGATCGGACACGTCACCCACGCCGCGGAGAGCCCACTTCTGTCCGGGCGGACTCCACTCACCCGAATTTGATCTGTGGGGCACTCTCCTTTTGCCGATACCGCATGACGGATTTCCTCGGCCGTGACTGAGTCATCTAGTCCAGATATCCGGACGCTCGTCACTTTTTGAGGTCTAGCCACTCTAACGCTTTCTGCGGGCAGTGCCTCCCTTAATTTGTCCGCGAGAGAGTTGGCGACACCGTCCTTCCCAGTACCGGGAATTTGTAGTATCGCGGCCCCGGTCACTCCACGGCGGAACTTGATCGCCTCTAATCCGAGGCCATTGAGGTCGATCTTTTGCCTCGCTTCCTTCATAATGTCGGCGTAGGTGAGTCCCTGCTGCTCGGCCTCTTTTGTTAATGTAATGCTCACGGCTGCAGAACGTGTCACCCGGAGCTTTGGTGACGCCTTTTTCTTCGGGCTAGTCTTCGAACTAGCGCGTGCTTGGCGCGCTCTCGGCGAGGTCGGCAGGTCTTTGACTTCCTTACCTCGTTTGCCAACTACAACCCATGCGCTCTCGCCATCTCGACTCTTAACGCCTAGGTTTGTAGGGAGCGTAACGGTGACGGACGTAGAGGGCACTTCTGGTACGGGCACGCTCTTACTGCTCTCGCCAGATGCTTTGGCTTTCTTCTTCTTATTTTTCTTCATTTCTGGGGCCTGTCGGGCAGTTGCTGGGATTGAAGCAACTGCTTCGGCTCTGCCTTTCGTGGCTATATCAGCCGCGAGCGGGGGACGGACTCGTTGCGCGGGATTGAGCCTTGGCTCCAGGTCCTCAAGGCGTGCGTTGAGCCTTTCCCCGAGATTCCGGTAGATACGGGCTTCCATCTCTACGAGGCCCGGCATCTGCGTCTCCATTCGCTTCTTGAGCTCATCTATTTCACGATGGAGACGCTCATTGTCCGCGCGTAGCGCACGCGTCTCTTCTGAAATCGTTTTCTGTGCGAGCGCAGCTGCATCCTTTCTTATGTCAAGGACGGCTTGTTTGAGGGCTTGAACGAAGCCGCCCTTTAGGTTGCTCGATTTAGTGGCAACTTTTGTTACCACTTCGAGACTGGCCTCCATCCGTTTTAATACGGTGGCTGTCGTGTCCGATCTGTCTCCTTCGTAGAGGGTACACTCTTCATTCTCCGATAGCGACAATGCCGATCGGGTCTTGCGAGCCTCCGCAACTGAGTCCAGTATCTCGGCCTCAGCGCGTGTTCTCTTCTCTTCTCGCTGCGCCTTACGGTAGGCTTCTGCAGCGGCGAGGCCAACGTATTCTCCCATTGTGGGTGGCTTGACTCGTCCTTTCTTTTTCCGGCCCTTGGAGCCGGGGGTGTCTGTGGAACTACCCTCGCTCTCTTCTCTACCTCTCTTGGGAGCTGATCTGCAGCTCCAAAAGCGGCCAGGTGACTCCCGGTCCAGTGAACCGACTCGACTCGCCGATGGCGTGGATACACTAACCATCGACTCGGAATCCGACTCAGATATCCGCGCCGTTGCGATTTCCTCAATTGTTGTAGATGTGTCTGGGATCGGCAATCGATCCAGAACAACTCGCAGCTCTCTCGTCTTCTCTATACTTTCCTGCTTTTCCTCTTTTCTTCTCTTCTCCGTAACATCTCCTTCTCCTTCTACTTCTAAGTTGGTTTTGTTTTGACATTTGTTTTCCATATATGGTGTAGGTACATGGGGGATATAAAACGTCCACCCGGGCGGAGACCCCTGCACCCGAGTAACCCTAATACCGCTTGGAGGTCGGGAATTATCCAAGGGTTGGCCGCTAGGAGCTCGACTTTACTGATCGAACGACCCGCTTACCCTTCGGGAGAGCGGGGGTGCAGCGTCACGCGAGGCCTCAAAAGGCGCCACAACGCGTGCACATTCAGGGTTTTTTATTGTGGTTTTCCTTCCACTCGGACCGGCCGGTTAAGGCAAGCCCACTGGCAAGGTGCGATCCGCGAGACATGACCACGACAATTGCACGAAGTACCAGTTTGCCCGGCGGGGGTCGAGACCCCTGACCGACGACGACACAGCGCCGTCACGGCCCGCCGCGCCACGGATCCACCACAACCACTTAGTGCCGTGATGTATCCATCACCTTACCACGCTGCAACGCAGCAGCTGATAGAAAACTCAACTAGTTTCAGTACACCGCATCTCGCATGGTTCCCGAAAGAAAGAGTCGAGAGCAGCCGAGGCCCAGAGACAAGCGCGCAGCAGCGCAACGAAATGGACCCCCTCCCCAGTCACCTCCCGCACAAAGCAAAGGTCCCTCAGCCTCACCTTTGAGATCAAATGATCTCTCCAGCTTGCCAAGGACTAGCGGACTCGTCTCCGCTGGGCGCTGATGCCCTCTCCAGAGACTGGCCTCCAAGATTGAGGCCAGCCTGTATAACCTCCTTATTTGCTTCCCCTTTGCGACGGCATTGCTGCGGTCGCTCCAGGTACTGGGCCCCCCCGGCACGACAAGCCTAGGAGCCGCGGGTAAATCCATCCGCGGAGGGGGGGGACCTAACCTAACCTAACCTAACCTAACCTAACCTAACCTAACCTAACCTTTTTTTTTTTTTTTTTATGAAGGAGGTTAAAATGCACAATTGCAGGCCCGCGGGCGTATGCAGTCGCTACCGCGGGGACTGTGGGGATGGTTATCTCTTATCCCTCTGCTAACCAGAGGGGAGAAACCCGACCCACTAAAAATTCCTCCTAGGCCCTCCATATCACCTGCAGTGCCAGACACATCCATTCTGAATGAATGACATCTGGCACCGCATTGAATTCCCCGGGGGTCGCACAAGGCATTCAACCCAGGGAATTCAGGCGAATATGTCCGCATAAGGGCTCAACGATGGCGCAGCTGAACGCTGTTGGGCGTACGCTCTTCGCGTCCAGCCCCCGCGCCCACGCCACGCCTTCGCCGAGCACAACCCCTCCGGCCATCGCCACACACCTCCCGCTGACGCTCAGCAGCCTCCTTCTGCAGCAAAACGCGCTCACAGAAGAAAGCTACCGCTCGCCATGCCTCTTGGCTACCAAGCATTGCTGCAATAACGCTCGGTAGCGAGAGGTCCGTCCCGATGACCGACACTAGGTCGTGGCGTTGCCTCGACCAAGTGGCACATTCAGCCAGGGTGTGCTCCGCCGTGTCCTCCGGGGCGCCACAATGGTGGCAGATGGGATGGATTTCCCGTCCCGCCACCTTGTGCAGAAACCGTCCGAAGCACCCATGCCCGGACAGCATCTGCGCCATCCGAAAGGACACAGCCCCACCCGGACGATTCACCCATTCCCGTAAAAATGGGCGAATCGCCTCCACTGTTCTTAAACCCGCCCTTGGCATAGCCAGATCATGGGCCCACCTATTAAAGGTGTCCTCCCTGGCTTGCCTCCTCGCTGGTCCGACCAATTCGGCCCATCGGCCATCTGCTCTCGTCTCACACTTGAGACGATACAGGCCACTTAGGGCCACCGCCTCGAACTCCCAGGGCGGAGTCCCCGCCAACAGGCACGCCGCCTCGAATGAGACAGTCCGATAGCAGCGAGCTGCCCGAACTGCCATCACTCGCTGCGGCCTCCTGAGCAGGGCGCGGTTCTTCGCCCCCAGCCTATCATCCCATATTGGGGCCCCATACAAGGCCATACTGCGTATGACACCGCAGTACAGCCTCCGTACACTCTGCTGAGGGCCCCCAATATTAGGCAGAAGCCTTGCTAGCGCCCCCGCTGCCCCCACTAACTTCCCCCCGAGGGCCTTAAAGTGGGCCTCAAAGTTCCAGCGACCGTCCAAGACGAGACCAAGGTATTTCATCTTGGACGACACCGGAACCCTTACTCCTTCCACCATCAGGACCGCCCCAGGAGGTGGACCATTCCTAGGGCCATGGAACAAAAGGGCGTCCGTCTTATCGAGAGACACCCTAAGTCCCAGGGCCCCTATCCGTCTAACAGTAAGGGAGGTGCCAACCGTTGCAAGTCGAGCCACCTCCCCATAGCTTGCCCCACTGGCCACTACGAGGGTATCGTCTGCATAGCAGAAGACGCGCAATCCTGGCAGAAGCGCGCCCCGCAATACCCAATCGTAGGCCATGTCCCACAGGAGAGGCCCTAGGACCGAGCCTTGAGGTACCCCACACCGCACAGGGTGGTAACAGACCGTGCCCTCTCTATTGGAGTACACGATCCGTCTCTCCGCAAAATAGTCCCCCACTATCCGGCGCAGATACAGAGGGACCTCAAAAAATTCAAGGGCCTCTCCAACCACGCCAAAAGGGAGACTATTGAAGGCATTGGCAATATCTAATGATACTGCCAATGCCCTTCCACCCCCGCTAACCACCCCACCGGTGTGAGACCTCAGGTCCCGAAGAGCATCTAGCGTCGACCGACCCGCCCGAAAGCCGTACTGTGCCTCGCTCAGATCCGGCCCCTCAACAGAGAGGTGCCGGCACAACCGAGACGCCACGACCCACTCCAGCGCCTTGCCCGCCTCGTCCAAAAGGACAATAGGGCGGTAAGCCGCCGAACTGTCCGCCGGGCGGTCCTCCTTCCGCACGAGACACAGTCGTCCCGTCTTCCAAGCCACCGGGAACCGTCCACCGCGCAAACACGCGGTGTACAACTCCCGGACGGAGACCTCCATAGAGGGAGGACTACTGCCAGGACACGCGCATGCACACCATCCGGGCCAGGTGCTTTCTTGCGGGCTTTGAGACGGGTAAGGATAGCCTCTATCTCTATATCAGAGACTTCCGGAGCTATCCCTTCCTCTCCGCCCGCCACATCCCCCACAGACGCCGCCATATTCAGAGGGATAGTGTCAGGAGGCAAAGGAAACAGATCCGCCACCACCCGCTTCAGGAAGGTCGGTTCCAGACTCTCCACGAGAGGCATCCCCGTACCTTTCAGCCTCTTACGAGCCGATCGGTAGGGGCGCCCCCATGGATCATCATTCAAACCCCGAAGCATCTCCTGATGAGTCCTTTCCTTTGCCTCACAGATAGCCCCCTGGAGAGCCTTCTTGCGATCATTATAGATCAACCGAAGGCCCTCCGTGACATTGGGGCTATCTCCCTCCTCCGGCGGCTCCTGTAGTAGGCCCTTCTGGCCTCACCACATGCGCCTCGGAGATTGCCAATCTCCGACGTCCACCAGTAGACCGCTCTCCTCCCCTTCGGCGGCCTCCATTTGGGCATTGCCGCATCCGACACCCTTCGGAGACTTAGGCTCAGTCTGCCAGCTCCTTCATCTACATCCAGAACACCAGTGGGCGCACACCACCCCTCGACAATTGCCACCTCCTGCGCAATCTGACGGTCCAGTCGGCATATGGACCAGCGAGGAAATCTCATCCGAGTCTGCCCCCGCACATCCCACCTCATCGAAGTGGAGACCCACATCTGGATATAACGATGATCCGATAGGGTCTCCACTCCGTCCAGCACAGTCCATGCCGTCGTTACCCGGGCCGCCGCCGCAGAAGCAAGGGTCACATCCACCCTTGAACTGCCCTGCGGGCGGACACAGGTGTGCTCCGTTCCCTCGTTTAAGAATACGAGGCCCAACTCCGCCGCCCACTCCTCCAGAACCGGGCCCCTCCGACACGACACCCTGTCACCCCAGGTGGGAGACCTCGCATTAAAGTCTCCCATGAGGATAAGGGGCCGCGGAAGAGCCCCCCGTATGGCCAGGCCCATGGCATCAAGGAAACCCTCGAAATGGCTCAGAGGCTCATTGGGGGAAAAATACGCTCCGACGAACGTCCATTCCCCCCAATCAGCCAGAACAAACCCAGAACCTCTCTCTCTTAGAGAGAGGAGGTCCATGCGGCCGAGCAATCACAGCCGCATCACCTCGAAGGTCCCTCACCCATGAGCTCTGTCGCGACACATAGTAGGGCTCAGTAACAACGGCCGCCATCACCCCCCACTCCGCCATCGACTGCAGGAACAAGTCCTGAGCCGCAGCGGAGCGCCTTAAATTCCCCTGAAGGAGGCTAGTAAGGCTGTCAGACATTTTATTTGTTTGACAGCTCTACACCAACCTCCATTGGAGCATTCCCCACCACCGTGCTGGACGCTACAGGGGCATACGGGGCCCCCCTCCGCCTTGGAGGGTTGCAAGCCCTACCCCCCATTTTGTGGTCTGCCGGCTTCCCAGCCGCTGAGCAGACCACACAATGCAGCTCTTTCGAGCTGCACTCATGGGCCTTGTGACCTACAACCCCACATCTAAAGCACGCCTCCGCCATGTCCACCGCCGAGGTACAGGTGACCCGCACGTGACCAAACTCCTGGCACTTAAAGCACCTCAAAGGGCGATCCTCTCGGATTTCAACCCGACAGGAGCTCCACCCAATGAGGAGCTTTCCTTGGCACACTTTTCTCGGCGGCGGCGATTGGACACAGGAGGAACATCTCCCCCAAGCCCCGTATCCCACGCCTCCAAATCTTACCTGGCTTGATCGCTTCAGCCAGGCACCCACCCATGGCAGCCACCGCCTCCGTCACATCCCTCTCAGTGATGCTGTCGTCAAGGTCCCGAATAAGGAGGTCCGCACATTTGACGGGCCTCCCCACCAAGGCTTCCTCCGACAGCACCACACGAAGCCTAGCCGCCAGGGCATCAGCCTTCTCCTCCCTGTCAACCCCCGGCACCTCCAGCATCCGAGCTCCCGTTGCCGTTAGCCGGATGCTGATACTTGCAATACCAATCTCAGCCAGGCTAATACCATTTCTGGCCTTGGTTAACACGTCGGCATACGTCACCCCCCGCTCCACCGCCTCCCTCCGCAATGTGATGACCACTGCGGAAGTTTTCGGCGGAGTGAGCGAAGGCTGCACCCTGACAGACCGCCCAGCCGAGGGCCCTGCGCCGTGACCCACTCCATGGTCCTGTGCCCGGCCCACACGGCCACTTCCCCCACTCACAGGGGGAAGGACCGGCGCAGCGGGAGAACCACTCTTCTTCCCCTTTCCTCTTCCCTTCTTCTTTTTTTTGGTGACGGTCGCCCAGCTTCCGTCACCAGGACCCCCAGAGCCCTGGGGCCCCAAAAGACCTGGGGCCTCCGGGACTCTGCTCCCCTCAAAAACTTCGGGGCCCTGGGTCCCCACCACATTCGGAGCCACCGTGCCCCGACCCCCCAATGAACCCTCACGGGTCCTTGAGCCCTGGGGCCCCGTTAAATTCAGAGCCCCCGGGCCCCCCCTCTCTACAAAACGCTCGGGGCTCTGACCACGGGCCGATGCCGCCAGCGGAGGACGCAGCACAGGCTCATGGAGGAGCCTGTCCCCAATCCCCGCAAGCTTGGCATCCAACATGCCCCCAACAGCCCGCATCACATCCCCCATAAGATTCTCCCTCACCCCGTCCAAAAGCCCCTCCATCATTTGACGGAGGGCATCTGGAGTGGAGGGACCCTCCACCGACACGGAGTGTCCCTTTGACTGCGCAAAGTGCGCAGTGCGTTCATTAAAATCCCTCCTAAGGGCCGCAAGCTCCAGACCCAGGTCTTTTACCTGGGCCCTCAGGCGAACATTGTCTCTTTGGAGACGCCTATCCTCATCCCCCTGAGGCATCTGTCGGCGAGATCCTCCACCATCTCGCCCATATCTTTCGCCGCAACCTTTAGGTCGCGCACAAACTTACCTTTGAGGTTGCCCGACTTCACCGCAATCTCTATGATTTGGTGAACCCGGGCAGCCGACTTCTCCTTGATCTCAGGAACCCCCAAGAGAACCACTGCGTCCTCGTAATCCTCCCATGATGAGAGGGGCCCGTCCGGAGCCTTCACTGAGCTTGCTGAGGCCCCATCCTGTAAATGGCCCCCAGCACCACGCTTTTCCTCTCCAGGGAGAGGGCAGGCCTCAAGATCCCGCAACTCACTCTGCGCCACCTCCAAACCCACCACATGAGAAGCCGCCTTTTTTGGTGGCTTACCCTTGGCAGGTGGAGAAGATGGAGAAGAACTTCCCTTCCCATCCCGCCCTGGGCTCTTAGCATGACCCCGCTTTCTAAAACAAGTGCCAATAGGCACATCGTCGTCACTATCGGACGACGACGGAAACCTCCCCATAATCCTCCTCATCAATGAAGATGCATGTATGAAATGAATGAATACAATGAAATAATATAAATAATATAATACACCACACAAAACTAAATTAAATTAAGATTAACTCTAACTTAAAATTAAAATCAAAATTAAAATTAAAATTAAAATTAAAATTAAAATTAAAATTAAAATTAGACTTAAAATTAAATATAATGTCTTAATCCACTTCGGTGTAAATCTTCCACGTTCACTCACTGCGGTGTGAGAGACGTCCGCCAACACCGACGCGTCACAGCGCCTCACTTGACACCAAATTTACGACAAGATGGCGTCGTATATTGTAACATAAATGATGAATGATGCTAACATCAATATCTCAGCCCCCGTCCAACCAGACTATGTTGATATCAATTAAACCGCCTTATTGAGACGAAGGCGATGGTTATCTCTTCTAGGTCGTCAGACCACCCTCCGAAATAATATGGTTTAAAAACCACCTCAAAACTAAAAGTAATTTTTTAGCCAACTCTGTGAGCCGATTTTAAAAATAAAAGTACTCACATAGTCACTGCAATCCAACACATAGAATAAGTTCTAAAAACTTATATGTCGTCACGACAAAAACAACACAAACACACCGGGTCAATTTCCCACTCACTTATGCCTTGTAGTTATTAATGTTTATAACTTACAAGGTTCACACACACATCAAAATGATCAGTATTAATTCCTGAATCTTATGAAACCATTCACAAAATTATCAGACACAAAAATCCCACATAGGATTTTTATAGCCGCGGAGCGAACGAAAACGCAGTTGCCGCTACGACAGCTCGACGCGTACAAAAAGGAATGTCCAATTACTTAACCACTTGTAATTGCCACCCTCGGCCTTGAGCGTATTGCTACGTTCTAAGCCTACACAGGAGTATCAATATAGTTGGGTGCCCACTGCACACTATAGAATCTCAACCGTGCCCTCCACGTACGGTTTAAACACTCGCCCGGCACCGTACAGCCCTACCAAAGGCCGAGAATAAATATAAATTTACACTCGGACCGGGAATCGAACCCGGAACCTCACACCCACCACGGTCACATACAAAGCCGCTTGGCTATGAGGCCCTTAAAAGGAATGTTCAATTACTTAACCACTTTGTAATTGCCATCCTCACACAGGAGTATCGATATAGTTGGGTGCCCACTGCACACTATAGAATCTCAACTGTGCCCACTATGTACGGTTTAAACACTCGCCCGGCACCGTACAGCCCTACCAAAGGCCGAGAATAAATATAAATTTACACTCGGACCGGGAATCGAACCCGGAACCTCACACCCACCACGGTCACATACAAAGCCGCTTGGCTATGAGGCCCTTAACCTAACCTAACCTAACCTAACCTAACCTAACCTAACCTAACCTAACCTAACCTAACTTAACCTAACCAAGTCGCGCGCCCCCCGCCGAAGTGTAAACACTTAAAACGTATCGCTCCGTGCTTCAAAAATCACAAAAATAGTTTTTTTCAAGTGTTTTAAAAAGTGAAATACATATTCGTAATCAGCTCAAAAACGTGATTCTAATGATACCATTCTCGCAGTGATAAGTGGAAAATTGGAAAAATT
The DNA here is from genome assembly GCA_905332375.1 of Pieris macdunnoughi. Taxonomy (NCBI): domain Eukaryota; kingdom Metazoa; phylum Arthropoda; class Insecta; order Lepidoptera; family Pieridae; genus Pieris; species Pieris macdunnoughi. The sequence goes on from CAJOBZ010000011.1 coordinate 75,128, forward strand.
TCCATACAAAATATCAACATAACCTTGTTTTAGGTTATAGTTTTTCAGTTTTTTGAGTGCGACGCTAAATCTAGATCGGTAACACAGTGTTTTTCTTATACCATCGTGAGTGGCACATGAATGTGCAAGTGTGTGCAAAAAAATTGGATTTTTCCGGGCAGGTTTACTATACTTTTCATAATTTTTAAGATAAAACACGTGGCCACCACGTGGCGACCAACTTTGTAACCAGCAGTGTTAGAATCTTGTGACTTACATCATTAGAACCGCCGTTCAGAGGGCTTTTAAATGATATATCGTGCACCTTCAGAAAATTCACCAGACCTGAGAAAACCTCTTTTTGCAGAAAGTGGTAATTTTTATTTAAATTTGTAACTTAATAACTTTTCAAGAAGATCTGTAACACACCCAGTTTAAACCACCATCAAACAGCATAACTAATCAAGATCATTCATGCAAAATTTCATAATTTTATAAGCAAATCTTCATATTCTTCTGAATTTTCTTCTGGAAAAGGGCCGGTGACGCCATTAGCACCTAAGTTGGTAATCACTCTGTGTGAAACAGTTATATGGGTAATCTACCTGGATAGACCACAAGACCCGGTCTACCGGAAGGTTCAGCTACTCTTTCAGTGATAACCTTGGCCCCTGCAGGGTCTAAGGGGAACTCTTACACTTTCTGAAATCAGCACTTCCTACTGCACAAGACCATATAAGGAAAAGAACTAATATAGATAGAACTCATATTTTAAAAAAATTTTTTCTTTTATAAAAATTGTAAATTTTCACCAAACTAACATATATAAAATTTTCTAACGCTCATTAACAACCTGTTTATATAAGATTTGATAGAACTTATTATGGTGTACATTATTATATATATAAATGCCAACTTAAATTAAATCTCATCTTATATAAATTCTTAAACAGCTTTTCAAAAAACCACTTTTTCGATAAAATTTGCAAGTTTCTACTAAATTAACATCTATAAAATATTTTTCTAACGATCATTAATAATTTGTTTACATACCACCTGATAGAACTTATCAAGGCGCACATTATTATACATATAAATGCCAACTTAAATTAAATCTCATCTTATATAAATTCTTAAACAGCTTTTCAAAAAAAAAACCACTTTTTCGATAAAATTTGCAAGTTTTTACCAAACTAACATTTATAAATTTTTTTTTTTCTAACGTTTATTAATAATTTGTTTATACTTCATCTGATAGAGTGGATTACAGTGTACATTAATATATATAAAAGTTCTTATTTAAATTAAAATTTCGGCTTTTAAATAACGTAAAAACAACCTCTTTAAACAACTTATAACGTTAAAACAACCCTTTCTTTTCTCTTTTAAACAAAATGATAAGACGTACACCCCCTCAAACCCCCCGGGACTTAAGTCCCATTAAAACTACCAGCACGGATACACCCAACAAAACCCCTCCCACACCCTCAACAGCTCACCAAGTTTCTAAAAAACCCCTCGGACAATTTCTAGCCGAACTTTCTCCCGGTCTACAATCCGGCACTGGACCCACACTGAAACCCTCTCGTCTTGTTAACACCAACTTAACCCCTCATGCGGAGGGCAAGGTATGGCTCCACAAAGCCAGAGAGGCGTTAAATTCCTCAAGAAACCTGAAAACCGAGATCAGGGTTACCATAGAAAAGTCGCTTCAAAAACTGTACGATTTAGTAATCTCTTCATCGCCTCTTCCCCCCTCCCAACAACCTGAATCATTTACGCCCCCTCCCGCCTCCATCCCCCAACCCATACCCGATATAATGGCGTTCACAATTGCGGCCAACGACCTTAAAGAAAAAATTGAAGCGCATGCAAAACTAGTAAATGATAACAATAACAACATTACACAGATATCAAATAAAATCTCAACATTGAACAAACCACGCAAGGACACACCCACCAACTCCCGCACCACCGTTCATTCTTATGCGACGGTTGCTGCCACCACCTCCGCCTCTCCCAAATTAACATCTGGCCCCTCAATAGTAGTCGGTGGCGGCCCTGACACCACACCCCAGACAATACTGGAACAAGTTAGGACCGGCATCGACTATCGCCAAGGAGGGTATGCACCCCTAAAAATTGCCCCTCTATCTAAAGGGAAGCTAAAAATCACTTTCCGCTCCGAAGAGAACAAAGACGACGCCCTCAGGCAATTAACTAAATCCTCTCCGCTAAAGGTGGAAAACGAAAAACGCCTTGACCCCATGGTCATTATCAAAGGTATTAGTAAATCAACACCCGAAGAGGAAGTGATTGACACTATTCGAGACCAAAATCCCGAACTCACAAATGAAAAATTCCATATTAAATTCCGACGTAATAACCGTAATGACAACCTCTTCAATCTTGTCCTATCAACCTCCCCCTCCGCTTGGCGTAAGTTCGTCGAAATGGGCCACGTCGCCATCTCCTATCAATATGTGCATTGCTCAAACTTCTCTCCTTTTATCCAGTGCAGACGCTGCCTTAACTTTGGGCACACCAAAAGCAGATGCCCCGCGTCCTCCCCCACCTGCGCTAAATGCGCCGGCCAACACGACACCACAGACTGTAAATCCTCTGAAAACAACTCTCACGTAAACAAATGCGCTAATTGCAATGAGCACAACGCTCAGTTTAAAACCAACACCAGTGTCATCCACCGCGCCGATAGTGAAAACTGTCCCAAGGTTAAAGCAATGAGGGCCCGCATTGAGGCTAAGATTAACTATCACTAAAACATACTCATGCACACATTTAAAATTACACAAGCGAATCTTGACAGATCTCGCCTTGCGCTCCAAGAATTTAAATTACATTTTGCTAACACTAACACTGACATTGCTTTTATCTCCGAACCTTACTACAACACCAGCAACACAGTCTCACACATTCCAGGCTTTCGTATATTCCAATCCTCTAACGATGGACCCACGAAAGCCTGCATAATCACCACACAACACATTAACGCACACATCCTCACACAATACACCTCTAATAATATCGTCACAATATCAATCACCACACAATCAGACACACTTTTTCTCATTTCCATATACATAGAACCAGACACAGATTATACCCAAACACTACAACTTTTAGATCATTTTCTCATACAAAACCCAAACGCACACATCCTCATTGCGGGCGACCTCAATGCTTGGCATCCACTCTGGGGCAGTGGACACCACGCACGATACAATAAACGAGGAAAAGAAATAGCTGACCTTTTACTCACGCATGATCTCTACGTACATAATAACACTCATACACCTACGTTCGAAACGACAACTCACGGTAAAATAAGATCATCAATTATTGACCTCACAATTACACCTACACACAACGCTCAACGCGTTAGCGACTGGTCCGTTCACAGCGGCCTATTTCCACACTCCCAACACAACCCCATCACATTTACCTACAATCACACACAACACCTCATTAACAAATCTCACACTCATAGTACATTCATATACAAAACACAAAATGCAAACTGGCATTCATTTAAAGAGTCACTCCACACACATATTATTAATTCCGATACACTAGACATTGACATCTCAGAGTTATCACCACACCAAATCGACACATACATAAATGACCTAACATTAACCATTAACAAGGCTTGTAAAGATACTTTCCCCGTACGCAAGGGCACACAGAAACCCAAGGCCCCATGGTGGAACGACCATCTAGATGAACTTAGCGGTGAATGCCGCAGGCTTCATCATATGATGTGTCGCTCCTCAAGGGGTCATAATTCACCAAGCGTAGAACTCATAGCCGAATACAACGAATCGAAACAAAAATATACCACTGCAATGCGCCTCGCATCAATAAATAGTTTCAGGGAGTTTTGCGAATCCCAAGACAAAGACGACGTTTGGACCGTCACTAACCGCCTTCTTAAAAAATCTACACCTAACATTCAACCTGGTACACTTAGAATCAACAATACTTACACCAAAACTGAGCTTGAAACAGCTCAATCACTACTGAACCATTTTTACCCCACAAATCTTCCCAACACAGAACCCCGACACCTAACACTCACAGACCTAACTGACTCTCCCCCCGACACGGCGGATGACCCACCTTTCACCTTACAAGAAATAATACACGCCATTGAGACCATCAGTCATAAGAAAGCTCCTGGTCAAGACCACCTGACCAGCGACATCTGCCAAACAGTAATCAAGCTATATCCCGAAATCTTTCTTAAACTATTTAACCGATGCATAGAAACTGCTCACTTTCCCACCCCTTGGAAGGAAGCTACAGTCAAGGTAATTCCCAAACACAATAAAACTGACTTCACCTCGCTCTCATCTTATCGCCCCATTGGCCTCATCCCTGTGTTCGGGAAAGTCCTTGAAAAACTCATAACTAAGAGGGTCACATACAAAGCCAACAAATTAGGCCTACTTAGTGATAAACAATTCGGCTTCACCGAACAAACAGGAACGGTACAAGCGATCCACTCCGCCCTGGACATCATCAAAAAAGCCAAGTGCAACAAAAAACAAGCCATTGCAGTATCGCTGGACATCAAAGCGGCGTTTGATAACGCTTGGTGGCCGGCGGTGCTCAATGGACTCAAACAAGCTCAGTGCCCAGCCAATCTTTATAAAACTCTGCGAAGTTATTTATCGCAGAGATCAGTTACACTACACTTCGGCAGCAACAAAATTACACAACCCACAGAAAAGGGATGCGTACAGGGATCTGCATGCGGACCAATTCTGTGGAACCTCATTGTTAACGACCTTCTTAATAATACCAAATTACCTACAGACTGTTACCTTCAAGCCTATGCGGATGACGTACTACTTGTCGTCACCGCTAAGGACCCACTTACCATACAAAATCTCACCAACACAGCCCTTGAAATTATCCGCCTATGGGGTCAAAGCGTTAAACTGCATTTTGGCCCCAATAAAACACAACTAATCGCATTCACACCAAAATCGGAACACACTCAAATCTTATTTGATAACACCCCTCTCACTTTCAGCAAAAACATAACATATCTCGGCGTCGTAATCGACAACAAACTTCTATTCAACGATCACTTAAAACACACTATACACAAAGCACTAAACATCTTTAAAAAATTACAAATCTATGTACGCAGCACATGGGGCCCACACCCCGAAAACGTTCGTACCATATACTCAATGGTTATTGAACCGATTACTACATACGCCTCCAGTGTTTGGGGACATATTGCCTCCAAGAAAACAGTCAGATCAAAACTAATAAGCCTACAGCGCGGCTTCGCTCTAAGAGCCATTAGAGCATTCAGGACGGTTTCCAATGCAGCGATCGCCCTGGCCCGTTTTACACCTCTAGATCTCAAACTCCTACAGACGGCAGAGATTGAGACAACTCGCATAAATAGACATTTATACTGATGGTAGTAAACATGAGGACGGCTCAACTGGCGCTGCGCTCGTTATATACTGTGTCAGAAACCTCAAACAGGTGAAGTGGTAAAGGCTGCGGTGGTGATTTTCGACGCGGATATTGATATAATACAATACCCGGAGAAAACCACTGCCAACACAGTGCCAATAAAAATAAAAACAGCAGAGGGGGGTGGCATTGCGCTGGTCTCATATTACATGGAGCCGGCCCCAAAACTCATAGAACCTTACCTGAAACTGCTGGACGAGGTCGCTAGCAAGATTCGGAAGAGAATAATCCTAGGAGGAGATGCAAATGCTAAGAGCCCATGGTGGGGCAGTCCGGTGGCCGACGACAGAGGAGAAGCATTCGAGAACGCAGTGACTCAAATTGGCCTGCACATTATAAACGATGGACAAGAGCCAACTTTTGAAGTTACACGGAGAGGAAAGTGAATCGCCAGCCATCTGGACATAACAGTATGCTCACAAGACCTCCTAGGACACGTGGAGGACTGGAGAGTGGGTGGTATGTACGGGACATAGCAACCTCGGATCACAACGCCATTCTATTCAAAATTAATATGACAAAAGCCAAAATAGAGGTGCGAAAGGGCACGACAAGAATATACAATACACGAAAAGCTAATTGGACCCTATTCAAAGAATCCTTATTAGAAAAATTAAATACCAAGCATATCACTGAACTAACCATACAAAGTATCAACAGTACAGACAAACTGGAAGAAACAATAAATTTATACAGTGACGCGGTAATCGCAGCAAGCGACACCGCAATACCCAAGATAAAAACAGGGTCAAAACCTGGTCTGGCGTGGTGGACCGAGGAACTAGAGCGGCTTAAAAAACGGGTTGTCACAATGAAGAGAAGAATTAGATGGGCAGCCGAGTGTAGAAGACAAAAAGTAATTAGCGACTACCTTGAAGCAAAGGAAAACTACGAAAATAAGGCAGAGGAAGCACAAACGCAAAACTGGAAACAATACTGCCAGAAACAGGAGCGAGAAACCATGTGGGAGGGAATATATAGGGTTATTAGAGGCACGGAAAGAAGGAAAGACGACATACCACTCACGGACAAGGGAAAGCAACTAGATGAAAAACAGTCGGCTGAACTACTCGCAAAAACATTCTTCCCAGAGGATGAAACAAGAACTGAAGGCGATGGGCATAGAAAAATCAGAGAAAAAGCAGAAATAGTAAATGAAGGGGAGCATGATGCAAACCATGATCCCCACTTTACAATGAAAGAACTCACAAACGCCGCCCAAAGCTTCAACCCAAGGAAGGCTCCTGGAGAAGACGGCATAACGGCAGACATAAGCCTGAACGCAATAACTGCAGCTCCGGGTCTATTTCTCGCCATAGCTAATAAATGCCTAGAGCTGGGAACCTTCCCTAAAATGTGGAAGAAAGCGACAATAGTGGTCCTGAGGACGCCGGCAAAAGCTAACTACGATAACCCAAAGTCATATAGGCCCATTGGACTGCTACCAGTGATGGGGAAAATATTTGAGAAAATGGTCGTCGAGCGCCTGAAATGGTACCTAGTACCAAAAACGTCAAAACACCAATTCGGATTCATGCCCCAACGCAGTACGGAAGACGCTCTCTACACCGCGGTTAATCATATACGCAAAGAGCTGATACAGAAAAAGATACTGACGGTGGTATCGTTGGACATAGAGGGCGCCTTCGATAGCGCATGGTGGCCCATGATTAGAGTCCGACTGGCGGAAGAGAAATGCCCTCGTAATATAAGGAAAATCATGGATAGCTACCTGATGGACAGAAAAATAAAACTCACTTATGCAGGCCAGACGGTAGAAAGAGACATGACAAAGGGGTGCGTACAGGGATCGATCGGCGGGCCCATACTCTGGAACCTTTTATTGGACCCACTCCTCAGAGAGATACAAGAGACAGGAGTACACGTCCAGGCTTTCGCAGATGACATACTCCTGATATCAGAAGGGGAAACGGGGCAAGATAACCAAACAAAGCTTAACAAGGTTCTGGCTCGTGTATACGAATGGGGTTCCCAAAACAAGCTCCGGTTTGCGCCTCACAAAACAAAGGCAATGCTTGTGACGCGCAAACTAAAATACGATGACCCGATTTTGAGCATGAATGGAGAGCCAATAAAAATGGAAAAAGGTATTAAAATACTGGGAGTGGAGATGGACTCGAGCCTTACATTTAATGCGCACGTAGACCAGGTGTGCCAAAAAGCAATAGGGATATACAAGCAATTGTGCAGAGCAGCGAAAGTAGAATGGGGACCCAATCAACAAATTACCGTGAAAATGCTCAGAAATGGATCGGTGAAGATTAACACCAACAGTGAAGATACCTTCAGATGTATCACAAAGCATCTTAAAGAAGAAGATGCCTCGTGGTTCTCATATGAAAACAAGCAGTGCAGGCCAATAAGAGTAATGGCAAAAAATCTGCATGCTTCTTGCAAGCCAGAAAGGATTGTTGAAGACCTCATTCTCCAATGGTTTAAAATTTTAGACGCAGCCGTCAAATATAGCTGGAAAAACAAGGAACCGCTTAACATGTTCATTCTCTCTTTCCACCATCAAGAAAACATAAAAAATATTTATGAAATAAAATCGATACTAGGCTGCAAAATTGAAATACAGCCACTGAAATCGCCTAAATTGATTCCCCAATGCAAGAGGTGCCAGGCTTATGGGCACACACAGAAATACTGCTCCAAGGAGCCGAGGTGTGTAAAATGTACTGGAAAACATCTCACTGTTGATTGCAACAAGCCACGAGACGCGAGACCGAAGTGTGTGCACTGTGGTGAGGCACATCCAGCTAATTACAGAGGCTGTGTTGTAGCAAAAGAATTACAGAAAATCAGAAACGACTTAAAATCAAAAGCAAAGACTGAAACGGGCAAATCTGTAAAACCAGCAAAATTAGTGTCAAAAACTGTTTCCTTTGCTCAGGTAACTAAAGGTTCCAAGTCTGTCTTTAAAAATAATGGCATGGAATGCAAATGGGCTTTTTAAACACCAAAGAGAACTCCATATAATTCTAAAACATGAAAACATTGACATCTGCTTGGTATCGGAAACACATTTTACCAGGGAGTCATACATTCAACTTAAAGGATATAAAACCTACCATGCCCTTCACCCAAGCAATAAATCCAGTGGGGGAAGTACAGTTATAATAAAGGACAGTTTAAAACACCATGAGGTCTTCAAATACGAAAAAGAGCATATTCAGGCTGTTGCTGTGAGCCTATCAATGAAGCGGTTTCCGTTAACAATATCATCTATCTACTGCCCACCAAGACATGCACTTAAGTACGACCAGTACAAAACCCTGCTAGAAAGTCTTGGAAATAGATTTGTGTTGGGAGGAGACTTCAATGCAAAACATACCTACTGGGGATCAAGACTCATATCGACTAAAGGAAAAGAACTGTTTAATGCAATGAAAGATTTGCGATGTGATGCAATTTCGACAGGAAAGCCTACATACTGGCCAACAGACAAGAATAAAATACCAGATCTTATAGATTTCTTCATATTTAGAGAAGTATCACCAAATGTGCTCCAAATAGAGGAAGCCTATGATATGAACTCTGATCACTCACCAATCTTACTCACGATTGGCGAAGACCCTATAAAGCGAAAACTGAATCCATCTCTCGTCAACCCACATACGGACTGGGACAGCTTCAAAATTTATCTTGAGAATATGGTAGACCTAAGAGTACCTTTAAAGACTGAGGAACAAATAGAATTAGAAGTAAATAAATTTACAAAGAACATCCAGCAAGCTGCTTGGAGCAATACTCCAAAATTTAAGAAAAAGTACAAAACAACTACTTCCCAGAAGAGATTAAAAATCTGATAAAGACAAAACGAGCTCAAAGAAAAAGGTGGCATTCCACAAGATGTCCTGAAGACAAAAAACGTCTGAATAACCTCACTAAACAACTGAGGAGGGAAACATAAAGATACTTCAATAAAGAGATACCTAAACCAATTAACTTCTGATGGTTCCACCAATTACTCCATCTGGAAAGCGATAAAAAATATCAAAAAACCTACTACACATATTCCTCCCTTGCGAGAGTCTGATGGGAATTGGGCTGCAAGTAACATACAAAAAGTTAGGAGGTTTGCTGAACATCTAGAAAATATATTTCAAATCGATGAAGAAGATTTACTTGACTTCGGGGAAATATCGCCAGAAGAGCTAAACATCCGGCTAGTCACACCAAAAGAAGTTTTCAGTGAAATTAAACGTTTGACTAAAAAAAAGGCGCCAGGTTTTGATTTAATTACGGGTGAGGTATTACAGCACCTTCCCCGTAAAGCCGTAGTTAAAATGACAACCTTAATTAATGCCTCATTTCGACTTCAATATGTTCCCAATATGTGGAAAGTTGCAGAAGTTATAATGATTCCCAAGCCAGGGAAACCACCACACGAAGTAACGTCATACAGACCAATCTCACTGTTACCTGTTATAGCGAAACTATTTGAGAAACTATTTCTCAAACGTCTTAACCCTATTATTTCCAAAAAGCAGCTCATACCGGATTACCAATTTGGTTTCAGAGAAAAACATTCTACCATAGAGCAGGTTCATAGAATTACAAGTAATATAGAAAAAGCACTAGAAGAACAAAAAGTCTGTTCCACGGTCTTTCTGGATGTAGCTCAGGCATTTGACAAAGTGTGGCACCGAGGACTTGTTTATAAATTAAAGAAACTACTGCCTCGTCAATTTTCAAATATCCTTGAGTCATACTTAACACAAATAATGTTTAGGGTACGACAAGAAGATGATTATTCAGAACTGAAAGAAATAAAAGCTGGGGTGCCGCAAGGGAGTGTATTAGGTCCGGTCCTGTATCTTTTATACACATGCGATATTCCTGAATTAGAAGATAACGTAATCGCTACCTTTGCCGATGATACTGCTATCATGTCTACGGCAGATACTGAAAAGGAAGCGGTAGTAAAACTACAAAAAGCCATAAATACTGTTGGCTTGTGGACCAAAAAATGGCGGATACGATTAAATCAGTCTAAATCAGTTCACATAAACTTTACCAACAAAACATCAAATTACCAGCCAGTATATATTGATAACGTCAAAGTGCCGTTCCAAAATTCAGCTAAGTACCTAGGTATGACGCTGGATACCAAACTCCGATGGAAGGTCCATGTTAAAAAGAAGCGTGAAGAGTTGGATCTCCGTTACACTAAATTGTACTGGTTGCTCGGAAGGCATTCCGCGCTATCAGTTCAAAATAAATTATTGATTTACAAACAAGTCCTGACACCTGTATGGACTTATGGTTGCCAGCTGTGGGGCTGTACCAGTAATAGTAACATCCAAGTAATCCAACGATTCCAAAACAAAGTGCTCAGGGGAATAGTCAATGCTCCCTGGTATATTCGCAATAACGACCTCCATCGGGACCTTAATGTAGAGGACGTCGCCACAGTAATAAAAAAGACTGCCGGAGCCCACGAACATAGGCTCCACCATCACGTGAATGTCGAGGCTATTCAACTCCTTGACACCACGGGCCTAGTGAGAAGATTGAAAAGGACATAACCGTTTGAACTAGTGAACTAGTGTTAGTGCACGTTAGTATTAAGTGCTAAACAGTGATTGAAAAAAATAGAACACAAGAACAAAGTGTCTTCCCTTTAATAGAGACTGTAAGTAGTGTTATTGGACACTTTCTTATGTTAAATATCCTTTGTAATAAATTAGGTTAGACTTAAATTACTTATTAGTCTTAAGTTAGGCTAGATTGTAATGTTCCATGATGTCTTAGTAAAGACACATGTATATAAAAAAAAAAAAAAAAATCAACAAATAAGAGCGACCATCTACACAGCAGTGGTAGAACCGATAATTATGTACGCCTCTGCAGTGTGGGCAATTGAAGTGGACAAGGCCTGTCTCCGCAAAAAACTGGAACGAGTACAAAGAAGTTTCGCTCAGAAAATATCAAGAAGGTACAAAACGGTCTCATGCGGAGCGGCCACACTCTTAGCTGGAATACTCCCTCTAGACATGCGAATAAAAGAAGCCGCCGCACTATATGAGGCCCGCACGGGGCGGAGCGTGGATTCGGACGAGGAGGAAATTGAGAGCCGCACTCCCTACCACAAACTACCCCATCCGTCGGACCGCCCAGCAATAAAGTACACCGACGCTGAAACCCCAGTGCAAACCGCGATATACACCAACGGAAGCAAAACTCCGAACGGAGTGGGCGCGGCCTGGGTATACATACGGGAAGGAGTAGAAGTTAAGAAAAATAAAATAAAGTTAGCTTCATACTGCACGGTATATCAGGCAGAACTGGCAGCCCTGCGAAGCGCCACAGAATATGCAAGAACCTTAAAGGGAGAAGAGGTGAACATATACAGTGACTCCAAGGCTTCCCTAGAGGCTATCACTCACAGCCGCTCTTGCAACCCCCAGGTCGTCAAGATCCGCCGAGCCATTGGAGAAGCGGAAACGAGGGGCCAAAAAATAAACCTCCACTGGCTCAAGGCGCACATTGGCACGCCAGGAAATGAAAGAGCGGACGAGCTGGCAAAGGAAGCGGCCGAAAAACTTAAAAAAAAACCTGAGTATGATAAACGGCCGCTCTCCGAAGTGAAACGAAAAATAAAGGATAGAACCCTGGAAGCCTGGCAGACGCGATATACTCATTCCCAGACTGGAGCAACAACAAAAGAATTCCTGCCAGACATAAAAGTGGCTTATAAAACAGTAAAGGACAAAATGTTCGAGGAGCACACCGTACAGGTTATCACAGTCACTGTATATGTTCACCTCTTCTCCCTTTAAGGTTCTTGCATATTCTGTGGCGCTTCGCAGGGCTGCCAGTTCCGCCTGATATACCGTGCAGTATGAAGCTAACTTTATTTTCTTTTTCTTAACTTCTACTCCTTCCCGTATGTATACCCAGGCCGCGCCCACTCCGTTCGGAGTTTTGCTTCCGTCGGTGTATATCGCGGTTTGCACTGGGGCATTCGCAGAATATCTACACAGATTCAAACTAAAAGACGACGCGACATGCCCCTGTGACCAAATCACGCCACAAACCTCTACTCATATGCTATTAGAATGCCCAATAATGGGGTTATCTAGGTATGATTTCGAAATCCAAACGGGTAAAACAATGACCAGTGCAGAGATGCCGACTATCCTGAAGGACGCGAGGCTGCAATTGGAGAGATTTTGCAAAGAAATTGTCAGAAAAACTAGAAAAATAAATGGAAGCGGAAGCGGGGGTCGAGATGTTGTGCGACCGACCGTAGCTCGCCCATGAATATTGTTGTAATATTAAAGGAGAAGCCCGGCCACGAGCTCACCCGACAACCGCCCAACTCCAATTCCAACTCCTCTCCAATTCCTCCTCTAATTCCTCCTCTAATTCCTCCTCCAAACCCCAGAAAATATTAAAATGAAAATTATAATAGAAAGTGGGATGTAATTATGAAGTTAAGAAAATAATAGATGTAAAATGAAATAAGAATGTTATTATAGTATATACACATAAAGTATGTAATGATTATAAGAAAATAAAGCAATGAAAATGTAACAGAATAAGTATTGAGTATGTAAAAAATTGTAAATTATGAAAAAATCTATGTAAAACAAACCTGACAAATACCCCAAATAAAGAATCGAGTTATCTGTAGTTTTACTGATAGGAGCTTCGATAAACAACGGCCCGGGCGATAAAGTAGCCGGGGGAGGTAGGCCTTACTAGGGTCAATTTAAAAAAAAAAAAAAAACCTAACCTAACCTAACCAGTCCGCGTCCAAACGCCACCCAAAACGGTCTAAATCCACGTCGCTCCGCGCCTTAAAAAGTTTCAAAAAATCTAAAAAGTGGTATTTCGTGAGATATTAGTGCAGTGTTACATATCAATAGATGCGCGCTATTGCGATCTATCTTTTAGTGCTAAATTCAGTTTATAAGTTTACGTTTTATATTTTATTTTTTCAAAAAACATTAAAATTTTCCGTTTTTTCAACTTTAAAAATAGTGTTTATAACTTAAAAACTCATAGTTCAGTGTTGTAGAGAAAATTACGTTCTACATTTCGACCAAAAATTTGAGTCTAAGAACTCAAAACTGAGGATTTTAGAGCCGAGAAACCGCTAAAAGGTAAATAACTTTTGAATAAGATCGGTGACTGTAGTGTATTGACTAAATAAAGTGTTGCTTGGTTGTCTCATGCGCCTACGTCACTTGTCAGATTGTCAGTCGTAATCCGACATCCGAACGGAGCGGTTGTATGTAGGACGTTTGTACAAGTGTTGTGGTGTTGGTGAGCCGTAAATCACTCCAAGAAGCAGGACATTACATGTGGCGACGAGGAAAAAGTGAGTACACATAAGAAAAAAAAAAGGGAAAGATGCGGTGCACTAAACAATTAGTGACGTCATTCCCAGAGTACTTTGCCTATAATTTACTATGACCCGGTTGTTTTAATCATTAGCTATTGATAGCAGAAACAGTTGCATCTTGACTTCTGAACGAATGTAGATAATTTTATTGTTGACGGGAAATATGAACAGTACTTAGGTACTTATTGTTTTCATATTTCATAAATGTTTTGCTTGTATTACAATATTTAATATTGTCGTACCTACATTTAAACAGTAAGCAACAAACCTCTGCAATTACTGGGCTAAGGATATAAACAAATAATTACCTATAGGTTCAGCTAATCTAAACTACGGGTACCTACATTGAATGTACAATTGTTTTGTAGCACCTACCTACATAGTGATAGAAATATATTGTACTAGTAGACCGGCCAAGCGTTGCTGTGGCTAAGGTTTTTGTTATATTACAAAGTAGTAAACTATTCAAGGGAAACGGTAGGAGAACACCAGTCATGGGGACCACCATGCTTTATGGTGGTTATGCCATTAAATTGTAGAAACGTTGAAAGAATTATATGAAACGTTGGTACTTTTAACACAGCGCCATCTGTTAGAATGGTGACTATTAAATAAGAAACAAATATTTTGCAATAAAATAATATTGCGGGTATAAATTGAGATGTATCCTATCTTTTAAGTTAGATCAAACTGCACACGGTGTGCAAATTTGATTGATATCGGTTCGGTAGTTTAGGAGTCCATAGCGGACAAACAATGTGACCAGTAATTTATATATACTAAGATTATGCTTGTGTTTAGTGATGTTTCTATTTGTCTACAAAAAAAAAAAAAAATAATAATAATAAAAATAATAGCAAGGTTTATTTACAACCGTTGACCGCTAAATTGGTAGGTACCTGTCTACCTAACTAACACAGATTTAACAAAGACCCTAAATTGGATCTGGTTCACTAAATTAATTAAAACTATGTGGTTGTGATTAATACTGTAAAACAAAAGGGAGTATCTACTCAAAGCAGTTGGAACCCAACTGATCATTAAATTGATGCCAGTAAATAAAAATAAAACAAGACTAAAAGTCTGATCATTAAATTGATGCCAGTAAATAGAAATAAAAGCAGACTTAAAGTCTGATCATTAAATTGATACCAGTAAATAAAAATAAAAGCAGACTAAAAGTCTGATCATTAAATTGATACCTGTAAATCAAAATAAAAGCAGACTAAAAGTCTGATCATTAAATTGATATCTGTAAATAAAAAATAAAAGCAGACTAAAAGTCTGATCATTAAATTGATGCCAGTAAATAAAAATAAAAGCAGACTAAAAGTCTGATCATTAAATTGATGCCAGTAAATAGAAATAAAAGCAGACTAAAAGTCTGATCATTAAATTGATACCAGTAAATAAAAATAAAAGCAGACTAAAAGTCTGATCATTAAATTGATACCAGTAAATAAAAATAAAAAGCAGACTAAAAGTCTGATCATTAAATTGATACCTGTAAATCAAAATAAAAGCAGACTAAAGAAAGAAAGAAAGAAAGAAAAATCTTTATTTTTCTCCACAATCTTACATTGATATTAACTAAATATTAAGAAACAGATATATTGTCGCAAGGAAACATTATAAGATTGTGAGAGACTGGTGACTGAACTAAGCAGGGCTTGTATCTCAGACCACCAGCCTATCCCCACATGGTGTAAAAAGTAGCCAGTAACAAGAGTAAATTATTAATAAGGACATTTTACAGATGTAACATGGAGAAAAGAGGTACCTAATTAAAATATGTAGGTGTGCAATCGCGCCGATATAACATCCGTGCTAATTATTATATATATTATTATATATATATATATATTAGTACTTAGATAAATATATATATATTAGTACTTAGATAAATAGATAACAGTACATAAATAAGTATAAAAATAAATAGTAAATCAAAAATAAGCTATAAATTGTAAGTTAGACCATTGGTTGGATTAAGTTTTCAGTCTCATCATAGTTGAGACCCTGTATGTAGGCAGTAACCTTCTTTTTACAACTGAAGGATAAGAGTAAGTGAATATTCAGCTTGCGAATTAGTTTGTTGTAAATAAAAGGGCCGAGGTAACAGTAGAAGCGGTGGGAAAAGGCAGTGTAGAGAGAAGGAAGGTGAACAGGGGGTGGGCGGCGAGCAGATCGAGAGGAAGAAGGACTAGGTTTATGTTCGTGATGCTGTTTGAGGGCTGTGTTTAGGATGAACAGTTGACGTACTGTAAGCAACTGAGCTTCCTGATAGAGGGTGAAAGTAGGGAAAAGAATGGGTTTGAATAAGCAAACTTTTAGAAGAGCCCTCTGGGCACGTTCCAGGGACAGCAGATGGGTTTTGGCTGCACCACCCCAAGTGGTGATAGCATATAATAAAACAGATTGACATAATGCTAAATACATCATTCTGACTATATGAGGCTCGGCAACATGACGAATTTTCTTAAAGATAAACATGAGTTTGCGGACTCTACCACACATATTCATAAGATGGGCCTGAAACGTGAGTCGACTATCTAGTGTGATGCCAAGATACTTAACCGTACAACCTCTCTTCAATGTAGCGCAAGAGCATGGAACAGAAGGAACAGAAGAATGTGTATGGGCAGTTAAGGAATACGGGATTAAGGCTATGGGAGGAGTATATATGGAGAAGGTAAGATAGCAAGTTTTCTCTATATTAAGAGTTAATAAATTTTGGCGCAGCCAACACGAAACGATATCAAATCCGGTCTGTGCATAAGAGAAAGCTTCCCTCCAGCTTTTTGCAGAGAAAACAAGAGCAGTATCGTCGGCGTAAGAGACTAATTTGCTGTTAGGTATTTTCAGGGAACACAGATCATTCATGTACACTAGGAACAGCGTAGGACCAAGAATGCTGCCCTGGGGGACTCCGAATTCCACTGGAAGGTAAGAGCTGACATGGCCATCTACCACTACACATTGACTCCGACCGCTGAGGTAACTTTTAAATAAGGAAAGTTGAACTCCTCTCACTCCAAGCGCTTCCAGTTTCTGTAGAAGGATTTGGGCCGAGACAGTGTCGAATGCCTTCGCGAGGTCTAAGAATATGCCCAGACACTTCCTATGGCTGTCCAAGTTCCTAACTATGTGATCGGTTAATTCATGGATGGCATCCGATGAAGATCTTTTAGCTCTGAAACCGAATTGGTTCGGAGAAAGTAATTGTTTATCTTCCAGATAACTAACGAGACGTTTGTTTATTAGGCGTTCAAGGATCTTGGACAGTGCTGACAGAATAGAGATGGGGCGATAGTTGTCGACACTGCCACGGTTGCCGGATTTGAAAATGGGATGCACTATTGCCTTTTTAAAAGCGGATGGGAAGATTCCCGTACGCATACTTAAGTTACATACATGGGCGATTGGTGTAGCTAATATTTTAAGGTTGCGTTTAAGTATGGCAGACGTGATGTTGTCCCAACCTGCAGCACAGCTTTCTTTCAAGGAATTTATAGTGATTTCGACTTCTTCAATAGAAGTGTCGAGCATGACTAATGATTGGAGAGGAAAAGGAGGATTTGGTCGTAATGGAGGTGGAGAGTCGTGTTGATGATTGGATTGTATATTTAAGGCAAGCGATTTTCCGATACCCACAAAGTGAGAGTTAACATGGTTTGTTGAGTCTTTTGGAATCGCTCTACATTTTAGGAGGTCACTTGGTCTATCATGTTTTTTATTAAGATTACTAACGTCTTTTATAGCTGTCCAAAGTTTTTTGGTGTTAGTTCCTGCATTTAGTAGTAGACCTTTTTCATAATTCTTTTTAATTTCTTCAGTAGACTATTACAGAAGTTCCGGTATCTGTAGTATGTTTTACGCAGAATATCATTTTCAGGTTGCTTTTTTAGTTTGTAATGCATTCTATCTCTATTACGTATACATTTAAGTAAGCCTGGGGTCATCCATGGCTTGATGATTTTAGTGCGGTGAGAGCGAGTCATGACGGAGGTGTGCATAGAGATAACTGATTGAAGAAATTCTATCAAATTGTTGGTTGCTTCTTCACAGTCAGTGTTATTGAGAACAGATGAAAAATCTGTATTCAGGAGAGACTGTGAGAGGCTATCATGATCCACTTTTTTGATAGATCGAGTAGGAGCAGAGTAGCGATTCTTTATATCTAAGGACATTACTACTGAACTATGATCAGTGATTGAAGAATTGATGACAAGAGTAAGAGCAGTAAGAGGTGATTTAAGAATACCGTGATCAAGACACGTAGAAGAAGGAAAACGAGTAGGGAAGGTATGAGTTGGGAGAAGCCCATGGAAAACCAACATGTTGAGATAATCTTCAGCTTCTTGGTTAAGATTCTCTGGAGTAATATCAATATTTATGTCACCTAAGATTATTATATTTTTGAATCTTTTAAGAGATTCTAGCAAGGTATTTAGAGAGTTAATAAAGTTCGTTTTAATTTTGAAAGCACTTGGTCGATAAATACCTAAAATTGCAGTATCAATATTAAGTTTAATTAAGAGAACGCTGGCTTCTGCTACAGAGGGTTCTTCAATTGAGATGCCTGTAATACAATTTTTATAGTAAACCAGGACTCCGTCATTTTTATTAACTGGGTTACAGGAAGAGATGCTGGAGAAACCTTTTATGGTTGGTATTACCGGGTTGCTTTCTAGAAAACATTCAGTGAGAATGATAATATCCGGGATAGTATGAAAATTTGTAAGTAAAATTTCAAAGTTCGCGAAATTTGCCGATAAGCTCCGAATATTTTGCGTTATAATATTTAGGACTTTATTATGTTTAGGTGGGTAGTGCGTGCACCAACTGTAAACACAAGTTCCGTCTTACCGTTGTTATTAAAAATATATCCAGTGAATAATACAGTGCAAATATATTTCAAAAGTCATAAATTCGATACAAACTAAAGATTTAAAAAATTGTTTAATGCAGAAACTTCGAACAAATGCTTGAAATAACAAAATTAGCTGCGACGCATTGAAGAAGTGACTCAGCACGGACCAACCTGCAAATATTAACATTTTTTATGACATGTGATGTTGAGTGCAAAAAAGGAGTCAAAAGCTACTATTTATTGTGGAGTGGAACGTTAATTAATATATCTCACAGTGAAAGTGCATACGTGACTAATAACATTTATAATTATTAGTCATCACATTAAAAGTCACTACCAAACCAAAATATATATAGAAGAAATTCAACCACTTCGTCAAACCAGTAGCTGGCCGCCTCAGTACGACGACGACGCTTTATCAACGGATCCAAGATCAAATCTAGTTACTTCTTCTTGTTTAAGTTGTAGTGTACTTTCTTTTTTTTTAAATTTTTATTGTGTTTTATATTCTATTCGATGATAGTTGATGATAGTTCCGGCTCCGACTGTCTAGACGTAAATACATAGTGTAACGAAGCTCCGTATTTCTACGAATAAACTGTGAATATACTGTGAACTCCGGTGTAAAAACATTTAAATTTCATACATATTGTGATAAACTATACTGCAACCAAAACATCCAAGTGCAAACTGTGTTATCAAGATAATTGTTCAGTGGTTAAAAAGTGGAAAAAACTTTTGAGGCTACCTGCCAAACAAACCGAGTATAGACTATAGACACAATTTCAACAAAACTAAGGCGGGTCAGTACTACCAACATAATAGTCCTATTAAGCTGCGTTCACAATAATACGTTTCATTTCACGTAAGCGACA
Organism: Pieris macdunnoughi; assembly: GCA_905332375.1. NCBI lineage: Eukaryota > Metazoa > Arthropoda > Insecta > Lepidoptera > Pieridae > Pieris > Pieris macdunnoughi. The sequence continues at coordinate 94,752 of CAJOBZ010000011.1, forward strand.
GCGGCAAAAATGGATAACCTTCAATCTTTTTTTGAACAAATGAAAATAGAAATGTCAAAACAAACCGATGACATTATGGCACGGATTGATGAAAAACTAGTTCCTTTTAGACTTGAAATGCAGGAATTAAAATCAGAAAATGAGAAATTAAAGGAAAAAATAAACAATCTTGAAAAATTTAGAAGATACAACAACCTAATTTTATATGGAGTAAAAGAAACCGAAACATCGACTATCGACCTAATCGAAATAATCAAAAAGAAATTTGAACATGATTTAAACATTACTTTTGAAGATAGGGATGTGAACACGATCTATAGAATTGGCAAAAATAACACAAAAAACGGAAAAGAAAGGCCTATCCTCCTAACATTCGTGAACGCCTGGAAGAAAAACGAGATAGTGGTAAATAAAAAGAAATTGAAAAACTTGTATTTATCTGAAGACTACCCGAAAGAAATATTGGACATGAGAAGGAAACTACAACCAAAATTGGAAGAGGAAAGGAAGAAGGGCAATTATGCATACATAAACTACGACAAGCTAATTATTAAACAGGGCAAACCAGGTAACGAAAAACGCAAAAGGGAAACATCAACCTCGCCTAACGCAATAGAGCACCCTCACAAACAACAACTGTCAACAAAAGCAGCTCGGTTAAATGCATTCGACATAATGAGGAATAGAAGTAATTCCTTACCTTCTGCCAATGTGCCAACCGTTCAGAATCTATAGGATATTGCCATCAGCCACCGGAACAAAACATTAAACAGACGAGAACTAATAGATAAAAGAAACAAAACATTCCCCAATCCGACTTGTCATCGTGGGGAATCAGACTACAACCCTCCACCAAATAGAGAAATAGATCATGGTATGAAACGAACACTCAAAATCTGCAATTATAATGTAAAATCGCTAGGATCAATAGAACGATTCCTTGAATTGACTAATGCTCTAAAAAATATTAACTGGGACATTATAGGCCTTGCAGAAGTCCGAAAAATGGGATGTAAGATAGAAGAGCACAGCGACCTTATATTTTGCTATATTGGCGAAACTAAAGGACTATATGGAGTGGGATTCCTTATCAAGAAAATGTATAAAAATAACATCATCAACTTTATAGGAATCTCTGAAAGAGTAGCACTTCTACAAATGAAGTTTGATTGCTTCTCTTTTTCAATAATCCAAGCATATGCACCGACAGAGAGATCAACAGAAGAAGAAATTGAAAATTTTTACAAAGACATTGAATTTGCTCACACAAAGACAGAAGGGAAGGTCATTGTCATGGGAGATTTCAACGCGAAAATAGGATGTCTAAAAACAAACTACTATCCAGTAATGGGAAAATATGGTTACGGAGTGCGGAATGATAGAGGGAACGGCTCTTAATTTATGCTCATCAATACAAACTATCCATAATGAACTCATTTTTCAAAAAGAAAGCAAGCTCTAGATGGACATGGTTATCACCCGACCACAAAACTAAAAATGAAATAGATTTTATTATGATAACCCACAACAAACTTATAACTAATATTGAGGTACTTAACAAAGTTGAATTCTCTTCCGATCATAGATTAGTGAGAGCAACATTACTTTTGAGTAGTCCAGTAAAGAGCAGAAAAACCTATACAACACCAGCTAATATCCCCAAGACAGAAACAGAAATAAAGTGCTACATCGGAAATCTACAAAAACATACAGAAAATATAAAAACAGACAGCATTGATATTCAAACATACTACAATATCCTGGAAAAAGGCATAACAGAGAGCTTAAAATACAAAACCAATATGTATCCCCACCAACACAATATCTTCTCAAAAGACACAATGGAACTTTTAAAAAGGCGCACGGAACTACTACACACAAAGAACAAAACTAAAGATATGAAAACAGAACTAAGCAGAATATACAAAGAGACTAATAGATCAATCCGTAAGGACTACAACAACCACAGATACGAGATTATTACAAGGAACATTAAACATTTTAGAAGTGCCAAAAAAGCATACAAAGAATTAACTACACACAAGTCCTGGATTCGAAAACTTGAAAATAACTCACTAAAAACAAAATCCAGACAAGATGTAATAAATCACGCTACTAACTTCTACAAAAACTTATATAGTAAACAAAATAACCCCGAAATCATATCGCAAACAACCCATACGAACACGACAGATCACATCAGACAAATTGAATACTCCGAAGTTTATGATCATATGAAAAAGCTGAAAGCCGAGAAGAGTCCCGGACCAGACGGAATATGCAATGAGGCACTTAAAATAGGAGCACCCATTTTAACATATCATTTTACGCGATTGTTCAATAAGATACTAGATGAAGAAAAGGTACCAAAACAGTGGTGTACATCGGATATAATCCTTCTCTTCAAGAAAGGAAATCCCTTAGATATAGGGAATTACAGGCCCATAAGTCTGCTGGCAAGTATTTATAAACTATTTTCATCCATAATCTTAAAGAGAATATCTGACGATATTGATAAGCAGCAACCAAAAGAACAGGCAGGATTCAGATCAAGCTTCAGCACAATGGACCACATACAGACATTAGAGCAAGTCATAGAAAAATACAGAGAATACAATAGACCTCTGTATGTGGCGTTCATTGACTATAGCAAAGCTTTTGATAGCATTAGTCACTGTGCAATCTGGAACGCTTTACAATATTCAAATATCAACCAGAAATACATCAATGTTTTGAAATATATCTATACAAAAAGCACGAGCAGAGTTAAATTAGAAACTAGAGGCGACGAAATAAACATAGAACGCGGAGTTAGACAAGGTGATCCTCTTTCCCCGAAGCTGTTTATAGCAGTCCTTGAAACTATCTTCCAAAAACTAGACTGGAAGAACAGCGGAGTGTACATAAACGGACAATACTTAAACAATCTGAGGTTCGCAGATGATATTGCTGTTATTGCTGAGACTGCAAAAGACTTAGACGAAATGATGAGATCACTGGACTGCGAAAGTTCCAAAATCGGCCTTGAAATGAATGTAAATAAAACGAAGATACTAACGAACAATCGGGAGCGCCAGATAGTGATAAAAGGTAATAATATAGAATACGTCAGGCAATACATATACTTGGGCAAACAAATTTCCTTCAAAACTTCAAATAACGAAGAAGAAGTGACAAGGAGAATCAACACAACTTGGAAGAAATTCTGGGCACTAAAAGAAATCTTAAAAGGCAATTACAGCTCACACATGAAAAGGACAATATTTGATACATGCCTGTTACCTTGCTTGCTGTATGGCTGCCAAACTTGGACCTTTACAAATAAAATAAAACAAAAAATTAAAAGTAACCAAACAGCAATGGAAAGGAGTATGCTGAAAATTAGGAAAATACACAAAATTAGGAGCGAAGAAATTCGTCAAAAAACCAAATTAACTGATGCTCTCAGGCACGCACTCTTACTCAAATGGAGATGGGCTGGACACATCTCACGATACCGAGACAGAAGATGGACCATTGAAACCACACGATGGAAAGGACCCATGGGGAAGAGAAATGTTGGTCGACAATTAAGACGGTGGGCTGATGATATAACACACGTCGCAGGAAACGACTGGATACAAATAGGCAGAGACAGGGAGTCATGGAAAAGGATGGAGGAGGCCTTTACCCAACAGGGATCCAAACCTTGTACATAAATAATAATACTAACGGTAATTATAAGTAACCATTTTAAATTTAAGCAATTAAGTAGTACTAACAACATTGTAAAACATAAGCAAGTTTTGGAATAAATGGCTTTATTATTATTATTATTATTATTATTATTATGTTTAGGTAAATAGTTTCGGACTTCATGTGGATCACAGCAATGGCTTGAAGCAACCGATAGATTATCGATGTTGTTTAATAATTGTCTATTATTACGATCGAATTTTGAAGCCTTGAGTAACTAAAAGTAACCAATTTGCTAGCACAATACAGTTATTAAATGGGAATAGCAGTGTAAGGTCAATGAGTGCAAGCACAGGTTTACTAAACTTAAGGATATATGCACGCATTGGAATTAGAGTACAATTTAAATAGTATATATCAGTGAGATAGTCATAGATTATGTATAAGAGAAAAGTGTCTACAATATTTGTGTGTGAATAAAGAGGTATGAAATTAATTACGTGAGTAACAACTCTAGAATAATATTTGAAAATTGAGCCTAAGGAACCAAATACTATCAGAAATGCTAAATTATATAGGTATATTATATGAGGAAATATAAAATATAATATAATACATATGTAAAGGAGCGTCGGCACTATAGCACAGTTACAAACAATGATCTTACCTAGTACTAATATCATAGTAATTAAAAAACTAAATCTAATCATAAACAAAGACGGAAATACGTCGCAAGGATCTAGTTTTTTGGCTGGGGGCCAACCAGCTGACTTTCATTAGTAACAACAATGAGTTTGGTGTGGTCTGCCTGCCTCAGCAGCACTCGGCCTCCGGAAGTCCAGCAATACTTATATTTTTCCGTCTTGGCGTATTCTCGAGCTAGATAGTATAGGCGGCGTGCCTGTGCCGTCAGATGCTCGGCGAAGTAAATCGGATGTTGCGGACCACCGACGATGGTGGAGTTGAGTTTGTTACTGCCTCTGTTATGTTCTTTGAAAGCCTTCAGAATTCTTCCCCTCGTAATAACTGAATTCAGGGTGCATACCAGAGTGATACTATCAGACTTTGACGGGACACGGCGGATATCAAATATCTCAGACAACGAGACTTCCACCGATATCTCCTTGAAAAGCCGAGTGACAACAGATATCTGCTCATCCTGAGACAGAGTTCTGTTTGCCAGCCGGATGTTACGAATTTCCAGGGAGCTCAGCCTAGAACGACGGTCCATATCCTCTGTTGTGTCTTCAACCTTAGATACACGCTCGAGGAAAGATTGTGTTTGTTTTTGATGTGAACTCAATTGTAACAGCAAGTCATCATACTTTTGCGACAAAAATTCTATAGATTTTTCTGTTTCACTCTGCGAAGCCAGAATTTCTGTGTTTTGTCGCACAACATCCTGCACGTACGTTTTTATTTCTGACAATTTCTCATCAGTTTCCTGTCGCCACATATTAATCGTGTTTAAGAATTTATCGATTTTTGACTCTTCCGAAGCTCCACCACATTCGCACCGCCTTCGCTTCGAACGTTGAGTAATGTTGTCATCAATAGTGCTAGTATCACTTAAGTTTAAGTTTGGAGCGGAGCCATACTGTACATCTTGTTTACATGGACTTCTAATCATTTTGTGATCGCAAACAGAAGAAGCTATCCGTGTCAGTGCAAAAATATATATAAAGGCGACAACACTTAAAGTGATGTGCGATTTACTAATAATCTTATGGTATAATTAGTAAATCACTATTGGGCCCAGTACTAGCCACGCCTCCTTTAACTTGCTCGTACGCAGGTGGGCGTTACTGCTAATTAGCCACTCGAATTGCGGGATGCGTAACGACGAGATGCGCCAAATATAATTATCTCACTCACTCTTATGCTGCGTTACTTGAGTGGCCTCCGAGCTTGGTGGGAGAGCCGTAGTCACCTCGCAGTACACGAAGCTTGTCTTGAGTATCCTCGGGAGTTATGTGCGCCTAGTACTCGAATCACTTATTTTTGAATATATTAAATTTAAAAATATTTTTAAAATAATTTTATAAGGTGTAGCCGTAAAACACGTCTAGTCAGCCAGACATCCAAGGGGGGAGAGGACTAAAAGTCTGATCATTAAATTGATATCTGTAAATAAAAATAAAAGCAGACTAAAAGTCTGATCATTAAATTGATACATGTAAATAAAAATAAAAGCAGACTAAAAGTCTGATCATTAAATTGATGCCAGTAAATAAAAATAAAAGCAGACTAAAAGTCTGATCATTAAATTGATAACAGTAAATAAAAATAAAAGCAGATTAAAAGTCTGATCATTAAATTGATACCAGTAAATAAAAACAAAAGCAGATTAAAGGTATGATCATTAAATTAATACCAGTAAATAAAAACAAAAGCAGATTAAAAGTCTGATCATTAAATTGATATCAGTAAATAAAAATAAAAGCAGATTAAAATTCTGATCATTAAATTGATACCAATAAATAAAATAAAAGCTTTACAATAAAATTATTATTGTACGTTAGTGGGTACTAACTTAGCAGATTAAAAATCTGATAATTAAATTTATACGTTTGTTGGTATGAACAGCTTAAGTAGATTTATGCGGATAAAAATATAATCCGATCATTAAATTCATACAAGATCATCTAAGATAAAATCTACAAACTTAGCAGATTCAAAATCTGATAATTAAATTTATACGTTTGTTGGTATGGACGGCTTAAGTAGCTTTATGCGGATAAAATATAATCCGATCATTAAATTGAAACGAGATGGAAGCATCTGAGATCAAATCTAACTGCAGATACATAGATATCTGAATCATTAAATTGATAAATTCCTGGTCCCAAAGTCGCCCCAAAGATGTCACTCCTTTACTGGAAAAGTTTGACTGTAACGGTAAATCTACCTCAATGGGTGCACGATGGGAGCCATTGTACGAGAAAATTACCCATTGCCGACGATGGACAAGTTGCTACCTAAAATGAAAAATGCAAAAGTATTTACAATATTGGATATTAAAGTTGCATTTCACCAACTTGAATACGTACATCCTGCTTCAAGAAACAACCACCTTTATAACCAGTAAAGGCTTATTAAGATACAAGAGACTCATGTTTGTCATATCATGTTACCGAAAACTGGGGACCAGAACAAAAGGGGTATTTTAAGTCGTTGAAGGAAATCATGACAAATATTCCTAGCTTAGGGTATTATAATGTTAGCGATCGTACGATTGTCATAGCAGATGCTAGTCCTGTGGATTTAGGTGGAGTTTTAGTTCAAACTAATTCCAAAGGTGAGCCCAGGATTATTGCATATGGCCACAAAACTCTGACTGACTGTGAACGCCGCTATTGCGAGACAGAAAAAGAAGCGTTAATTCTCGTGTGGGCGGTGGAAAATTTCCACATATTCCTTTATAGTAAAAGATTTGAACTTATAAGAGATCACAAGCCGTTGGAGGTAATATTTGGCCTAAATCTAAACCATGTGCAGGGATAGAGAGATGGGTTATGCGCTTACAATCGTACGACTATAAAATAGTTTACCAACCAGGGAAAACCAATATTGCCGACTCATTGTCGAGACAACAAATAAGCAAAAATGCGGAGAAATCCCTGATAAAATTGGAAGACAATCACATTTGTCATATTGTAGAGTTTGCCCGACCTCGTGCTGTTTCTATTAAAGAAATAATAGATAGCACAATGGACGATAGGGAAATACTAAACGTGAAAGAGGGTTTATATCGGAACATATGGAACGACGACGTGAAGTTGTATAAAATCTTACAAAATGAACTTTGTTTTCATGAGGGTATATTATTGAGAGGAATGAGAATTGTGGTTCCCTCGGCACTCCGTTAAAGAGTTTTGGAAGCAGCTCACGAGGGACATCCAGGTATGGTGTCAATGAAGGCGAGACTTCGTACGAAAGTCTGGTGGCCTAGATGCGACAAAAAGGCTGAGAATATTGTAAAAGACTGTAAAGGATGTACTCTTGTATCTGCACCATGTCCACCAAACCCTATGAAACGGCGTGAGTTGCCAGAAGGGCCTTGGATTGATATCGCAATTCATTACAAGTGGTGACCACATATTTGTTATAGTCGATTATTACGGCAGGTATAAAGAAGTGAAGATTTGTCGCAAAATTACCTCTACTGAAATTGTAGCCAAACTTAAAGGAATTTTCAGTCGATTAGGAAATCAATAACTGCAGATAATGGAAGACAATTCATCAGCGAAAAGTTCAAATCATTTCTATCAGAAAGAAACATTATTCTTTTCAATACAGTACCATACTGGCCGCAACAAAATGGAGAGGTCGAAAGACAAAACCGTGACATACTTAAACGTCTTAAAATAAGTATGGCTGAAAATAAAGACTGAAACTGGAAGAACCCCATCAGTACATTTCTTCAAAAGGAAGTTTAGAGATAAATTACCTATGGTAAACGATACAATAGAGAGGACAGCACAAGACACTGAGGTTAAGGATAGAGATCAAAAACAAAAAAAAAACTAATGGGAAAAGAAAACGGAGACAGGAAACGGAAGGCTTAATAGTGTGATTTAATACCAGGAGACATAGTGTATATAAAATTATGAATAAAGGAAATAAATTATAATAAAATTAAAATAAATAAATCCAGAGGCACACACATTGGAAATCACGAAAGGAGGTGATATCACGGTAAGAAACGATGAAACCGGTCAAACGGTCGAAGGAGGGACGTTGTACATTTGAAAAGAGTTCAAGGGGAATGGAATGTCTGAAAAGAAATCAAGTTAACGACGAGGAAATGAATGTCGAAACTTAACCCTAGTGTAGCTGCATAAAACTTTAATTTCATTAATTATGTTTGATTCATGTAAAATCCATCACATTACATCCAAGTTACATTAATGAGTAATCAGAGAGATATAATCAATAAAAACAAATAAAACAAAAAAGGGATGTAGTGTATTGACTAAATAAAGTGTTGCTTGGTTGTCTCATGCGCCTACGTCACTTGTCAGACTGTCAGTCGTAATCCGACATCCGAACGGAGCGGTTGTGTGTAGGACGTTTGTACAAGTGTTGTGGTGTTGGTGAGCCGTAAATCACTCCAAGAAGCAGGACATTACAGTGACGAAACTTCATAAGTGAATTAGATAGCCCTTTTCAAGACCTATCGTCTGATACCAATTTCAAAATTTTTGGATAAAAAACAGATTTTTAAGGGAGAAAAAACTATTGGGATTTTCTTCCTAGCTTGTAGCCCCACTAGATACAAACACACAAACAAGTGAATATATCTCCAAGATTTGCTAGACGAAGGGCTATCATTTGACATAACTTTTATGAAAATCCATTAACAAATATCCTTTCAAACCCGAAGAAAACTGGTTTTTGGGTGTGAACCACCCCCAAACATTACACCACCAACACAAAATTATCACTTAGACAGAGAACAAAAAATTAGCAATCGATTGACACCAGGATCGGTAACATTCGCCCAACAACCTAGGAGCTACGACCAGAAATAGCCTGGAATCCAGGGTTTCCAGGGGATCCCCACCTTTCAAAAATCGGAAACCACCACCATCTTACAGCCCGCACAAGATTCCATCGGATCAATTCCAAATCTCACAGCACATATATACACCCGCCCATCTGGACACCAAGTCACCAGGCGACCAGCTGGAACAGCTCAAACTCCATCTCCACTGGAAAGTCCTCGACGAGGGCTTCCAGAAAACACCAAATACCAGCACCCTCCGAAGATTATCAAGCAAGCGATCCTGCACAGTAAAATCAGGTAGGGTGGATTACCAGCCCCAATTTTAATTTTTTTTGTCTGAAAGCCACCGAGCTTGGGCTTATCTAAACCAACTCGGCGAGGCGAATTCGATAGAGCCCATAGTTTCCCTCATAAACCCCCCCATTTTCTATAAAAAACTATTTTTTCCCCGTTTAGCGCCAAATCTGTACGAACTAGTGAAAGAGGCCGAGTCTCAAACTAAGGAAGGAAAGGATAAGAAGAAAGAAAAGGAAAGGGGAAGCGAGGTAGTGGTCGAAAAGGAGAATGACAAAAATAAAACTTACATCATAGACACCACACCTCAAACTAAAACCCACGAAATGGACGAGCACCTAAAGCGGTTGGAAAAAGAAACCAAAAAGCTGGAAGATATCAGCAAATTACTCCAGGACAACATAAAGCAATACAAAAGAAAACCAGACGCCGCCCTAGACGAACAAAGAAGGCAGAAGATACTTCATCACGTTGAGGGAAACGCAAGGAAGCTCGATGAATTAAGTGAAAGGATAGGAAAACAAGGAGCGTTAAAAGAACTTATAGAAACACACATTGAAAAAATTTATGAAAGAGACCGGAACATCGAGCGGACGTACGCCAACGTTTTGGCAGCTAACAATAAAATAGTCCAACAACAAAATCCCCCAACCACCTTGAACAACCAGAATCGATTTAATCACCCCCTCACATACAAGCCAAAGCTGCACAAGCTAGTAGTAAAGTCCACTAGCCAAGAAACAAATTCAGAGGTTTACGAAAGGATACGCTCGGCAATAGACCCGAAAACTACTGGGCTTCGGTTGGATACCATCCGCAAAACCAAGGATCAGAAAGTGATAGTGGGGTGCCGAGCGGAAGACCAAATAAAAGAACTGACTGAAAGACTGCTAGGGGACAAGACACTTACAGTGGAAACATTGAAACACAAGGACCCACTAGTCATGCTGAGGGGCGTACTGCAAATTCACAAAGACGACGAAATAATCGAACTTATAGAGGCACAAAACAAACAAATATTCTCAGGTATTAAAGAGGAGGAACGAAGGATGACTGTCAAAAGACGCAAGACAGCAAGAAACCCTCACCTGCAGAATATTATACTATACTATACTATTATACCCTATAATCTGGAGAAGAATGGTGGAGGTGGGAAGAGTGCACGTTGAACTACAAAGAGTGGTGGTCCACGACCAGTCACCACTGATACAATGCACAAATTGTTTGGGCTATGGTCACACGCGGAAATATTGTGAAAGCACGAAAGAGGTCTGTGCTCATTGCTGGGAGGAACACAAAAAGGCAGATTGCCAAAAATACAAAGCAGGAGACCCCCCAATGTGCGTAAACTGTACAATGCTAAACGTGAATGCTGACCACAACGCGTTTGACACTGACTGCCCAACGAGAGCAAGATGGGAGGCAATGGCAAGATCGACGGTGGCGTATTGCTAAGGGCACCCACAGGAGACAGAATGGCTACTTAATGTGTCAGGCGAACCTCCAGAGAAAAGAACTAGCCCAAAACGAATTAAGGATAGAGGCTAAGAACAGAGGTATGCTCGCTGCTCTCGTTCAAGAACCATATACTGGCTCCGAAGGAAGGGTCAAGGAACAGTCAGGAGCCAGTGTATCAACATGAGCAAGCGGGAGCGACAGTGACGAAAGCTGCGATCTTCGTGTTTGACGAAAAGATCGAGGTCATCCAGTTTCCTGAATGGACGACGCCGAATGTGGTAGTAGTGAAGCTGCGTACGGAGGCACGGGAGATCACGTTGGTTTCCTTCTATCTTGAACCAGATCCAAAAGATGTTCAGCACCACATCGACCGAATCCAGAGAATATGCGATAGGGCCAAAAACAGAATAATTCTGGCCGGTGACGCGAACGCAAAAAGTCCGTGGTGGTGCAGCCCCAACGTCGACCACAGGGGCGACCTAATAGCATAAACTCTTCACAGTATGAACTTCGAAATACTAAACAATAGCAACATACCCACTTTTGACACTGGAGGGGGGGGAAAAGGTACAAAAGTTATGTGGACATAACTGCATGCACCGCGGACCTATTAGCGGTCATAGACGAGTGGAGTGTGGAGGAAGGACTGGTGAGCTCCGACCACAACGGTATCACGTTTAAAATGAAACTCAAGAGATCAGAAGGAAGGAAAACAGAACGGACCACCAGAAAGTATAATACCAGAAAGGCAAACTGGTCACTCTTTGAACAACGATTATCTGAGCTCTTGGAAGAAGCTCAAGTTAATATAGAAAAAATCAACAAAGTGAGCAATAAGGAACAGCTAGAGGAGATGGTAGGAAAATATACAGAGGCAACGATCGCAGCCACAAAAGAAGCCGTTCCAGAAGTAAAGAAGAGACCAACAAACACCTTGCCTTGGTGGAACGACGAGCTGGAAAAAAGAAGAAAAATGGTTAGGACAAGGAAAAGGCGCATCAGATGCGCGGCACAAGTTCGCAGGAATAAGGTAGTGCAAGAATATCTGAAAGAAAAAGAAGAGTACGAAAAAATGATCATGGAAGCGAGAACAGAGAGCTGGCGTAACTTCTGTACGAGGCAGGAAAGAGAGGGAATGTGGCAGGGGATCTATAGAGTAGTAAATCGCACAACAAAAAGAGTGGAGGACATTCCTCTTGTCGCAAATGGCAAACACCACGACTCCAAAGAATCTGCGACGCTTCTTGCGGAGACATTCTACCCCCCGGATGAAGAAAGTGAGGATACAGAAGAACAGAGACTGGTACGAGCAGACGCAGAGGGAGTGAATGATGGATCGAGAAATAATGATATTCATGACCCACCATTTACAAGCTTTGAGGTAGAAAGAGCCGTAAATAGTTTCAATCCTAAAAAGGCACCGGGTGGGGACGGTCTGACAGCGGACATTTGCCACAAAGCCATTATGAGCCAACCGGAAACCTATCGAGCCATTATAAATAAAGCTCTGGAGACTGGATCTTTCCCAAAACAGTGGAAGGAGGCGACGGTGGTGATCCTGAGAAAACCGGGAAAACCGAAATACACAGAACAAAAATCTTACAGACCCATCGGCCTCCTCCCTGTAATGGGAAAGATCTATGAGAAGATGCTGGTCGAGAGGTTGAAGTGGCACCTTGTGCCTAAACTATCCAAGAGGCAGTACGGGTTCATCCCGCAGCGAAGCACTGAGGACGCCCTTTATAATCTAATGGATCGAGTACGTAAAAACCTTAAAAGTAAACTCATCACACTAATCATCTCCTTAGATATAGAGGGCGCTTTCGATAATGCGCGGTGGCCCAGAATCCGCGTGCGCCTTGCCGAACAGGGATGCCCTGTCAACCTGAGAAGGGTATACGACGACTATCTCCGGAGTCGCAAAGTTAAGCTTCGATATGCTGGGGAAGAAGTAGAACGATCGACAACAAAGGGTTTTGTGCAGGGATCCATAAGCGGCCCCTTGCTCTGGAACGTTATACTGGACCCGATACTGGGGCAAATGTCTGACAATAATATATATTGTCAGGCATTCGCTGACGATGTGTTGGTGATAGTGGAGGGTAACAGTGGAGAGGAAGTCCAGAGCAAGGGCAACAAGGCGCTGGAGTTGGCTGCAAAATGGGGTGAAAATAATAAGCTGAAATTTGGACCTAGCAAAACCCAGGCAATGGTAATTACAAACAAAACTAAGTATGACACACCAAGGTTGAAAATGAGTGGAGTTCAAATTGGACTGACAAGCAAAATAAAAATTCTTGGCCTGACAATAGACGACAAACTCACATTCAACGATCATGCGTCAACGATTTGTGTTAAGGCAGCCAACTTATATAAACAAGTGGCCAGAGCAGCAAAACACACCTGGGGACTGCATCCGGATATAGTCTCCACAATTTATACAGCCGTGGTGGAACCCACCATAACCTACGCAGCGGCAGCATGGGCCAGGGCAGCGGAAAAAATATGCGTTCGCAAAAAATTAAATGCAATTCAAAGGGGCTTCGCTCAAAAGATAGTAAAGGCGAATAGAACTGTGTCTCTGAACGCAGCTCTGGCTCTTTCTGGCACTCTCCCACTCGACCTGCGTGTAACTGAAGTAGCCACCCTATACATGGCAAAAAAGGGACACTGGGAGGGCCTCTCGGACGATATCGAGGTCGAAAATAAAGCAGAGTATTGCAAGATGGACCACCCCGCCGAGGAACCGCTGCTAAAATTTAAACTAATCTCAAACGAGGATGACTTGGCGACGAGCTCGGAGGGACAAGTGCAAATATTTACGGACGGAAGCAAAAGTGATAAAGATGTCGGTGCCGCTTTTTCCTGGTGGAAAAATGGGGCCGAAATAAAGTCAAGGAAATTCAAGCTATCATCCTATTGCACAGTGTTCCAAGCGGAAGCGTTCGCCTTGGTGGCAGCCACAAATGACATAAATACCGCAAACGACATAACCTGTGCCATATACTCAGATTCTAGATCGGCACTACAGGCGGTTGTCAATGGCAACTCATGGCACCCTCTTATAACGAAAATAAGAAGAAACCTCAAGATAGCAGAGAAAAATAACAAGGAAATAAAACTATATTGGATAAAGGCTCACTGTGGTCTTGCGGGCAATGAAAGAGCCGACGAACTAGCTAGAAATGCAGCAAATAATTTAAAGACCAAACCAGCATACACAAAATGCCCGATATCCTACATAAAAAGGGACATCCGCAAAGAGACAATAAAGAAGTGGGAGCAGAGGTATGCGGAGAGTGAGCGGGGTCTGGTGACTAAGGTGTTCCTACCCGACATAAAATCGGCATACAATTTTGTCAGACAATACAGACCACAGAGAAATTTAGTGCACGTCATGACGGGCCACGGCCCTTTTGCCAGCTACTTACACAGATTTAATTTAAAGCGAGACCCGTCATGTCCGTGTGACAACACCACGCCGCAAACATCCCTGCACTGTCTGCTTAGCTGTCCAATATTTGGTGTGGCGAGGCACGAGGTGGAGGAGCAAACTGGAATCTCTTTAACGGAAGACCAGCTCCCACGCTTCGTGTCCCGCGGTGACACTCGGACATGCTTGGAGAAGTTTTGTGACAGAATTATACAAAGTGTCCGCGGACTGAACAGGGACTGTAACACGCCAACACACACGACGGATAGCGACGCCGTGGGGATGGGGCTTTCCCATGGCGGCGCGTCCTGACACAGCGTATTGCCACATTGAATTCGTTAACTAAGATATGTAAATAAACAATGTAATAATGTTAATATTTAATGAACAAGAGAATAACTATGTAATAAATAAAAACATTCACTGAACAAACATATCGTCACCTCAATGGTAAACTTACGAATCTGCCTTTTTGGCAAAATTTAGTTTTTTATGCAAAACTATGTCTAAAGTGGTACTACACAATCTGGCAATTTTTGGTATTTCTATCTCTAACGGTTACTGATTTAGAGTTGTCCGAATCTGTACTTTATGGTAATATCACCCATAGTAAACTTACTAAAGTAACATAGGATATTTTACCATAGAATAAGATGTATGCACATGGGATAAAATTGGCCATTGTACATTTACGAATGTGGTATAATCGTGAATTTACATCGGTGACTAAAATTATTCAGCTTGATAGGATACCTACAGCAAACTAACGAATTTACCACATTCGTAAATTTACATTGGTGATAGATGCTATCTAAGTGGGCTTACCTAACCACAGTAAAGTAACGAATCTACTAAATTCGTAAGTTTACTTTGGTGATAAAGTTTATCTAAGTTGGCTTAGCTACCTACAGTAAAGAAACGAATCTACCATATTCGTGAGTATACATTGGCGGCAAATACCCATAGATTTAGAATTATTGATAGCAAAAATAAGAACTTGCCATATTCGTAAGTTTGCTTTGGTGTTTAAGAGAAATATTATATATTGAATTATAGATCCCATGAAGGTTGCAAACATACGAATAATGTAAAGTGATCGCATATTGTTTTATGTAATTATTATTTAAATTAAGTTTCAAGTTAATTATAGGAATATTAACCGTCGAACTCAACTCTATTGATAGAAATTCTAATATTTTTACGACAACAGTGAATCTCAATCACCTCAGTGGACACAAACAATCGAAGATTTCGATTGTTGCTCTTCTTGTGATTTAATTTATTTGAACTATAAAAGTTTGGTGAAGCATGAAGAGAAATGAGAAGATGTTACAAAAAGTTTTTGAAGCTGAAAGAAGTAAAAGTCTCAAAAGTAAGTTAGGTATTTGTTTTTTTAACCTCTAGAATCTGAAACTCAAAGAATCCAACTGATGATAGTGATGATGAGCCAACCGATATAGGTCACGGCGGCTAGGGAGGACGTCGGCCGAGTGCTTTTATGTAGCCTACTAAGTTATGTAGGTACAAACCTAATAGATTAATGATTGTGATTTTATAGGTTATAGGTATTTTATGTTAATATAAAATTGATAACCTATAAAATCCGTTCTAATTACAACGGATTCATGAAAATGTTTGACCAGGTTTTGCTCTGGTCCGCAGAACGATCGCCGCCGCAAGCTCCGCCACGAGTCGTAGTGATTAAGCCCTGCGGAAAGTGAAACCTGGTCGGACTTTTTGACAAAATTTAAATACTTGAGTACCTACATGGGTTTTAAATCTGATAAAAACTTTACATTTATACTGGAAGTTTCAAAAACTTCCTGTGAAACTGAAAGTGGTTCATTCACACATCAATACAAACAACTGGCCCCAAAATAAAAGTTATTCTTATTGATATGTGGATGAACCCCTTTCAGTTTTACAGGATATTTCTGAAACTTCCAGTATAAATGTGAACTAACGAAAGTCCTACTTAGTGTAACAATTTTTCTAGGTTTGCATTAGCTGATCTCTAAGGTTTAAATTGACCACCAAATGACTTGGCCTTAAGATATTTTTGCGATTTTCAGGAGCAGCTGAATTGGAGACAAGCAATAAAAAAGTTTGCTTGGTGCAAAATAAAGCCGAAGTAATAGAAGACAACATTTTGGCTCGCGAAATATTGATAGATGAAGAAGTTCAGGTTACTGTTGAAGAATGCGCTGAATCAAGAGATAGTAATTCTACACCTACATTCAATATAATAAACTACTCCGCAGAAACTGCTGCAACACCTTTGGCACCATTATTTTCACCCATAACTCCGATAGACCGGAATACTTTTCTATCTGGAAACAATATCACGATACCTGAAAGTAGCGAAAATTCTTCACCCGTTCGGACTATGTCACCAGATACTCAACAATTATTTGACACAATGGCCAAAGCTATACTTTCTGATTTTATAGACGATGACAGTGTTAAAGATCCTGACTATACCGTCAATGAGGATTTAAATACCAGTTTCTCAGATGACGAATGTACTTCACACACAGTCATTGAGACAGCTTTGGTCCATACAACAAAATTAAATGGTCCAAAACATTTTTCATCAGTTTCTACTCGACAACCCAAAATAAGCCATGACAATGCTTCGATGTCTTTAGATGAGATCGACGACAATAACAAAATAATTAGTAAGCCTGAAAAAAAAAGCGGAAATAATTGCCAAACTCGTCGTATTCAAGTGAATGTCCCCGGTCCAACAAAAAGACGATGCTCTGAAAATGACTTACAACAGTATAACCAAACGCAACAACCATCAAAGAAGTTAATCAGAAGTGCTTCTGTCTCTGACGTGGGATTTTCACAGCAAACAAAAGCAAATAAGCCAATTTCGCCAAAGAAAAGACGTGTTGCTGATCCTACCAAATGGAAAAGACGTATCGAAAGAGACAAACGCTTAAAAGGTGAAGCATATAAAACTGTTAAAGGTAAATTGATGTCAGCTGCGCCTTTAAAGCAACCAAAGTGTTTGGAAAATCCAAAACATAAATGCAACGAAAGTGTCCCTGAAGATGCGTGGAAAAAAATTTATGAGTCATTTCGTGCTCTTGGAAGTTTAGACGCACAACGTCAATTTATAATTCAACACGTGACAAAAGACAAAAAGAAAAGATCAACGACAAGTGGCCGTTCACGCAAAGAGTCTACGCACCACTATCATTTTACAATAAGGAATGAGAAGGTCACAGTTTGCAGAGTTTTTTTTTTAAACACCTTGAATATAAAAGAAGGCATTGTGAGAGGAGCTTTGAAAAAGGTTTCCCCAGAAGGTGTAGTTATGCCTGAAAATAGAGGAAAAAAATGCCCACCTAACAAACTTGCCCCCGAACAATTGGATATGCTGAAAACACACATACTTTCATTTCCGGCCATGGAATCACATTACTGCAGAAAGAACTCGGAATACAAATACCTCGATGCTGGACTGAATGTACAAATAATGTACTCGCTGTATAAAAAGAAGTGTGAAGAAGAAGGTACTATTCCAGCCGGTATGGAAACATATCGAAAAGTTTTCAGATCATACAAACTGAGGTTTCATGTGCCTAAAAAAGATCTGTGCAAAAAATGTGTAGCCTTCAAAGATACAAAAAGTAATGCAACAATCTTAGAAGATGCGAATCATTCCAAACATCTCAAGAGACGTGATGATGCCTTTCTGCGTAGAGACGCTGACAAGGCAGCAGCAAATAATAATAAAAATGTTTTGGCCTTCAACTTCGACCTTCAAGCTGTTCTCCACACACCTAAAGGTGCTGCTGGACCATTCTTTTATGTCCGTAAACTGCCAGTTTACAATTTGACGTGCTACAGATTTGGCGATAAAGATGTCGATTGTTTTACTTGGGATGAGACTGAAGGAAAACGTGGAAGTATTGAAATAGCGACATGCATATACAAATATATTTCAGACAAGCAAGATATAACACATGTAAGAATGATGTCAGATAATTGTGGAGGACAACAAAAAAATTTTCACTTTTCTTGTATGTTGCTACACTTAGTAACAACCCATCCGACAATACACACAATTGACCACGTGTTCTATGAGCCAGGTCACAGCCACATGGAATGTGACTCTGTTCACTCAAAGATTGAGCAAAAGTGTAAAAACACTGCAGTTTACACTCCGGATGGATGGCTTCAGGTAATGAGGTTAGCTAGAAGGAATCCCCGTCCATTTAATGTAACAGTTTTAAGTCATGGGGAGTTTTTGGACTTCAATCCAAATAATTGTCATTTTGCTGCAGAAACAACGAAGAAGACACAATCAAAGAAATGTAAAGAAAAAGAAACATGGAATACCACTAATAAGAAAAAAATAAACTTCCAAGATGCTGTGTGGATTCAATATCTTAAAAACAGTTCAAAGTCGATTTTCATTAAAACTGATTATAATGAAGAAAGTTTCAAAGAAATGAAGATAAAGGCAAAAAAAGGAAAAAATACATCGTTAATGCCTACGCATGTTTACAGCAGCAGACTGCCTATTTCGACAGCCAAAAAAAGAGACTTGATGAAGTTATGTGCAGAGAACCAGATACCAAAATACTATCACTCATTTTATGAAAATTTGCCTGTTTCGTCAACAGTCCAAGACCGCTTACCAGAGCCTGATGCTGAAGAGGTAGATTAAGATCCGTTGTTTTAAAATTAAGATTTATTTTAATTTTTCTTGCTGTACAATGAATAAATAAAGGTATTTTTCGCAAACACCATTGTATTTAATGTTGTAGAATCTATGGTAGTGTAGAATAAATTGGTATAAATTACGTGTCTACGGTGTAGATACGTAATTTATACCTAATTATTGAGGGTAATAACATATCATGTTTCGGTAAATTTACGAAAGTGGTATTTTCGTAGGTTTACTTGAGTCAATTTTCATATTTGTCTCACAATATTTACGAATGTACCACATTCGTCAGTTTGCTTTGATGTAAATGAGTACCTTTGGAATCGTTAATATGGTGATGCAAAGTTACGAATGTGCATTTATTTCTAAACCATAAAGATTATTGATCAAATGTCATTTGTAATTGAAAAAGGCGCCATTTTTATTTAAAAAAATGCTTTATTGTCAATATGCGCCCTATGAAAAAAAAGTTTTGGATGTTTCTAACTTTCAAAACGCTCTCCTGTAAAGTTAGGATTTTGCAGTTTCGCAAGTTTACCATTGATGTGACGATATGTAACTTACAAATTTTGAAATAAAAATATAAACATCATGTGTTTCAATCTAGCTCGAATTTCCACGGCCCGGGGATAAACTTCGCCCGGGGAGTAGGCTGATTAGGTATTTAATAAAAAAAATTAAAAAAAACAACTAACCTTTTTTTTTTTATGAAGGAGGTTAAAATGCACAAATGCAGGCCCGCGGGCGTATGCAGTCGCTACCGCGGGGACTGTGGGGATGGCGTTCTCAAAGTCCCTCTGCTAATCAGAGGGGAGAAGCCGGACCCACTAAAAATTCCTCCTGAACCCTCCATACCGCCTGCGGTACCAGACTACACCCATTCTGAATGAATGCCGTCCGGCACCGCATTAAGCTCCCCGGGGGTCGCACTAGGCATTCAACCCAGAAAGCTCAGGCGGGTATGTCCGCATAAGGGCCTGGCGACGACGCAGTGGGACGCAGTTGGACCCACGCAACTATGCGTATATTGGGCCCACCCTGCGCCTACCCACCCTTCACCTTGCCGTCGCCAAGCACAACCCCTCCGGTAGTTTCAACGCACCTCCCGCTGACGCTCGGCAGCCCTCCCTTGCGGCAAAATGCGGTCGCAAAAGAAAGCCACCGATCGCCATGCCTCCTGGCTACCTAATATTGCTGCAACAACACTCGGCAGTGAGAGGCCCGTCCAAACGACCGACACCAGGTCGAGACAGTGTTGCCTCAACCAAGTGGCACTTTCGGCCAGGGTGACTGCACACAACCCCTGAGGCGCGGCACGGCGTCTCATGGTCCCCCCTAGGAGGCTGGTATAGCTATGATGGTTGTACCACACCAACCTCCATGGGAGTGTTCCCCACAGTTGTCCCAGTCCTTGGGGCACCTGGGCCCTTCGTCACTTTCGGAGGGTTGCAGGCCCTCCCCGCCATCTTATGGTCTGCTGGCTTTCCAGCCGTTGAGCAGACCGCGCAATGCAGCTCTTTCGAGCTGCATTCATAGGCCTTGTGGCCAGCAACCCCAGACCGAAAGCACGCCTCCGCAAAGTCCATCGTTGAGTCACAGGTGGCTCGCACGTGACCCAACTTCTGGCACTTATAGCACCTCAAAGGGCGGTCCACTTGGATTTCTACCCGACAGTAGACAGACCGTTTTCGGGATTTTTGACGGCAGACTTGTATACATTTATGTATACAAGCCTTGTTCCAACTGATTAGATAAATATTTAGGCAAAAAATTCCCCCCCAAGAATTCACCCCGCAACCTCCCCCCTCTCGCCGTTCTCGAGTATTTCATAAGAATTTTATTTTTATTTTTTTCTGCGGTTATTTGCAATCAGCCCCAAGGCTATGAGCTAATTTTTTCTGTGGTGCTGTCATGGAGAGTGACTTCCCATTGGAAGCATCTACTCATCTTCTGTCTAGAGCTACTGCCGGTCTTCTAGCTCTAGAATATGGTGACGTTTTAGTCGACTCACATACTGTCTAATGGTGAGTTGGCGAGCAAGTTCATTCGGGTGACAGCTTAACCGCTCTTTGTATTTAGCTGCCAGTCTCCGGATTTCCTCTTTGATAGTTCTCATTTTAAGGTGTTCGTGAACTTCGTTGTTGGTTATGTACCATGGTACTTTTGCAACTGCTCTTAGGATCTTGTTCTGTTGTCGCTGGAGTATATTTATGTTGGTATCACTTGCGCTGCCCCACAGTTGGAGGCCATATGTCCAAATGGGCTTTAGGATGACTTTATATATAAGAAGTTTGTTATTTAGAGAAAGTCTTGAGTTTCTTCCTAGCATCCAGTAAAGGCTGTTGTACTTTAGCTGTAGCTCCTGCTTTTTACATTTGATGTGGTGCCTCCACGTTAATCCACGATCAATGTGTAAGCCAAGATATCTTACATGATCGCTGTGGGGCAGAATACATTGGTCCAACTTTACAGGTGGGCAGTCTCCTCTTCTAAGGCTGAAGGTCACATGTACTGACTTCGCGGCACTAGCTTTTATTTTCCATTTTTGCAGCCATTCGTTAACTTTGTCAAGGCCCTTCTGCAAGTCCTCTGATGCAAGTCCTGGGTCTTTATTGCTTGCTAATATAGCGGTGTCATCTGCAAATGTTGCTGTGGTTATTCCTGGCAATAGCGGTAGGTCAGCAGTGT
This sequence comes from Pieris macdunnoughi, assembly GCA_905332375.1. NCBI lineage: Eukaryota > Metazoa > Arthropoda > Insecta > Lepidoptera > Pieridae > Pieris > Pieris macdunnoughi. The sequence goes on from CAJOBZ010000011.1 coordinate 116,493, forward strand.
ACAACGTGTAGAGCATGGGGCCGAGAACAGATCCTTGTGGTACCCCGGCATCAATGTTTTGAAATTTCGAAGTGGCGTCACCTTCTTTTACATAAAATATGCGATCTTCTAGGTAAGATTTGAATATTAGAAAGTAAGAGTGGGAAATATTCTGCTTGATCTTACATAGTAGGCCTTTGTGCCAGACCTTGTCAAATGCTTGTTGGATATCCAGAAACGCTGATGAGCAGTATTCCCTTTGTTCTAAGGACTTTCTTATGGCGTCACATACTCTGTGAGCTTGTTCCACTGTGCCATGGTATTGTCTGAAGCCGAATTGATGATCTGGTATTACTTTGCGCTCCACAAGGCTTGGCACAATTCTACGAAGTATTGTCTTTTCCAATACCTTCGAAAGAGTAGGCAGCAGACTGATTGGTCGGTAGGATGTTTTTTCGGTCATCAGTTTGCCAGCCTTATAAATCATGATGATTTCTGAAATTTTCCACGCAACTGGGAAGTAGCCTATTCGTAACATAGCATTGAAGAGTATAGTGATAAAGATTATAGCCTTTCTCGGTAGTTCCATCAATACTTCTTTTGTTATCAGGTCGTAACCTGGTGCCTTTTTACTGTCCAGGCATTTGATAGTTTTTATGACTTCTGCAGGCGACACAGGTCTAGGGGGAAGATCCATTTGAAGGTCTTGACTTAGAACTTGGTCAACATATTCTTCTGATGAGTTGTCTAGTGTTACATTAGGTTTAAAGGAGCTTGTTAGGTAGTTCGCAAACAAGTCCGCTTTGTCCTGACTCGTTCTGGCCCAGCCGTTATCCTTTTTAATTGGGGCTTTTGATTTGTTAGGTTGGCTACAAGAACGGGTGATTTTCCAGAGCGAATAGTTGCTGGCCTTAGTAGCGGTTAGAGACTCCAACTTTGCTTGCATTGTTAAATCATTAACATTCTTTATAGCTTCCTTCAATTCTACAATGGCTTTATTAAGGGCGGTCTTGTCTCGTGGATGACGACTCAGTTGCCAAACTCTTCGCAATCTGCGTTTCTCCTGAATCATCATCTTTATTTCCAATGGTATGTTTGTGTGCTGGTTTCTGTGTTCAGTAGTAGGCGTGCTTCTCCACGCAGCAGCTTGAATGAGATTAGTAAACTGCACTACTGCTGTTTCAATTTCCTCTGCTTCTTTAAGTCTGACATTTAGATTAAGGTTTTCATCTATGTGTTCCCTGAAGGAAAGCCAATCAGTTTGCTGGTTATATAATCTTATCGGCCTCTCGACTTCAATTATAGTGGAGCTGACAGTTAATAAGACTGGAGTGTGATCAGATGACCCACCAGCACATGATTCGATCTTCATGTATTGTTGAGAGAGTCCTTTTGTTAGGAAGAAATCGAGTATGTCCGGGATTCGATTGTGATCAGCTGGCCAGTTGGTAGGTTCTGATGGAGCAATTATGTTTCGGTGATTTAAATTTCATAAGAATAACTAAATTTTGTAAATTTAATTAGGACAATACAACCCTGCGAAGCGATTTACGCCTTAAAAACCTAATAGTATTATAGATATTCCACTTTTATTAAAGCCATTCCTTAGAACCCCCGTCCCCACCTCTTTTTCAAAATTTTTTTTCCCCTAGTTAAAAAAGGTAAAGAAAATAATACAGCTGAGAGAAAACCGCGACGAAATCGGAGCAAGGACACCGGAGTTAGAGGCGCTTTTCATATTGGCGGCCATTTTTGTCCGCCATCTTGAAAATTTAAAAATTTGATATCTCTGGAACTACTGAACCGATTTTTCTTCTTTTGGTGTGACTCACTCACACCTCGGCTCCTTAGAGCAGTATTTCTGTGTGTGCCCATAAGCCTGACACCTCTTGCATTGGGGAATCAATTTTGGTGATTTCAGTGGCTGTACATCAATTTTGCAGCCAAGTATCGATTTTATTTCATATATATTTTTTTGTTTTCTTGATGGTGGAAAGAGAGAATGAACATGTTAAGCGGTTCCTTGTTTTTCCAACTATATTTGACGGCTGCGTCTAAAATTTTAAATCCTTGAAGTATGAGGTCTTCAACTATCCTTTCAGGCTTGCAAGAAGCATGCAGATTTTTTGCCATTACTCTTATTGGCCTGCTCTGCTTGTTTTCGTAAGAGAACCACGAAGCATCTTCTTCTTTAAGATGTTTTGTGATACCTCTGTAGGCAGCTTCACTATTGGTGTTAATCTTCACCGATTCATTCCTAAGCATTTTTACGGTGAAAGAGTCTTTATTTAATTCTTTTTTAAGTAAAGAATCGTAAAATGATTGGTATTCAATCACATTTTCGACAATAATCGGAGGTGGAAGGGGTTCCTTTTTGGCCTTTTCTTTGGTTACTTAATTACAAGTAACGTCTTTCATGGGGGAAGGGGAGGTGTTTAGTTTCCTTTTCTTTCTGCTTTTTTGTCGCACCCATTCCGTTTCTTTAGCCAGTTCTTCTTCGTCCGTCTCATACTGAATTGATTCAGCGGCTGCCTCATCCCTTTGTGCTAAGAGCTGATCTATTTTCCGTTCGAGCTGAGCTATTCGTTCCTTGAGTTGATGGACAATACTTTCCAGGTCTGAGCATCGGGCTCTTTCCTTTTTCAGTTCACCCACTAGTAATTGCTCGGTTTGGGTTTTAATTTCAATAACACTCGGAGATGACATCATAAATTTTATATAATAATTAAAATTATAAAGACAAAACCTCGCCTTAATTCATTACACAATAACAAGTATTAGGTCAACGATTCATCGTAACGCGATCGCAGCGCTGCGTCAGCGCGTTGCACTTTTTCGATCACAATATTTAATACGCGACGTTTCTAACCGAAATGAAAACAACAACAACAACAACACAAAACACTATAAACACTAAGTGTGTGGGCTCATTCGACTCCACTCAAAGAGGGGAGTCACCTGATAACCACCACACTTTTACACACACACACACATCCGCGACTAGGGCGGACGGTCCAGCGCGCGTAGTTATTTCTTTCTAAATTGTACCAGCCCTTCCCGAGGACCTGAAACAAATCGTTTTATTGACTGCCTTTTCCCTTTTGGGAAAAGACACTAGTTTTAAGTTAGATAAGAAAGTAGGCTAAGTTTTAAACTACTGACATAACTTCCCCCTATTGGGAACTGTTATTATATACATTTTTAGTCATCAGTATTAGACCTTATTATTGACCTTTAATTTATTGAATAATCAAATTATAAATAATACTGCATTGTAATTATACTGACACGGCTACTACCCTATTGGGAGTAGACCCTAAAATAAGTTTTATTGTATTTTTTAATTATTGTATATAAACAATATTTTATTGACACGTTTACAACCCTATTGGGAGTAGACCCTAAAATAAGTTTTATTGTATTTTTTAATTATTGTATATAAATAATATTTTATTGACACGTTTACAACCCTATTGGGAGTAGACCCTAGAATAAGTTTTATTGTATATTTTAATTAGTGTATAATAATAATATTTTATTGACACGGCTACTACCCTATTGGGAGTAGACCCTAAAATAAGTTTATTGGATATTTTAAATTATTGAATTTAAATAATATATTATTGACACGGCTACCACCCTATTGGGAGTAGACCTTAGACTAAGTACTCAAATTGAACAAATTTTAAATTTACTATTGACTATTCCTAATAGGCAAAATGCTGGGTCTTCGTACTCCAACCAAAAGTCAGACATCGGCGCCTGGCATCAGACGCAGCATCGATAAATGGGAGGAGGCCTCCAGCCAGGCCTCAAAGGTGGCAAAAGAGGCTCCCCTGGCTGGGGCGGGTGGAGGAGGTAAGTCTCCTGCTCCCGCTCTAACCAGGGAAAAAGAAGCCAAAAATTGTTACCTAAAGGCAATGGCGCACCTAGCAGATTCAAGAAATATAAAAACAGACATCAAAACAGGAGTACAGTCAGCTGTAAAGCGGCTGTACCAGATAGTCAAAGAAGCCGAAGAGGAGATACAGAAGAACCCACAACAACAAACACCGAAACAGAAAATTGACGCAAAAAAAGATATAAACGAAAAGCTAAACAAACAAATAGAAAGAATGGAAATGGAGAACAAGAAATTGGAAAAAATTAGAAAAGATATGGAGGATCTGGCAATAAAGAAAAATGAAAGCATCCTGACCGAGATTAGGAAAGAGTTGGAGGAAAAAGAAAAGAAAGAAATAGAAAGGCATAAGATCTGGGAAATGAAAATGAGGTCGTATGCAGAAGCGACGAAGGAAAATCTCGGTCAGGGCCAAAACCAAAAAGAAGGCCCGGGAGGACAGAAACCTACGCTGCACTCTGTCATTGTAGAGCCTAAGAGTGCGACAGACACGGCAGAGGACACGATGCAGAACATCCGGCATCTGTTAAATGCAAAGGAAAAAGGCTGGCAGGTAGCAAAAATAAGAAGAGCCAGGGACGGAAAGGTTGTTATAGGCTGCAGGACGAAGGAGGAAAAGAATAAAATAAAAGAAAAACTAGGGGAACAAATGATGGTGAAGGACACCTCTAATAAAAACCCCTTAATCAAAATTAAAAATCTCCTGTCCTGCAACACGACAGAAGACATTACCCGGGCCATCAAAAACCATAACAAAAACGTGACTGCACACCTGGAGGAACGGGACCTAAATATAACAGAAAAGTAAAAGAGGAAGGCAAGAGACCCTCTGGAGAGCCACGTGGTCCTACAGGTCACGCCTAAACTCTGGCAAGCTCTAACATTGGCTGGCAGGATACACGTGGACCTGCAGAGGGTTTGGGTAGAGGACCAATCCCCTCTGGTCCAATGTACTATGTGTCTGGGGTACGGACATACCCGAAGACACTGCAAAAAGGAGACCGAGGTGTGCAGCCACTGTGGAGGAGCCCACATGAGGGCGGATTGCCAGATCCACATGGATGGAAAGCCTCCCAGCTGCATAAACTGCAAAGACACGAAGGGAAGAAACGCGGAGCACGGGGCCTTCAGCCAGAGCTGTCCAACCCGGCAGGGGTGGGACAAGGCGGCGAGGCTAAGCTACGCGTATTGTTAAAAAAGCCGAGGGCACCAATAATATTACCGGCTTTCTCCTGGCACAAGCGAACCTTAGAAAAAAGAGAATCGCGATCCAGGAGTTTATAAAAGAAGCGGGCGGTAGGAACGTGAAAATAGCACTACTCCAGGAACCGTACATAGGGGCCAGTAAACAGATGGCAGAAAGCCCTATGTACAGAGTAGTGCAGTGCGTACCTACTGGAGAGAAACCGGTGAAGGCGGCGATACTTGTTTTCGACGAACAAATTGAAGTCTTTCAAGACAAGTCACTTATCACGGAAAACATAGTGGCTGCCGTCCTGAGAACGGACCAGTGGGAAATAGGGGTAATTTCAGTGTACTTCAAAGGCGATGAACCCATCGAACCATACCTCGAACAACTAGGAAGCGTCACGAAAAAACTTAAAACCAAGATGGTACTGATTGGAGGGGACGTGAACGCATGGAGTGAATGGTGGGGGAGCCGAAACGAAGACACACGAGGAAAGGAATTACGAGGGTTCCTTGACGAAGAGGGGCTGAGCATCCTAAATTGTGGCAACACACCCACCTTCGACACCGTAAGAGGGAGCCGTAGATACACGAGTGCAGTAGACATCACAGTATGCACAACGGCCCTCCTCAGTAAGGTAACGAGATGGTGGGTTGATACTTCTATCACAAGCTCAGACCATAACACGATTTTTATGACTACAGCCCTTCAAAAACCCCAAACGCACAACCTACCGAAGACGACCCGCAAATACAATACGAAAAACGCAGACTGGGAGGAATTTAGAGACAAGATAAACATGGAATTGACACATCTAGGACTGGACATAGAAACAATAAAATCGCGATCCAGGAGTTTGTAAAAGAAGCGGGCGGTAGGAAAGTTAAGATAGCGCTACTCCAGGAACCGTACACAGGGGCCAGTAAACAGATGACAGAAAGCCCTGTGTTCCTTGAAGAGGAAGGGCTGAACATCCTAAATTGTGGCAACACACCCACCTTCGACACCGTAAGAGGGGGCCGTAGATACACGAGTGCAGTAGACATCACAGTATGCACAACGGCCCTCCTCAGCAAGATAACGAAATGGTGGGTTGATATTTCAATCACTAGTTCTGACCACAACACAATTTTTGTGACTACAGCCCTTCAAAAACCCCAGACGCACACCCTACCAAAAACGACCCGCAAATTCAACACGAAAGTGTTCGAGTAAAGACAGGACATATAAATCATGACATCAACACAGAAAGGATACAAGAACAGGACACAAAGGCCGGGGTCAATAACATAGTAATGAAATATATGCAATTAATAACAAAAGCCGCCGAGAAACATATCCCCAAATTGAAACAGAGAAAGAAAAGCTTCGATCCACCCTGGTGGAACAAGGAAATAGAGGCCCTGAAGAAGGATATGACAAGGAAAAAGAAAAGGATCTCTTACGCAGCTCCCAGGAGGAGAGAGTGCGTAGTAAATGTCTACCTGGAGGCAAAAAAGATATACGAAGAAGAGATCGAAAGGGCTCTAAAGGAAGGGTGGAAAAAACTCTGCACGAAGCAAGAAGGGGAAAGCTTATGGGACAGGATATATAAAATAATAAGAAAGGCGGAAGGGATCAGGGAAGACACCACGCTAATAGAGAAGGGCATTACATTGAATTCCGAAGAATCGGTGCAGCTGGTGGCACAGAAATTCTTCCCGCCTGATAATTGCGAGATGGATGATGACATCCATCAAAAAATGAGAAAAACGGTTGAGGAAATGACCAGCAGTTTGCAGGGAAGTAGCGCTGATGAAGTGCCAATCACAATGGCGGAGCTCATCAGTACTGCACGAAGCTTCAACCCGAGGAAGGCCCCGGGAGCTGACGGACTCACTGCGGATATCTGCTTCGCAGCTATCAAGGCGAACCCGGAGGTTCCCTTGGCCATCTTCAACAAATGCCTCGAAGTGGGATGCTTCCCTGATCTATGGAAGGAAGCCACGATAGTTGTACTGAGGAAGCCAGGAAAGGAGGACTACGCGGCCGCCAAATCCTACCGTCCAATAGGCCTCCTGCCAGTCATGGGGAAGATACTCGAAAAGGTAGTAATAAACAGAATAAGACATAGCCTACTCCCCAGGATGAGCAGGACACAATACGGATTCATGCCAGGAAAAAGCACGGAGGATGCCCTCTACGATATCCTTACGAAAGCGAGAAACCACATCGGAAACAAAGAAATAGTGTTGATGGTGTCGCTAGATATCGAGGGGCTTTCGACAACGCATGGTGGCCGGCGATCAAGTACCAACTGGCAAAGAAGGAGTGTCCCAAGCAACTTAGGCTAGTAGTGGAAGACTACTTCAAAGGCAGGAAGGTGGTGGTCCGCTACGCAAACAGAGAAAATGTGAGGCAACCTGAAAAGGGATGCATTCAGGGCTCGATTAGCGGCCCCACCTTCTGGAACATCTTGCTCGAACCACTACTGGTCGAACTAGAAGAAGATGGGACATACGCACAGGCTCTCGCAGACGATGTTGTGCTGATGTTCAGCGGAACGGACACGCACTCCATCGAAAACCGAGCAAACGTTGCCCTCGAGTATGTGAGGAAATGGGGTATCGAGAACAAGCTCAACTTCGCGCCACAAAAAATCAAAGCAATGGTACTGACGCGAAGGTTGAAGTACGATACCCCAAGAATAAGAATGAATGGACAGGATATAGTATTAGAAAAGGAAATAAAACTACTAGGGTTGACTATAGACGAAGGGCTAACGTTTAACAAGCATGTGCAAAATGTCACGAGAAAAGCGGCGGATATTCATAAAAAAGTAGCTGCGAGTAAAGCGAAGCTGGAATGGGGAATGACGGGAGACATGGTACACCAGGTATACCAAGCCGTCATAGAGCCGATAGTTACATACGCGTCGGCAGCCTGGGCACCGACAGTCAACAAACTGTGCACGAAGAAAAAACTGGAGACGGTGCAGAGGGCTTTCGCACAAAAAATAGCGAAGACGTACAGGACGGCATCGCTAAATTCCGCGACGCTATTGGCGGGAATACTGCCCCTCGACCTCAGGGTGGAAGAAGCCGCCGCGATGTTTGAGGCCAGAAGGGGTCGTCTCCGTTCATACGCGAAGGAGACCGGATTGAGCGAGCCGTACCTGCGTTAGAACAACCCCATCCCGCGGAAAAACCGGAGATAAGCTTCGCCATCACCAATGACCCTGGCCAAATAGAAAATGACAACACAACGGCAATTGACACGGACGGGAGCAAGACGGAGAAAGGAGTAGGAGCCGCCTGGTCCAAATGGGAGAACGGAAGGGAAAAGAAGTAGAAGAAAATAAAGATGGCCCCTTACTGCACCGTATACCAAGCAGAGCTGGCAGCTCTCGTTGGTGCAGTAAGGGAGGCGATGATAGCGGGTACTGACGTGAACATCTGCAGCGACTCGCGGTCTTCGCTCGAGGCGATTGCGGGCGGACGCTCTCGAAACCCCCGAGTAGTCGAGATCAGCGGATCTCGACTACTTCCTACTGCGGAAGGAAAGAGGAGATTGTGAATGTGAGAGTGGGGTGGAACAATCCATCCCCCACCTACTTATGGAGTGCCCCATTTTTGCCTCCTCCAGATGCGACCTGGAACAGATGACAGGCATGTCGCTTAGTCTCCAGGGACTGCCCGACATGCTAGCCTGTAACAGATCGCACCTGGAGGATTTTTGCCTAAAAATTACTAAAAGACCAGCCAGATTCAATAAGAGTAAAGCCGGGGCGGGGACCGCGAGACGGCCGGCGCCCACTTGCTAATGGGTATTATGAGGATACTCACGGAGAAGTGAAAGCCGCCCGCCTCGCGGGCCACGTGTCTAGATAGGAATGTGTAAATAATTTAAGGAAATAATGTTAAGTAGGCTAATAAGTAAGAAAGACTGTGATATTACCTGTGTAAAAACCTAATAAAAGTTGAAGTTGTGTTGCCAATTATTTAGAGGATGGATGAAAGAAAAGAAGGAAGTGTAGCTTAGACAACGCCCCCGGCGATAAAGTAGCCGGGGAAGGTAGGCCTATTAGGTGCAATAAAAAAATATAAAAAAAAACCTAACCAAACTAACCTAACCGAGTCGCGCGCCCCCCGCCGAAGCGTAAACATTAAAAACGGTCCGCTCCGAAGTTTAAAAATCAGAAAAATAGGTTTTTTACGCAATATTAAAAAGTGCTATACACCATCGTATTCAGTTCAGTGCCGCGATTCGTTCGACATAAAATTCGTTGTGAAAAGTGGAAAATTGGGGAAATTTTAGAACAAAAAGTCATAATTTAGGTTATTTTTATCAAACTTTTTTCGGTTTTTTGCGTGCGGCGCCAGTTTTAGATCGGCAACATACAGTTTTTACTACATCAAAATAGACGCTTGGATTTTTATATGTAAGATTTTTTGACTTATTGATATTTTTCACTCAAAACACGTGGCGACCACGTGGTGGCCAACTTTTGAACCGGCAACACCACCGAGCCGTGTTATACCTCATTAGATCGGCCGGCATTCAGAAACTATATCGGACAATCCTGAAAAACCGACTGTTCAGGAAAAAAGAGGTATTTACAGAAAGTGGTCACTCTACCTTAACTTTGCTGCCCTGTAGCTCGAAAACAGTATCGATAACATAACATATTTATTACATCAACAAGTAGCTCAGCAATAGGAGAATCACTCTGCAAAATTTCAGATTTTTATCTTTTAAAATAAAAATTTCCGAGACGAAAACAAAAGGGGCAAACTAACATCTTACGCTAAAAAAACCAAACTTCCGGAGGCTCCAGCCACTATCCAGAAGACAACTACTGAAGATTAATATACCATTAGATAGATAGATTTCATAGTACAATAGTATGTGTATAAAATATTAACATAAATAAATTTCATTCTTTAAATAACGTTTATAACAAAAATATTTCTATTCAAAATTGTAAAATTTCACTTGAATAACACTAATAAAAGGTACTAGTGGCCCTTATCGATAAGTATATATATACCACTAGATAGAACTCATTCTGTAGTACAATAGTATGTGTATAAAATATTAATAAAATTAAATTTCATTATTTAAATAACTTTTCTAACAAAAATATTTTTGAACAAAATTGTAAAATTTCACTTAAAAACACTAATTAAGGGTATTATTGGCCCTTATTTATTAGTTATATATTTACTATTAGATAGAACTCATTTCGTAGCACAATATTCTTTGGATAAAAAATTAAATTTCAATCTTTAAATAACGTTTATAACAAAAATATTTTTGATCAAAATTGTAAATTTTTTTTTTTTTTTAAAGACAATTCACACCAATTGACCGAGTCCCATGCTAAGCTGGTGAAGCTTGTGTTATGGGTACTAGGCAACGGATATACATACATATTATAGATAGATAGACATATAAATACATATTTAAACACCCAAGACCTAAGCACAACACCAAATGCTCAGCACATCGATGTTCGTCTCAGCCGGGGATCGAACCCGGGACCCTTGGATTCGCAGTCATGGGTACTAACCACTAGACCAATGAGTCGTCAATTTCATTTAAATAACGCTAATAAAGGGTATTATTGACCCTTATTAATAAGATATATATATATACTATAAGCAGAAATCGCAGTAGGTGGTTTCGATCCCCACCCGCCTTCTATAAAAGCAACGCCTCAGTGCGCGACGGGCTCTGTTTTGGCTCGGGCTCGTTAAGAAAGGTGGTTGGTTTCGAGGCCGCTTACTGTGAGTTCCTTCTGTTGTTTTTATTTGATGGTTTTGGTTTGTGTAATTATTTTAAGGTTAACGGTTGTGTTTTTAAAATACTCGTGTCGTTTTAGTTGTGTAAGATTAATTTTAAGGTAGATTTAGTGTTATTCAGAATATACAGTGTTTGTTCCTTAAATAAAGTTAATTTTAGTTAAAACACTTTTTTAGATTATTTCGAATTGTTTTTTTTTTATTTGACTATTACTTCTGGTTGCTAAAATCAGAAGTGGGATAGGATTTCGCTCATAAATAAGCCTTGTAAACAACCGTTAATTTTAGAATAAGTTGCCACGTGCTTCCCGTGAACGGTCAATTAGGACGATGCCGCCTCGCTCTGATATTAAGCGTAGCCGTCGAAAGCGGTCTGTGCGAAACAATAGGCAGTGTTCAAGTAATGATGGAGTGTGTTCAAATTCGCGTCGCAGCAGGACTCGTTCTCATTCGCGTCACCATAGATCGCGCTCACGTTCGCATAGCGATAGGTCACGTACGCATCGCGATAGGTCACGTTCGCATCGCGATAGGTCACGTTCGCATCGCGATAGGTCACGTACGCATCGCGATAGGTCACGTTCGCATCGCGATAGGTTGCGTTCGCATTCGCGCCATGAAAGGTCACGCTCATATTCGCGTTGTCTCCTTTCGTGCAATCATAGATCGCGCTCGCGTCACGATATAACTCGTTCGGGCTGTGATCGCTCTCTTTCTGGTGACAAATATTCACGCGACAGGTCGAGGTCTCGCTCAGTTGGTTTACGTCGTGGAACTAGTAAAACTCGATCCTACCCTCTAGATGCCTCTGTAAAAGAAGCTTTAGGGTCAATAATGTCGCGATTGACGGTTATTGAGGAGAATACGGCTAGTGGTTCGCACGTGCCGTCGTCCGTCCGTTGTAGCACACCTCCAATTGATAAAAATAACGTTTCCGCTACTAAAGCATTCGTTGATGCTTTAGGTATGTTAACGAGACCTAAACCTAACAACTATTATGTATCTAATTTTGATCCGGCTGTTAATAACTTTGGGGTGTGGTGCGACGAAGTGGAGCGGGCTATACGGGCGAACCATTGGGACGACCATGAGTGCTTCTCTCGTGTGGCTAATTGCCTGAGAGGTGACGCAAAAGCCTGGTTAAACGAGTGGGCTACTAACGAGCGTTCATGGTCAAATTTCGTTAAAGAGTTTAGGTCCTTGTGTCCGCAAAAGGTGAACGCGCAAATTCTCCACGAAGTTATTAACTCGACGTCAGAAAAGTTTCTGTCATACGCGGAATACGCGCGTCGTTCGTTGTTGCGTTTGCGCCTCGTAAAAGGATTAAGCGAAGAACTTATGGTCCAAATTGTGATTTTTGGTATTAGTGATGTACAAGTGCGCGCCGCAGCAACTAACGCCGACCTAACGACAGAAAATCTGGTCTCGTTTTTAGCCACGTATGTTAAGTCTACCCGCAAATTCGATAATCGCAACCCTGATAGGCCGAAATCGTTCAATTCTAGTGCAGCTAAGAAGCGGATTTTGGTAGTTCGAGTAAACCAGAAAATAGATGTTTTATCTGTGGCGAAAGGGGTCATTTTAGAGATAAGTGCCCTAAGAAGCGAAATGTACCTGAAAAGACTGATGATAGGCCGCTTTGTTCCTTTTGTAAGAAACGTGGACACAAAGAAAGTGATTGCTTTGCGAAAGCTCGATCTGCGGTTCAGAGCGGTAATAATGGTAACCAGCGAAGAGTCAATTTATGCAACGAGCTTTTAGCCGCAAAGAACAACAACGACATTAGTACAGCCGTAATCCAGGGTATACCCGTCGACATTTTGATAGACAGTGGCGCACTCAATGTTTCTTTGATATCATCTGCGGTAGTAAACTACTTTTCTGGTCCACGCAGACCGATTAACTGTTCTCTGAAGGGAATAGGTGACAAAGGGTTTGTCGATCACGAATATATTACTTTGACTGTCGAACTACGTAATATCGCACTTGAAGTTGATTTTCTCATTGTACCCGCGTCGTATATGAATACGCCGATCATAATAGGGACAGACGTTCTCAATCGTGATGGCGTCACGTTTGTTCGCACGAAACATGAGCAATTCCTAACTCACACACCAGATAGGGTACTAAGAGTGAATGCTGTAAATGCTAGCGAGTTCGACAGCATAAATACGCCTCTCGAAGGTGCGGAGCTTGCCAAGTTGATGGCTGTCGTAAAACAATTCTCCCCGTTTTTAATATCCGGTACAGCAACTACGACGGTGACTACGGGTAAAATGCACATCAGCTTGACAAGCGACGTACCTGTCGCATACCATCCGTATCGTCTGTCATATCCTGAGAAACTTAAAGTTCGAGAGATTTGTCAGGATCTGTTGGATAAAAAGATCATCCGAGAGTCTGATTCTGAGTACGCAAGCCCGATCATTTAGGTCAAAAAGAAAGACGGTTCAGACCAAATGTGCGTTGACTTTCGAGCACTGAACCGAATCACTGTCAAGGATAGGTATCCTCAACCATTGATTGATGACCACATTGATCGGCTTGGGGGCTCTAGATTCTTCTCATCATTAGATATGGCATCAGGGTTCCATCAGATCCCAATCGACGAGAGCTCAATCCATAAAACTGGTTTCGTTACTCCCAAGGCTCATTACGAGTATCTTAAAATGCCGTATGGACTATGTAATTCTCCCACAGTTTACCAGCGCATTATTAATAACACTTTACGTAAATTTATAGAGGCTGGTAATGTGCTTGTGTACATTGACGACGTTCTTATTGTAAGCATGTCTATTGACGACGGTATTTCCCTATTACGCGATGTCTTGAAGACTTTGACAGAAGCTGGATTCTCTGTTAATTTACGAAAGTGTTCTTTCCTCACAACTAAAATAGAGTACTTGGGTCGTGATATCAGTCATGGTCAGGTTAGGCCGAGTCTGCATAAAATTGAAGCGTTGGTTAATTCACCTACTCCAACTAACGTCAAGCAGGTACGTCAATTTTTAGGTTTAGCTGGATACTTCCGGCGTTATATTGAAGGCTACGCGACAAAAACCGCATGTATATCGCATCTCACTAAGAAAGACGTCAAATTTAAATGGGGACCCGAACAAGATCAAGTCCGACAAGAGCTCATAAAGCAATTAACCAGCGAGCCTATACTTGCAATTTTTGACCCGAGCCTTCCCACTGAACTACACACCGACGCTAGCAGTGCAGGATATGGTGCTGTGCTCATGCAGGCCCACACGGATGGTAATGAACGAGTAGTAGCCTATTTTAGTAGGGTCACCCAGGGTGCGGAGCCCAAGTACCATTCATATGAATTAGAAACGTTGGCGGTCGTCAAAGCTCTGCAACATTTTCGGCATTACCTGGTTGGTATAAGTTTTAAGTAAGAAGGATCTTCTTCCACGGGTTGCACGCTGGTGGATTTATATGCAGGACTTTAATTTTGAAATTCAATATCGTAAAGGCACCATGATGGGTCATGCGGATTACTTGAGTAGGAATCCACCAGCGTTGCAAGTCAATAACATAGAACGGCCCTTGAACTGGGCGCAGATGGCCCAATCAGCCGACTCCGAGACCGCCAATCTCATACGTAAGCTCGGAGAAGGTAATTTAGATCCTAGACGATACGTATGTCAAAACGATGTGCTCTATTATCGTTATTCACCCGTTGGTGAGGAGCCGCGTTTACTTTGTTATGTACCCAAGGGTCACAGGCTTAGCTTACTGAGGGTATTCCATGACGAGCATGAGCATATCGTGGTTGACAAGACTTATGACCTAATTTTAAAACACTTTTGGTTTCCCGGTTTAAAGCAATTTGTTCGTAAATATACGTCCCATTGTTTGATTTGCATTTCTAAAAAACGCGTCCCCAGAGCCCCACGTCAACCCATTACATCATGGGAAAAGTCGGATGTTCCGTTTAACACCATTCATGTTGATGCGTTGGGACCGTTGCCCGAGTCCAATGGATACAAGTTTGTGCTAATATTGGTTGACTCATTTACTAAATTTTGTTTACTATATCCTATGTATAGGCAGGACACAAATGAATTAAAACGAGTTTTCGATAGTGCAATTTCTTTATTTGGTACGCCTAAGCTCATAGTGTGCGACCGTGGTCGAATGTTTGACGCGTCAGCCTTCACCAGTTGGGTGTCTGAAATGGGCTGTGATATTCATTACGTAACGCCCGAAATGCATCATTCAAACGGGCAAGCCGAGCGTTATGTAAGAACTGTTCTTAATTTGCTTCGAATAGAGAGTAACAATAAAGCTTCAACTTGGTCTAATGCTTTGGGTAAGGTTCAGTTAGTTTTGAATGTAACTAAACAAAAAACCACACAATATTCTGCTTTGTATTTGTTAATCGGTACTCATGCGGCCACTCCTGTCATCCGTGCACTGGTCCGCGATGTTGCCATCGATAACTCAAGCCCCAATCGTGAAGCCTTGAGGGAACTCAGCAGAAGCTCAGCCAAGGCGTCGCTCGATAGAAATCGAGACAGACAAAATGCTCGGGTAAATCGTCGAAGACACCCGCCCAAGCGATTCCAGGTCAACGATCAAGTATTTGTAATCAAATACACACAGTCAACTGGGAAACTTGATCCCGGTATGAGAGGACCTTACCGTGTTATCAAGGTGTTACCTAGTGACCGCTACGAGCTGAGGTTACTAAGCGGATCCAGGGGCAAGAGAACTCAGGCCGCGGCTCAGTATATGATCCCTTGGAAAGGCGAATGGTGTCCTGAGAGTTGTGCCGCATTTTTCGAAAGTAAGTTTCAACCCTGTTACTAATGTGTTTTTTATTTCCTTATGTTAAGGATGCGCGCGTGATATGTTGGCTTGCGTGCGAGTGTGAGGCAAGTGTGTGCCTTGCTGGTTGAAACGGACTGCCAATGTGGTGCGGTCATGGTGTGTTCCTGGGGCCAGCAACCTTGAGAAGCGGGCCTCGGCAGACGCGCATCCTGTGCGCGTGACGGGCGCTGTCCCGGAAGATGTGTTCTTTGGATACATATCAGGCGCAGTCCTGGTAGCCTTAGTGCTGGTGCTCTTTGAGAGTGTTACGGGCGCTGTCCCGGAATATGTGTTCTTTGAATGCATATCAGGCGCAGTCCTGGCAGCCTTAGTGCTGGTACTCTTTGAGAGTGATACGGGCGCTGTCCCGGGTGGTGTGTTCTTTGAACACACTTCAGGCGCAGTCCTGGTTCACGTTGCTAACGTGGGAACTTGTACAAGTTCAAGTATGAGAATGTGTGAGATGTTTTGTGAAATGATGTATGCATACTTTTGAAAGCGAAGTGTTTTAGCTAAAGTTGTGGAAGTGTTATTTTGTATGAGGGCCTTGGATGCGTGATGAATGACAGACTAGGCACTAACGAAATGTCGTCGTGATTAACTAACAGGATAACTGTTGCACAGATTGCGATGACGAATACCCCGATGACGTTGGTGAGCCTTCAGCTGCGTGTACTGATCCTTCTGCTTCCTCAAGAACACACGAACCACATATGAGTGAACATGGCGAGCAAGATGCCGCCGTGCCTTCCACCAGTTCTCCCGAAGAAGAGATCAACAGTGCATCCGAGGACGGTGCACGGTCAGGAGAGGCCGTATAAGCAGAAATCGCAGTAGGTGGTTTCGATTCCCACCCGCCTTCTATAAAAGCAACGCCTCAGTGCGCGACGGGCTCTGTTTTGGCTCGGGCTCGTTAAGAAAGGTGGGTGGTTTCGAGGCCGCTTACTGTGAGTTCGTTCTGTTGTTTTTATTTGATGGTTTTGGTTTGTGTAATTATTTTAAGGTTAACGGTTGTGTTTTTAAAATACTCGTGTCGTTTTAGTTGTGTAAGATTAATTTTAAGGTAGATTTAGTGTTATTCAGAATAATATACAGTGTTTGTTCCTTAAATAAAGTTAGTTTTAGTTAAAACACTTTTTTAGATTATTTCGAATTGTTTTTTTTTTATTTGACTATTACTTCTGGTTGCTAAAAATACCATTCGATAGAACACGTTGCAAAGTACATTAATATATATACTTAACTAAACATAAATTAGATTTCTGCTTGTAATAACGGTAATAGTAACGCTTATTTGTAACAAAATTTTCTTCTTATTAGATTAACACCAATAAGGAGATAACTAACCCTTATTAATACCATTTGTACCATTTCAAACCATTATTTAAATATCGACCCAAGCCAAACATGTTTGGCATGAGAACCCCAACTAAAAATAAAAATAAGCTATCGCCATCCACAAGCGCGACGGATAAAGAGACCGAGGCAGAGTTGCCCTCTGTACGAGAGCCTGCCCCGACTCCGGTTAACGAAGCGCAGATAAGTATGGGGGAGAAGGAAGCCACCATGTCGCAAACAGAAGGTAAGAAAATCACAAATAAAGTATACAGATCCCGAATAACGGAGGCTGCGGCTCTACAACAGAGAGTAAAGGAACGGCAACGGACTTTTGGTTTAAAAATAATTTATTTAAATCAACAGAGTGACAGCACTTAATTAAGAACTAAACAATAATCAACTTAATATCTATTTCTTCGTGCATTTATACATTCAGATTTACTTACTAAGTATTGGTCGTTGCTGACGCACGACCTACATTCGGCTTAGTGCTAGCAAAGCATATATTAATAGGGTTGGTACTCTTAACTCCTCCCTCCCTAATAGAGAAATTATCCGAAGGGGCTAAAGGTGACTTCGGAAAATTTCTTTTATTGCAAATAGAATACAATTTAAACTTTAATATTATAACAATTACTATTATTACTACTATAAAATAAAGAACTAATGTCCATACACTTATGTTATGTGTCACCACACTTTCCACCACTATTTCACTATTGCTATTTCTCACATTATTTAACATTTCTTTTACGTCACTGAAGTCCACGTTTGTCAAATCTAACTTTTTATCTGCCGTTGCTAAATCTTCCTGAAGTTCGGGAATCACCACCGGTGGCATCTGTATATTCACATCCGATACATTGCTTGATTGACCGAAGATTGTTCTACCAATTTGCATGTTGCACCCTTGACTTGGCGTCACGATGTAAGTCCCCAGTAAACTGAATCGTCGGACGTCGTTTCTGCAGTGTTCCGACAAAATTATCTTATCTGCTGTGAATATCAACCAGCTATTGTTCATTATCTTCTGGATTTTTAGCTTCTCAATTCGTATTTGATGTTGATGACATAGGCTGTAATTATTCTTTATTAACATTAATTCCTCGATACATGTTTCCTCATTGTCTGTTGCCATATTTTCTTCTGAACATAAGTATTTGTTGTCTTCTATGCTCTCGCAAGGGCTCAACACATTTCTGTATTTCAAACCATTCACCAATAGGTAAGGATATTTAGGAATAATTGTGTAAGTTTTAGAGGATTTTGTTATAGGAATAGGAGTAACCTTGTAATAGTTATACGTTTCTGATTCTATCAAAGGAATTTCTAATACAAATACTAATTTATTCTTATCAATATAAGACTTTAATATAATATTACGTTCTAATTTAAGTAAGTTGTTTTTTGTTACTGGATAAATTGTTTGTGCATGTTTTTCTATCACTTTAAAAACACCTAATAACTCTGTAGAATTAATAATAGATTGGTGTAAGGTGTGCAATTTACTAAATGCAATAGCAGTTTCAATTTCTTGTATGCTCTCATAAATGTAACGAAAGTTATGTAGAATCTGGTATTTAACTGTAATTCTACTATTCTATTTAGTTATATATATCTATGCATATTTAATTCTAATTCTTCCTTAATAATATTATTATCCACTTATCATATGAAATAAGGGCGGTTTCTTCTCTGAGAGGGAGAACGCCTGGATTCTTCGCAACCTTTACCTACGAGGACTAACCTGTGGGGGACGTTTTATGTCCTTAAAGAATGATCGATGCGCTTTGTTGTCGTAATAAATGAAATAATATTTAATTTTAGGTTTAATATATTCTTTGAGGAATTCCGAATTATTTAATGGTAAGTATATTTCTGAAATATTTTGTTTTGGATGAGATTTTATTTTAACAAAGAGTTCATTTTTATACCATGTATGTGTTAAAAATAGTTTAGGTTTAGTATTTATGGCTTCTCTGAGGATAGGAACACTTTTTGTAGTCATATCATCTGCGGAATGTACTGTGTCTGTACTAGAGTTACTTGTTAGTGTACGAGATGATGACCGGGAATTAATTCGAGATGGAATATCACGTTCATCTATACGACCAGTTGTTTCAGACCTAGATGCTTCAGAGAAAGACATAGAATTACTATTTTCATTTTCTACATTAACTACCATTGATTGGTTATCTTTATCGGTTTTTCCTAGTGCATTTAATTTTGGAATAATTATATGAGGTAAATTTAGTTTTGTATAATTTATTTTTATCTTTTCGGTATTGTTGAGGCTATCATAAAAAAAATTCCTATTTGTTCATGGTTCGAACTAGTCGGGTTCGATTCACAGTTATAAGAACAAGATGGTTGAATATTATTATCAGTATCAGTGTAATTAACGCGTCTTGAACTGGCTGTTCTCATCGTAATATCGGTATTAGAGGTCGATGGCATAGGCGATTCTTGGTATTGTAATCCATTGTTTGTAAAATGCCGACGCCGCTGCTGTGACGACTGTTTTACTGGTGACCTAAATACCGTGTTATAATTGTTGCGATTATTTAATGTTTTATCATTTCTAAATTGGAAAGAATTATTATTTAAATTATTTGAACTATTTGAATTATTTTGATAATTAGATGCATTCGAGTTCCTTTGGACGTTATGGGTTGGAGAATTAAAATTATTAACTTGTCTCGAATGAGAATTCCTATTTTGAAATGAATTAAAATTATTATAATTAGGTCTAAAATTTTGATTGGACCTTGGGTTCTTACTATCATAAACCGTTTGAAAATTTTGTTCTTCCAACACGGTTTTTAAAGCATCTTCCAGCGTGGTAACATTACGTAATCTCACTAATCTTACAAGGTACGCTGGTAAATTAAATAAGAAAACGTTTAATGCCGAATTATTATATATCGCTTGTTTGGCCTGTCTTATGTCGGGGTTGTTAATGGTTTCATTTATTTTGGAGAATAAAATACTCCTTAAATGTTGGACACGATGACAGAAATCTAAATGACTTTCGTTCTTATCCTTTTTTAGGGAATCTAATTCCATAGCCAGACAATCTTCTGACCTTGGATCGCCAAAGTGTTGGCTTAATAATAACTTAAGGTTATCCCAAGTATCTATTTGTTCCCGTTCCCCAACTAGACTTGCGGCTTCCCCGGATAATCGACTAGTAATTACGTGAAACAGATATTCATTTTGTAAATTGCCACCTTGAAATGTCTGTAAAATATATTCGCATTTTTTAATGAATAATGGTAATAATCTAGAATCACCATCAAAAACAGGAATAATTTTTACCATCTCTACAGGTACTCTTACAATATTTTCCATTTTGAATATTAAAAAAAATTACCTATAAAATAATTGTATAAACCTAACTTCTATTAACAATATTTTGATTGTTTAATAAAAATATTTTTCCGGCGTTTTCCAATCCGAAATAAACGTATAACTAATACAAGAGGAAAACAAGGAAAGTCACGGGAAGTGAAAAGTTTTACTCACAGTCCTGTTATCTTGACCATGCTCCTCCGGGATACTGCTAGTTCTTGGCTGCTCTTCCACCGATGCCGTGCTGTCCTTAACTTATTTATTTGTTCGGCGATCTCCGTTAAAACGTTAAAACGTACGTTACCCGGTTGGTACTAGATCACGAAAAAAAACGCGGTATAACTTCTTCCAGGCAACTATGGAGATCCTACCGGCTGCGCCAGTAAAGGAACGGCAACGGACTTTTGGTTTAAAAATAATTTATTTAAATCAACAGAGTGACAGCACTTAATTAAGAACTAAACAATAATCAACTTAATATCTATTTCTTCGTGCATTTATACATTCAGATTTACTTACTAAGTATTGGTCGTTGCTGACGCACGACCTACATTCGGCTTAGTGCTAGCAAAGCATATATTAATAGGGTTGGTACTCTTAACTCGCTCGTACAGCTGAATGCAGCGAAGAATCTAAAAGGAGAAATCAAAATCGCGGTAACGACCGCAGTGAAAAGGCTGTACGTGCTAGTAAGGGACGGAGAAATCCAAACTAAAAGCAAGAGGGAGGATCAGCCGACCAAAGACACGAACAAAGCGGAAGCCAAGGAAGGGGAATTGGAATTGGACAAAAGAATAGAGAAACTGGAGACAATTAGCAAAAGCTTTGAAAAAATGGTTACAGAAAGTGAAGAGAGAGTTATGGCAAAGTTGGGGGAAATCAGAAGTTATGCTGAAGTAGCAGCAGTAGCAAGGACTGAGCCTAGGAATGACTGTGCCAGAACTGTAAGCAATGACCGAAGGGAAACTGGACTGTATTCCTTGTTGAGCCCGGGGAAGAAACCGAAGCTGCTGAGGATACAGTCCAAAAAATTAGATGCTCTCTTAATGCAAGAGACAATGGATTCAAAATTGAAAAACTCCAAAAGATAAAGGGAGGTAAGGTGGTCATTGGTTGCGGAACTGAGGAGGAACGAAAAAGGGTGAGGGAAAGAATAACGCATGAAGATAACGGACTCACAGTCAAGGAGCTTAACAACAAAAACCCTCTGGTGTGATTTAAAGATATACTAAAGTATAACACCCTCGATGACATAAAGAAAGCCCTTAAAACCCAGATTAAGGCAACGACTGGAAACCTAACCGGTGAGGACTGGGTGATGACGGAAAAGCACCGCCAAAACGCTAGGAACACGCACGAGTGCCACGTCATCGTGCAGGTCTCTCCGGGGATGTGGAAGGCGCTGACCCAGGCGCAGAAGGTACACATTGACCTCCAGAGGGTTTGGGTGGAGGATCGGTCCCCCCTTGTACAGTGCTCCAAGTGTCTCGGATACGGACACACGAGGAAGCACTGCCAAGGGGAAAAACTGACCTGCTCCCAGTGCACAGGAGAGCACCTTAGGGCTGACTGTCCAAACAAAGAGAAGACACCAGAATGTGCAAACTGCAGAAGAGCAGGAATTGACAACGTATACCACAGCGCGCTTAGTACTGAATGCCCAGTGCGCAGGAAGTGGGATGTGGCATACTGCTAAAGTTCTCCCAAGCGAAATCAAAGTTATGCAAGCGAACGTGCAGAGATCTGCACTCGCCACGGAGGAGCTAATTATTGAAGCCAAAAAACAGCGTATCTCCATCTTGCTCGTACAAGAACCCTACATCGGAGCGGTAAGAAGAATGAAGGACTACACGGGCACAAGAGTCTACCAACACACCGGATATGGCAATCATACCAAAGCGGCTATTGTCGTACTAGACAACAACATACATATCACACAACACCCCGAGCTATCCAGCCCGAATATGATTGCCATATCTGTAGACACAGAAAGAGGAAAGCTTAACCTTGTCTCGATTTACTTCGAACCGCATCCGAACCCCCTAAGTCCGCACCTCCAGACATTAAAACAAGTCATCGAAAAATTAGGACGGAGAACTATAGTGGGAGGGGACATAAATGCAAGAAACGTCTGCTGGGGGGATAGAATAACGAACGAGAGGGGAGAAGAGGCAGAAGCGACCTTCCATAGCGCCGGATTAGAAATCTTAAACCAGGGCGGGACGCCAACGTTTAACACTACCAGAGGGAACACAATATACACTAGTTGCGTCGACGTCACAGTAGCTACACCTGACCTCCTCGGTCTCATTGTAGACTGGAGGGTGGACCAGAGTGTGACCAGTTCAGATCATAATGCCATACAGTTTGAGATCACCTCATGGATCAAAATGGACGATGGACACGCGAGATCAACTAGAGTATACAATGTTCGGAAAGCAAATTGGACCCACTTTCGTGCGAAATTTAAACAGTTGCTTTCTGAACACGAACTCACACCACAACACCCTAGACTCCACTACTCTCCTAGGAAACACCATAGTTCAATACACACAGTTAATCACAGACACTTGCGACACACACATTCCAAAAATTAAAGTACAGAGAAAACACACAACCCCCCTGGTGGACAGAAGAGCTAATCCAAATGAAGAAAAACGTCCTAAAAATGAGGAGGAAAATCCGATACTGCTCTGCTATCTACTGTTATAGAGAGATACAGCGAGACGAAGCAGAAATATCTGGAAGCAGTAAATAAGAGCAAGTTGGAAAGCTGGAAGAGCTTCTGCGAGAAACAAGATGGAGAAAGCTTGTGGGACGGTATTTACAGGGTAATCAGGAGAACGAATGTTAAGAATACGGATCAACAACTCGTCAAGGACGGCGTGACTCTCTCCTACCAGGACTCGGCGCACTATCTGGCGGAGACCTTTTTTCCGGAAGATACGAGCGCACGGGAAACCTTCTGGCACACAGAATTACGTAGAAAGGCCAAAATGATAGAAGAATCGGACCATGATGACACTCATGACCTGCCTTTTACGCGGAAAGAACTCGCGGAGTGTGCCAGGAGTTTTAACCCCAAAAAAGCCCCTGGAGGGGATGGGTTAACGTCAGACATCTGCGGTGAGGCGATATTCGCGGACCCAGCCGTTTTCCTGGCATTGGCTAATAGATGCCTCGACTTAGGATATTTCCCCAGGATCTGTAAGAAGGCCACGGTAATTATCCTTAAAAAACCAGGGAAGGAAAATTACAGTCAACCCAAATCATACCGACCAATCGGACTTTTACCGGTATTAGGCAAAATAACTGAGAAAATGATGGTGAAAAGACTGAACTGGCACCTGGTCCCCCGATTCTCCCTCAAGCAATACGGATTCATGCCGCAGCGTGGTACCGAGGACGCCCTCTATGCCTTGATGGAAAAAAATCAAGTCAGGCCTAAATAACAAAAAAGTAATAACGTTAATATCACTAGACATAGAGGGCGCCTTCGACAACGCCTGGTGGCCGGCCATTTGTGTGAGATTAACTGAAGAGCGATGTCCACCAAACCTAGCGCTACTAGTACGAAATTATCTCAGCGACAGGGAGGTTCGCGTCGTTTACGGAGGGGCTGTAGCGACAAAACCAACCAACAAAGGCTGCGTACAGGGATCTATCAGCGGACCCACGCTGTGGAATCTGCTGCTGGACCCACTACTACAAACACTAGAGAGAGTCGATGTGTACGCGCAGGCCTTCGCGGATGACGTGGTCCTCCTGTTCGAGTCTAACACGGCACTGGAAACTGAAAAATTGGCGAACGATGCACTCGCACAGATCTGGGAGTGGGGGCACAGAAACAAATTAAGTTTTGCCCCCGCGAAAACCAAAGCAATGCTCATCACAAATAGACTAATATACGACACACCACGACTTAACATGGGCGGCACACTAATACATATGTCGGACAGTGTGAAGATTTTGGGCTTGACGATAGACCGTAAAATCACCTTCAGCGATCATGTCAGCGCAGCCTGCAATAAAGCCATTGGCCTATACAAACAGGTATCAAAGGCAGCTAGGGTGAGCTGGGGCCTCAGCCCGGAAATCATCAAAATTATATATACGGCTGTCGAGCCCATTGTCCTCTACGCGGCTAGTGCATGCTGCATGCATGCGGCGGATAAAGCTTATATAATAAAAAGATTAGACACGGTGCAAAGAAGCTTTGCCATCAAAATTTGTAGGGCGTACAGAACAACTCCACTCAGCTCCCCTCAGAGTACTGGCAGGCTTGCTCCCCCTAGACCTGAGAGCACACGAAAACAAAGCCTTATACCAAATAAAAAAGGGGCATATGGCCTGCGAACACTTGAAGGGAGCCGAGGTGGAAACGAAAACACCTTTCTACAAAAGTCCCCACCCGGCAAAGGCAGCATTGGAGTATGTTATCCTGTCCTATGAGGAACTGACAATAAATAGAGATAGTTTACAAATATATACAGACGGTAGCAAGACGCAAGAAGGGGTGGGAGCTGCGATCTCCCTTTGGAAAGGAGACAAGGAAATAAAGAGCCAAAAGCTGCATTTGGCACATTATTGCACCGTGTACCAAGCAGAACTGGTGGCGCTACAAAGAGCGGCGCAACAAGCGGTGCAGCGGAAGGAGACCGAAGTCCTCATTTACAGTGACTCAAGGTCTGCATTGGATGCAGTTGCGGGGGGACGCTCTTTCGACCCCTTGGTCACCGAGATTCGCGAGCTTCTTACCCAATACCCAGAGAAGAATGTCAAACTTTTCTGTGTTAAAGCACACGCGGGGAGAAGGGGGAACGAAAGAGCAGACCAGTTGGCCAAAGAAGCCACTAACGCAAAGCGGAGGCCGGTCTACGACCTCTGCCCGATATCATATGTTAAAAAATTAATACGCGCAAGCACGGTGCAGAAGTGGGTCATGAGACAGTCCAAAGAAACAACGGGGGCGACAACAAGGATGTTCTTGCCCGACCCAGAAGCTGCGTACAAAAAGGATTTAATCCTATAATGACCCAAATTTTAACAGGGCATGGAGCCTTCGCGGAATACCTCCACCGTTTTAAAATAAAACCGAGTCCCGCATGCGAATGCGACGAAAACGCGTTACAAACGGTGGAGCACCTCCTAGTGGAGTGCCCCATATTCGCCATGCAAAGGCACGACCTGGAGCAGGCCGCGGGAATGCGGATGGCACGCAATGTGCTGCCCGACATCCTTGCGGGGCACAGATCGGCGCTGGAAAATTTTTGCAAGCGGATTCTTGACCGGACGAGAGTATTTAATGGCGCCCAAACTGTTGATAAACAAAAATAATATATAAAGATACAACAAAAATGTAAAAAACACTGAACTCAAAATATGTAAATAATACAAAACAACCAAAATATAAAACTGTAATTAAATAGAAGTATTATCAAAAAGTAAACTCTGAAACAAATGTAAAATTATATTGTGCACAAACCATTCATATGTAAACCATAGAATGAATGTAAAAACATGAATATAAGTGTTAGAAAAGTAAGAATTAAAATAAGGCAAACCAATAAACGTAAAATGTTAAGTAAAAATAAACGTATAAAATTAATATGTAAGAAACAAAATGTATAATCAATAACATGTTAGTATAACTAATATGTAAACCATAGAATGAATGTAAATCTATGAATATAAGCGAATAAGAAATTTAAGAATTAAATTAAAGTAAACTAAGAAGTATAAATGTCAAATAAAAATAATGTATATGACTAATATGCAAGAAACAAAATGCAAAATGAATAACATGTAAGAATAACTAAAATGTTATCCATAGAATGAATGTAAATCTATGAATATTAGAAATTTAAGATTTAAAATAAAGAAAACTAAAAAATGTCAAATGTTAAGTAAAAATAATGTATAAGACTACCATGTAAGAAACAAAATGTAAAATGAATAACATGTAAGAATAACAAATATGTAAATGAATGTAATGTTTGATGAATAAATAAAGCTAAAAAGGTCCTTGATAGGCAAATGTCGAGGGGTGGGTTCGCAGCTCCACGGCCCCGGAGCAGTCGCTGCCGGGGAGGTAGGCCAAGTAGGCAGGGGCATTTCGTACGTTTTCAATTTATGTACGTTTTCAATTTATGTACGTTTTTAAGTTATGTATCAGTAGATGCGCGCTTTTGCGATCTATCTAACAGTGTTAAAATCAGTTTAAAAAGTTTTAGTTTTATATTTAATTTCTATAAAAAACAATAAAATTTTCGGTTTTTTGGTTTTTAAAAATACTTAAAGTTTTCAAAAAACGTTAAAGTTTTGTTTTGTTGGTGTTGGGTGATAGAGTGGAACGAGCTGGACATTTCGACCCAAATTTGGTCGATAAGGGTCCACAACTAAGGATTACATGGACAAAACCGTGGATAAAGGTCAATAACTTTTTAATTAAATCTGTGACATAGTGGTTTTATTGCTTTAATAGATAGTCCTAATCTATCGTTCTATCTATCGTCGTCTAGGGCTATCGTTTGATACTAAAATTATAATTTTGGGCCCAAGAACAATCGGATCAGAAATATCCTCTCGAACCGAAGGAAAACCGTTTTTGGTGGTTAATCAGCCCCAAACCAAATCCACAATATTTTGTTTTACATAATACAGACAAGCCAATAATTATTAAGCAACTGACATAAAGATAATAAGAATCGGAACCATAGTTAACAAGTTAAGACCAGAAACAGATTGGAAACGAGGATATCCAGAGGATCCAGACCACCTAAAATTCCAACCATCGGATAGCCCGTCAAAAACACCACCAGACAACTTATATTTTATTCACAAGAATTTTCCATCCACTGAGCTGGACACCAGATTGTCTGGTGACCAGCTGGAACAGCTCCAGTACCAAAATCACCGGATAGTTCTCTACGAGGGCAAACAGAAAACAGCAAACAACTCTACCCTTCGAGCAACAGCTGCTGAGCAATCCTGCTCCTAAATTCAAGTTAGGGTGCATTACCAGCCCCATATTTATCGATTTTTAATATTTTTCCATTTTTAACCTAAACCCACCGAGCTTGGGCTCATCTAAACCAACTCGGCGAGGCGATCTCAATAGAGCCCATAGTTTCCCTCATAAACCCCCCCCATTTTCTATTAAATACGTCCCCCCCCCCCAGCGCCAAATCTCCCCTACCCCCTCGAGTTGGGTATCAAACAACTCAGCTTGAAGAGGCGAATTCACTTGTGATTACAGCCCCCCCTCACCCCCCTCTGCAGACATGTTACCCAGAACCCCTCCCAAATTACCCAAACCTGACACTCCGTCACCTCAGACGACCACAGCAGCTGCCAGGCGGTCCCTAGTGGACACCCTGAGCCCGTCCTTCGCCCGCTCAGCTCATAAACCCCTCACGCCACAGGCCACTAATACGACAGCTACACCATCTAATGACACACAGCAACAACTGCTACACAAACTCGAGGCCCACTCTCGGTTACTCGAGCAATCTAATAAGGCCCTGCAGGAACACACCAGGGTCCTAAAGGCATGTCCTAAATCCGCACCGACGGGGTTAATGCCAGTGGCGGAGGACCCGCATAGGATCTATCAATCTTACGCCAAGGCCGCCGCTACCCCCAAACCCCCTGCAGGCCCTTCCGTCGTAGTGTCCGGAGAGGGTCTCAATACAGCGGAGCAGATAATTGCACAGATAACAAAAACAGTTAACTTCCGACAGGGCGGATATGCCCCTTTAAAGGTAACTCCGCTCTCCAAAAATAAAATCAAACTCGTCTTTGAAAAAGACTAGCATAAAATCATGCAGTTACACAATTACAAAAAAACGCAAACATCAAAACACAAGAAGAAAAACGGATTGATCCAATGATCATAATCAAAGGAATCAAGAAAATAACACCTGAAATTGAACTCGAAAAAACCATTAAAGATCAGAACCCGACCCTCATCGACCACACATTCAGCATCAAATTTATAGCCCAAAACAGACACGCAACACTGTATAACGCAGTACTTAACACCACACCCTCTGCCTGGAAGGCATTTGCCGACCTAGGCAGGGTAAACATAGGGATGCAGCGCGTCCATTGCAGCAACTTTTCACCGTTTAAGGCAGTGTCAAAACTGCCTAAACTTCGGCCATACCAAGAGCCGCTGCCCTGCAACCACACCAACATGCGCCAAGTGCTCTGCTCACCATCCCATCACAGAGTGCAAGGCGCAAACACACAAGTGTGTCAATTGCAATGAGCATAATGCTCAATACAAAACAAACACCGACACCCAACACCGCGCCGACTCTGAAAACTGCCCCAAAGTTAAAGCTATGCGTGCCCGCGTTGAGGCCAAGGTCAATTACATTTAAACATGCACAAAAATATTAAACTCATACAGGCGAACCTAGACCGGTCTCGCAACGCTACACAAGAACTAAAACACCACTTCATCACAAATAAACTCGACATAGCCATACTATCCGAACCATACACAAACAACAACACAGTTAAAAATATTGCGTCGGTTTACGTTGAACCGAAAACCGACACCAACAACACCCTAGGTATACTAGATACATTCACAAAATCCCACATTAACTCAAACATCGTGATTGGCGGCGCCTTCAACGCGTGGCACCAACTCTGGGGCAGCCCCCGAAGTAACACTCGGGGACTATACTTAACCGATATCATTAACTCTAACGATCTACACATAAACAACACAGGCAACACACCCACATTCGAAACAATAACACACGGAACGGAGAGGTCATCTATCATCGACCTCACGCTCTCATCCATACACACATATCAACACATACACAAATGGGAAGTTAAACAGCGTTTATTCCCATCGACACAACACAAACGGATCCTATACCACACGCCACAAATAATAGCACATTTAAATACAACACCAGCAAGGCAAATTGGCACACGTTTAAAGAAATACTCCACACATTAATAACTTAACAACATACGCTCAAAACATATATAGCTCATAAATATATTATTAACACTAACACCACAACAGTTAGACGAGTTTGTTCTATCCCTCACTGACACAATAAATAACGCTTGCTTGGAATCTTTCGCAATCAAAACAGGATTGAGAAAGCCTCAAGCACCCTGGTGGAGTGAAAACCTCGAACACCTGAAAAATAAATGCATTAGCCTACACCACAAAATACACACACACTCAAAACACAAGCGTACACCTCCTACAGACCTAATAAACACGTACCACGAGACAAAACTCGTATACACACAGACACTTAGGAAAGCATCTACAGACCATTTTAGACTATTCTGCAACGCACAAGGCGCAGAAGACGTCTGGTCTGTAACCAACAGACTACTCAAATCAAACAACTCCATTCAACCCCGCACCCTTAAGGTAAACAACAAATACACAAGCAATGAGGAGGAGACATCACAGGCACTACTCACACATTTTTACCCCGACGACGTTCCGGATACAGACACACGAACATGCGCAACAACTCCAGTCTACTACCCGACACAGAGGACGACCCTCCGTTCACCTCTTCTGAAATAATCTCAGCGATCGAATCCATCCGACATACCAAAGCCCCAGGCAAGGACCACCTCACTAGTGACATCTGCCTGGTCTTGCTCAAAATTACCCCGAACTAATAACCAACGTAATGAACCGCTGCCTACAACTTTCACACTTTCCAACCATGTGGAAAGAGGCGATAGTCAGGGTTATACCAAAACCTAATAAACCTGACTATACCAATCTTAGCTCATTCAGACCCTAATCCCTGTGTTCGGAAAAGTACTGGAGAAACTATTCACCAAACGCCTCACATATAATGCGCACAAGCTTAAGCTACTGAACCGAGCACAATTCGGCTTCACCGAACAAACAAGCACTATACACGCCGTACAGAACACTTTAGACATATACAACACAAACAACACAAACAACACACTATAGCCGTATCCCTCGATATCAAAGCCGCCTTCGATAACGCTTGGTGGCCGGCGGTATTGAGCGGATTACGGTTAGTCAAGTGCCCTCTCAATATATACAAACTAATACAAAATTATCTCACCAACAGAACAGTAACACTCCATATGGGCAATACAAGCACAACACGCAATACACAAAAGGGATGTATCCAGGGGTCGGCATGCGGTCCGATTCTCTGGAACATCATACTCAACACATTATTAAACACCACACTCCCACCAGGGTGCAACATCCAAGCGTTCGCGGACGATGTCATTCTATTAATCACACACAAAGACATCAAGGAATTAGAGCTTCAAGCTAACCAAGCACTGAACATTATTAAAGAATGGGGTGAAGGGGTCAAACTCCACTTCGGACCCGACAAGACACAGCTCATAGCCTTCTCTAATCCAGCGCAAACCTGTAAAATACACTTCGATAACACCTTACTACAGTTTACACATAAAATAAAATATTTAGGAATCATATTAGATAACAAACTCACTTTCAAACATCACATCACATACATTACCACTAAAGCCACACACATATATTTAATAAACTCACCCTCTTTATACGACCCACATGGGGACCACACCCAGAAAACATCAGGCTCATTTATAAAATGGTCATAGAGCCCATAATTACGTACGGCGCATCGATTTTTTAAGCAACATATTTGATAAAAATTGTAAATCTTTACTAAATGTATACCTATAAAAGTATCTTTTTCGCTTATTAATAATCTGTTTATGCACCATTTGATAAAACTCATTCTAGTGCACATTAATATACATAAAAGAATTAATACAAATAAAACCTAACCTAACCTAACATATACAAAGTGCTTAATATAAATTAAATCTCATCTTTTATATAACGTTTTAAACAACTTTTTTAAACAACATATTTGATAAAAATTGTAAATCTTTACTAAATTTATACCTATAAAAGTTTCTTTTTCGCTTATTAATAATCTGTTTATGCACCATTTGATAAAACTCATTCTAGTGCACATTAATATACATAAAAGAATTAATACAAATAAAATTTCATCCTTTAAATAACATTTTTATCTTAGTGAATAACTCTGTAACTGTAATATTGCACCTTTTCAATCATAAATTGTAAACAGATAGCTTAAGTACATATCAGGTTAGTGTGCCCTGACCCAAACAAAAGGGAGCCAAAGACAGAAGTAGGACGAGAAAGTATGTTCAACAGAGGAGCCGAAATGCACTCAATGATCATCTCTCCAATAAAAGAAAATGAGACCAGCGACCAGATGATGAAAAGAATAAGAGAGGTGGTGAACGCTAAAGAGGGAGGAATAAAAATAGATAAATAGAGTCAGAAAAATTAAAGACGGCAAAATAGTCATTGGTTGTAGAAACATTGAAGAAAAGAATAAGATCAAGAAAAGGCTAGAAGGAAAGAAAGAACATATAGAAATAAAAGATGTAGAGAACAAGGACCCCCTTGTAGTCATAAAAAACCTGTTGAGCTACAACACTGAAGAAGATATTAAGCAGGCCATAAAAACTCAAAACAACATCGCAGAGGGCATAGAATGGTAGAGAGAAAACATCAGATAGTTTTGTTTGCTGATGACACGTCCTTGATTTTTAAAATCAAACGACAAATAACAAATTTTGACGATGTGAACAATGCTCTATCTTCGATTGTCCATTGGTTTAGTATGAATAACCTTCTACTTAATGCAAAAAAGACAAAATGCATTAAATTTTGTGCAAAAAATGCAACGGTTATGGATACTAGACCAATTATACACGGTGAGGAATTGAATCTGGATGATACAACTGATACAACGGAATCACCATGGATTCAAAACTTCAGTGGACCCCTCATATTAACGGATTGGCGAAGAGACTTAGTTCTGCAGCCTACGCGGTTAAAAAAATTCGCTCACTAACTGTTGTCGATACAGCTAGACTTGTTTATTTTAGTAACTTTCATAGCTTAATGACTTATGGCTTATTATTATGGGGTCATGCTGCTGATGTCGAAACTATTTTCATCCTGCAGAAGAGGGCTATTCGTGCCATCTATAATTTAAAATGTAGGGAATCTCTTAGAGATAAATTCAAGGAAATTAATATACTTACCTTTCCCTCGCAATATATTTATGAAAATATTATGTATGTATACAAAAATCGTGATAAGTTTACTAGAATAGAACATACGCACAATGTTAATACACGGAACAAACGCAGGCTGCAATTTCCCCGTACTAGACTATCTAAAGTTAGTAATTATTTTTTGGGGAAAGGGATACTCTTCTTTAATAAAATCCCAGAGGCTCTTTTATCTCTGCCTTTCAATAAATTTAAGAAATGTATTAAAGAAAATCTGTGTAAAAAGGCTTACTATAAAGTCAACGATTATCTAGTTGATAAAAGGGCCTGGGACTAGTGCTAGACAGGCTACCTCTAATTAATTTGCGATATTTGTTTTAAAATAAGTGTTGTTTGATGATTTGCTATTTTAAAAGAGTACCGAGAGTTTATTACGCCGGCTTTTTCTCTCAGCCTACACCCTCTGTCTTTGCCGATGAGTAGGGATGCCTACAAATTGAAATTTAATGACGAGGAATAAGTGATACATGTATCTTATGTTCCATAATAAACATATTTTATTTTATTTTATTTTTATTTTAGAAGACAAGGACTACAGGATCAAGGAAAAATATCGTCGCAAAGCCAGAAACCAACACGAATCTCATGTAGTCCTACAGGTATCGCCGAGTCTCTGGCAGGCACTAACGCAAGCAGGCAAACTACATATAGACCTGCAAAGGGTGCTGGTAGTGGATCAGTCTCCCCTCATGCAATGCATGCGCTGCTTAGGATACGGACATGGCCGAAAGCACTGCGAAGTAGAGAATGACTCCTGCAGCCACTGCGGGGGAGAGCACTTTAAATCGGAATGCACAGAGTTTAAAAACGGAAACCCCCCCGCAGTGCAAAAACTGCAAGGAAACCGGTAAAGAACATAAACACAATGCCTTCGACAGTGATTGCCCCACAAGGAGGAGATGGGACGCCGTAGCTAGACGCAGTTACGCGTACTACAAATGTTAAGACAAGGGCACCTCAACAAATAATCGATATCAACAAACCGTAATAGACAAAACAGAAAGGACGTATTTGGTAATACAAATAAACCTACAAAGGAAAGCGCCAGCCACTACCGAATTAACAAACGACGCCAGGGAAAAGAAGATCGCTGTTGCCCTCATTCAAGAACCATATGTAGGAGCAACAGGCAAAATGGTTAGTCCGAGTGGTGCCAGAACATACCAATGCACCGCACCTGGAACGACAGTCAAGGCTTGCATAGTTGTCTTTGACTCAGACTTAAAAATAGAACAAATCCCTGACCTCACAACCCCAAATATTGTGACTGTGAAAGTCGGAACGGGAGCGTGGGAGATACACTTTACATCGATTTATTTCGAACCCAGACCGCACCCCATTGCTCCCCACCTGACCGAGCTAGCCAAGCATATACACAAAAAGAAGGCGATCCTGGGAGGAGACGGAAACGCGAAAAACACCTGGTGGGGCAGTGATAAAACTAACAAACGTGGTGATGCACTCGAACATGTCATAGAGACACACGAACTGCAAGTACTGAATGTTGGAAACACCCCAACCTTTGAAATCATTAGAGGCGGCAGAGCATTCTCGAGTGTCATAGACATTACCCTGTGAACTCAGAATGTTGTCACCCTAATTGAAGATTGGAAAATAGAGAGGGGACAGATCAGCACAGACCACAATGCGATCGTATTCGGAGTGCGACTCAAGAAAGCACCCCTGCTTGAAGGAGGTAAGTTGGACCACAAGGATATATAATACAAGGAAAGCACACTGGACCGATTTCCGTGAGGAAATAAGGCAGATGTGTACGGAAAAACTAACAAGCCAGGAGGGAATAGAGAGCATTGGAGACAACGCTACTCTAGAAAAGGTAGTAGAGCAATATATCCAAGTGGTCGTCGAGGCATGTGAGAATTGCATTACCAAAATCAAAAAGAGGACCAACAAAAAGACACCGTGGTGGAATGATGACCTAGAGGAGCTGAGGTAGGATGTAGTTAGGAAAAAGAGAAGGATCAGGTGTGCCAGACCTGTCAGAAAGGCAGAGGTAATAGAGCAGTACCTGAAGGCTAAAACTAAATACGAGGAAGCCGCCGACGAGGCCAGAGTGAGTAGCTGGAGGGACTTTTGTACAGAACAGACGAAAGATGGAATGTGGGAGGGAATCTACCGTGTCTTGAATCGCTCTAAAGCACGCACGGTAGATGTACCTCTTGCCAAGGAGGGCAGAGTCCTGAGCCTTTTAGAATCAGCTGAACACCTAGCTGAAACTTTCTACCCCCCGGATAGCACGGAGAACGAAACTGGCGAACATACAAAAGTCAGAGAAAAGGCGAATAAAGTAAACACAGGAACCGAAAATGAAAACCTGGACCCTATGTTCACAAAACGTGAACTCCATGCTGTCATCGCCACTTTCAATCCTAAAAAAGCACCGGGAGGAGACGGACTAACATCTGATATCTGAAAAGATGCCATTTTGGCCGATTCTGACACATACTTGGCAATAACTAATAGGTGCCTCACTCTAGGTCATTTCCCGAAGATCTGGAAAGAAGCCACGGTGGTCATACTAAGAAAACCAGCCAGGGAAAATTACGCAGAAGCCAAGTCGTACAGACCCATCGGTCTCCTGCCGGTGATGGGCAAAATATTCGAAAAGATGATAGTCAACAGACTAATTGGTACCTGGTACCAAAACTCAGCCCACACCAGTATGGATTCATGCCCCAAAGGAGCACTGAGGACGCTCTCCATGACTTAATGAATAAAGTGCAAAATTATTTGAAAAGTAAAAAGCTAGTCACTATTATCTCTTTGGATATTGAGGGGGCGTTTGACAATGCGTGGTGGCCCCGTATTAGAGTTAGACTATCGGAAGAAGGTTGCCCGATCAACATCAGACGGGTAATGGATAGCTATCTCTCAGATAGGACTATAAAACTGAACTACGCAAGCCATGTAGTATGCAGACAGACAAATAAAGGATGCGTACAAGGCTCTGTTGGAGGCCCACTATTATGGAACTTGCTCTTAGACCCACTACTCAAGACGCTGCACGAGGCCGAAATAACGGCACAAGCTTTTGCAGATGACATCGTTCTGCTGGTCGAGGGAAACATCGCAAGTGATATAGAAGTTAAGCCCAACTCAGCACTAGCAATGGTGAATTAATGGGGACTTAATAACAAATTTAAATTCGCCCCGAAAAGGACGAAAGCCATGCTGATTACAAACAAGATAAAATTCGACACCCCCAGACTCCATATGGCAGGAACCAATATCGAAATGGCCAAATCTATCAAAATTCTTGGACTAACCATTGATAAAAAGCTCACTTTCAATGCGCATATAACAAATACAATGCAAAAGACCATAGATTTATTTAAAAGGATAGATAAAGCCGCTAAAGTGAGCTAGGGTATTCATCCGGAAATTACGAGAACTATATACATGGCAGTAGTTGAGCCGATAGTGCTCTATGCATCGGCGGCTTGGGCACAAAGAAGAAATGCGTGCAACGTCAACTAAAAAACATCCAACGCAAGTTCGCCCAAAAAATAGTAGGAGGATAT
The DNA here is from genome assembly GCA_905332375.1 of Pieris macdunnoughi. Taxonomy (NCBI): domain Eukaryota; kingdom Metazoa; phylum Arthropoda; class Insecta; order Lepidoptera; family Pieridae; genus Pieris; species Pieris macdunnoughi. Next base: position 152,553 of record CAJOBZ010000011.1, read on the forward strand.
AAAACGGTATCATACGAAGCTGCATTGACGTTAAAGGACATAGAAGTCGAAAGGAGAGTGCCTTACACAGAAAGCCTGCATCCAGCCAAAATCCTAAACATCGGTTTCGAGCTACTACCGGACGAAGAAAACCTCAGCAAGGTTGCAGCAGAAATAAAAATATACACGGACGGGAGCAAAATAGATGGGAAAACGGGCGCAGCATTCGTGGCCACTGACGGGCAGAGTGGTGAAGAGACGATGAAGAAAAAGCTCAAACTAGCAGACCACTGCTCTGTCTATCAGGCTGAACTACTGGCTGTGAACGCAGCCTTGGGAGAAACCGAAAAACAAAAAACAGAAACAACAGCAATATTAAGCGACTTGCGATCAGCGCTAGAAGCAATAACGAGCGAAAGGAGTAACAATAGACTGGCTACAGAGGCAAGAAACAAAATAGGCAAAATAAGAGAGAATGGCAAGATGGTAAATCTATATTGGGTCAAGGCAAACGCTGGCCTGCAGGGTAATGAGGCAGTGGACGAAGCGGCCAAGGCGGCCGCATGTCACTTGAAAATAAAACCGCATTATAGTAAATGCCCCATCTCTTATATTAAAAGAGGTATAAGAGCGAAAACAGTCGAGGAGTGGTGTAGCCGATACCGGGAACCCAGCTCGGCAGCGGTCACAAATCTCTTCTTCCCAACGCCAAAACACGCTTATGGGGTGCTTAAGAATGGGAGACCAACACATAAAATTACGCAAATACTCACGGGACATGGCGGCTTCTCAGAGTACCTGCATAGATTCAAGTGCAAGGAGGACATGCCCATGTGACGGCCAATCTAAAGAAAACGTAATACACTGCCTTCTCGAGTGCCCCATGAGTATGATCGAAAAGTATAATTTCGAGGCCAGGACGAACCTTAAATTAGGTTTGGAAACACTCCCTACGGCGATAAGTAACCCAGAAATTAGAACGGAATTTGTTATATACGCCGAAATTATTCTAAATAGAACACTAAGACAAAGTAAGAGCAATAATGTAGCACGAGAATGAGTAAAATAATCTATATAATAAAAATAATAATAATCATCTTATAAATGAACTCGCATCAGTTTTATTTTGCGGTCGAACACAACTGCTCTAAGCAGTCGTAGTCGACTGCATTATGCGGTCGTGTTGCAGTCGTGTACGACTTCAACGCGACCGCTCTAGAGCAGTCGGTCTCGACTGCAACATGCGGTCCGTCTATGGCCAGCGTAATACGCGTCGGACTTCACACGATTTAGGTATTGTGGTACACTTATGAACGTCAATAAATAACATATTAAATGCTAAATGCTTCTAATTTTACATTTACTGCCAGTTTTCAAATCAAGGGCATAGAACGGACGAGAAGAACTGGCAATAAACACTCCGCCACTCTTTAATCGCCAAGTTTTTTGTTTTACACAACATTTGTAAGGAGCTGCAACCGTTACACCATGTTCCACATGACATCTTAAGTAATGAATAATAATAAAAACCAAGATTTGTCCTCTATCAGCAGTAGGCATGGTGAAATAGGAGCACGCACTTACATTCTCGTGGGAACAACACGCAAATACATATTCGAAATAACTAACATAACCGCATACACGAATTCAAGTTCGATCAGTCACCACAAGTAGCACCCGTTCAGTAGTAGTAGTAGTAGTGAAACAACGCCATCACCAATATGTCGACGAAGTGGCAACCCTATGAAGAGGATTTGGTTTCTAACTTATTAGCAGATTTAAGTGAAATAAGGATACCTACTACGAGTATTGTACTATTATGTCAGAAAGAGCCTTAGCAAAAAAATGGTTATCGTTAGCCCTAATGGGCTTTCATTTTACTTCATTTAATCTGTTTTGATTTCATATTTTTTCAGAAAATTATTAATCCTATGTTTAGAAGCAGCTTCGCTGGGAAGTATTCGCTTGATGTTTCCGGGTAAAATAAAACAAAAATAAATAAAATATTTTTATCATGGAATATAAGATACAGGTATCACTTATTCCACGTCATTAAATTTGAATCGGTACACATCCCTACTTATCGGCAAAGAAGACAGAGGGTGTAGGCCGAGAGAAAATGCCGGCGCAAAAGACTTTCATCATACAAAATGACTATGTCAAACAATACTTATTTTATAACTAATATCGCAAATTAATTATAAGTAGCCTGTCTAGCGGACTGGGACTAGCCCAGGCCCTTTTGTCAACTAGATAATCGTTAACTTTATAGTAAGCCTTTTTATACAGCTTTTCCTTAATACATTTATTTGATTTATTAAAAGGCAGAGATAAAAGAGCCTCTGGGATTTTATTAAAGAAAAGTATCCCTTTTCCCAAAAAAGAATAACTAACTTTAGATAGTCTAGTACGGGAAAATTGCAGCCTGCTTTGTTCCGAGTATTAACATTGTGCGTATGTTCTATTCTAGTAAACTTATCACTATTGCTCTCTCTATATGGTAGCTCTCGCTTTTTTACTTTTTACATATGAGGAGGCAAACGGGCAGGAGTGATAAATATAAATAAATAAATACTTCCGCCCATGGACACTCTCAATGCCTGAGGGCTCGCAAGTGTATTGCCGGACTTAAAAAAATTGGTATCTTTCCTATCAGTAGTCAACAAAGTACATTAATACACTTTAAGTTAATAAAAGTAGCATTAATATTAAATCATTATACTTGTGAATATGAAATTATTGATTGAGCTTAGGAAGCCTACTTGTTAAAGCAGTCAATACATATGCACATGCATACAAAAACCCATCAATTCCTTGAGAAACCTTCAACACAGAAACGTTCACCTTGCACAGTTACATTAAAGCCGATTTTCGTATGACTTCAATAACAATAGCCTCTGGACTGTAATAACAATGTGACTGCTGGGCTCCGAGAGGCATTGTGTTCAGCCTAAGTGACTGGAGACATTTGAACTGCCCCAACTCCGGGTTATGCGTGAAAGGGTTAATTGACGCTTTTGTGGGCTCGAGCCTCGGCCGGACGCGCGTTTTCTTGTGTACATTAGTTATATTCGTTTTGTAGCAAAGGTTTCAAAAATCTTTTCATCACTTTAATTTAATAATAATAAAGCCTTGTGTTATTTCCATATTTATAAGTTCAAACAAAATTAATCATTGCTCGGTTAATTATTGCGTGAAGAAAGCATGATGATTTATCATAGTGATGTTAAGGTCCTTTAAAGTAATCATAATAATTAAAATACAATAGGTATTTTATTAATCTTCTAGCGGCTGTAAAGCGCGTAAAAGATTGTGCTGCAGCGCCATAGAGAGATCTTAAATTAGCTTTAATGTTTTCATCATTGTTCAATGTTTGAAGATAGGCGTGACCAAATTGATCCCTGATCTATATGCATAATATAGTGTTTGTTCCGCTTCGACTCCGCTGGGGTGCTACACATATACACAGTCGGTTGGACGTAGTTCCCTCAATTCAGCACCGTCCCATTCATTTGTGTTATATGTACACACTTTACATAGGACAGAAACCTTTGAAAAGTTTTTAAAAAGATCTAATCTAATAGGCAATTAGGTGATCAGCCTCCTGTGTCTGACACACGTCATCTACTTTTTGGGCCTAAGGCAAGACGGTTTCCCCACGATGTTTTCCTTCACCGATCGAGCGCGTTAAATGCGCACTTAGAAAGAAAGTCCATTTGTGCAGAGCCGGGGTTCCATGAGGTATGAGAGTCGAACGCTGAAGTCACTCAGCCAACACTGCTCCTATTGTCCAAGACAAATCACAGGTTACTGAATGTTAATAGGAGCGCTCTGTAAACATAGAGTTATCCAATATAGTATAAAATATGGTCGTTTCGTAAATATATTTCCTAAATTGAAAGTCTCTCTAATGGCGCATATGTGTAACCTTTCCACTCGTGCTGCTCAACTCAGCGTGTAATTACGAGGACAATCGTTGATTGAATTTGATCTAATTAATACATTTCGTTTGACAGTATTGCTCTGCTTGGAGCTGCCAAAAACCTTTCACGCTGTTGATTTAAATGTAATTAACTCTTTCCTATTCCTTTTATATTTATTCTCGGCCTTTGTTTTCTTTCAAATAATATTTTGTTTTAATTAACCTCAGTATCACAAAGAAGTAGCTTTCATCGTATTCACTCGATTTTTTTTTTTTAAACTGGACGAGATCCCGAATCGAATTTGAAATGATCGAATTTACGATCTCGAGTCTGGATTGCATTCTCTACCTGCTATACTTGCGACCATTGAAAATGCGAAAAAGTGTGCAAAGCTATGATATCTAATTAGCAAATTTGACGTAACTTTTATTTTTAAAAATGACACCAAAATTTTCAGATGTTAGGCGAATCATCGTTGGGGAAGATATCTGTACCTTTTTGGTATAAATCATATTTTTAGCCAGATTCATCCAATTTAAAAAAAAGGTTTTATTATACTTCCACTACCAAGAATGTTTTTTTTTGCCAGCATTTGTAATAAGCTCAATAAGGTCTTTTGGAATGAGCTTGTCGTATTTTATATAGGCGATATTTCCTTTCTTTATTTCTTCTTCTACTTGCGGTTGCAGTTGTTTGCGTTTGTCTAGGATTTCTTTGGGGTAGTCCTCTTTTATGTTGACGCCTTGTGGAAGGTCAGGCTTATTTTTGAGTATAAGATGTTTTTTCCATTGAGTTGTGATGGTGACTATCACTGGACGGTTTTTATTATCAGTTTTCTGCCCAATTCTATATACTTTGCTAATTTCTTGGCTATCCATATGAACTTCCATATTCACAATTATTTCTTTGATATAATCCACTAACTCCGTTTCTAATTTAATATTTTCATTGATTCCAAAAAAGACGAGGTTGTTTTTTCTCTTTTCTATCTCTGCTCTTTGGAGTTTAAATTCCAGTTCTGAAATTTTGTTCTTGAGTTTATTTTCCTCAGTGATAGTTTTCATTTTCTCATCTAAAGCCTCCATGACGCTCTTAGTTACGGAATATGTAATAAGTTCGGTTTGATTTTTAAATTTCTCATCGAGTTTGTTTAGTAGTAGTTCCACGTTCTTGTCCATGACTAGGGAAATTTCGTTTCTTGTATGGTAGCACTGGTTGTCAGCTTTTATTTATTTTGAGTCGCAACACTACTATTGTCAATGTCACTGTCACAATGGCGTAATGTTGGTATCGGTATTAAGCTAAGCTGAGACAAGTCTATTGTCTATGACCGTTATTAATTTGAGGTTATAATTCTGAATGAGTTTTTCAACAATTATCGCACGATATTTAAGCACTCTCACTGTGTTCTTTTATTAGTTGTGTTTAATGAACTTCGTTTTAATGTTTTTACGTTTCACAGCACGAAAATGTCACTTTAAAACACTATTTTACGATTAAAATCCGCGGACGACGTTGACGTACATGTTAACAGTTTGACCGCCGGAACCGGAAATTATTAGTAATAAAAGATAATTTAATGATATTCTTTTGTTATTGCGTTGCTCACTCTCCATTAAAAATGTTTTTTGAATCTCCTGAAAATTTTACTTTCTAGCACTTAAAATTTGACATTTCGAAACACAAAATACAACTATTCATTTTTCAAGCCGAAAAAAGATCAATGCACTATATGTGCTAAATATGAGCAAGCTTAATCTAATTAAAAATCGTCTCTTGAAGAAAAATACAGAAACAATTTGAAATATGAAAGAAAGATTACGTGAAATGAAAAAAGAAGAGAAAGCAAACAGCAATTATGCATGCGGCCCGCCGGTCGAGTACTGGTGGGCCGCCGACAGCTAAAATAATACTCTCGTACATTCGAAAAATATTTTCGAAAAAAATATGTTCGAAAAGTAATTTGAATCTCGCGCGCGCAATCTTAAGTGCGCTTATCGGTGCGCCGTGCATGCATCGGTAACAGCGGTCGGTAATGTTCGTACCCATCTCGGTTACATTCGTTTTCTTGAGGAAGCGCCGCGGCCGGCGGCGCGGCGACGACGGCAGCGCGGTGGCGGTTTATCCACGGGGTATATTGTTCGAGCAAGCGAGATAGCAATAGTCCCGAATTTCCGATTGCTCGCGTAGGTAGATACACGAAGCTTCCAGAGTCGGTTTCGAGATTTCTCCAGACAGTTTTCGACTTTATACGCGCGGTATAAAAGCCACGCTAACCGCAGCGACCGACAGTTCGGTTTTAATTTGAGTGAAGTGTCAATAGTTCTAGTGTAGATTTTAACTCTACTAGCCGGTGTCATATAATTTGTTCCACATTAAAGATGAAAATCGGCAGTTTCAAGAAATTTGGACTGAGAAATACTATTTTGTATGGTCGCATAACAAAGTCGTTTGTTTAATTTCCAAGAATTCTGTTGCGATTGCAAAGGAATATAATGTAAAAAGGCACTATGAAACGCAGAATCCTACTTTTACCATGTTTACAGGCGAATTAAGAAAGCAAAAAATGTTTACAAAACCCATTCAAGATTCAGAAACAGCTACAGAAGATAGTTATGAAATTTCTCGAATGATAGCAAAGCGAAGTCGCCCCTTCAATGATGGGGTTTTGTAAAAGAATGCATAGAAATAGCCGCTAATAAAATGTGTCCAGAAGCAGCAAAAAAGTTTGAGAAAATTCAACTGAATCGTATGACTATCCAAAGGCGAATTTTGTCTTTGTCAGGTAATATTGCGGAACAATTAAATGAAAAAACCAAGATCATTTAATTTTTTTCATTAGCGCTCGACGAATCCACTCATATCCACAGCTCAACTTCTCATGTTCATACGAGGCGTTACTCAAGATTTTGAAGTCTTAGAAGAGTTATTAGGAATGTGTTCATTAAAGGTCAAACCAAAGGAGTTGATATACTCAATGTACTTCTGGATGAGTGTTCAAAAACTGATTTGGACTTATCAAAATTATCGGGAGTTGCGACTGACGGTGATTGGGGTCAATTCTGGGCTAGTTACTGAAAAAGCATCTGCAAGAAAAAAACATAAACGCTGAAGATCTCATGCAGTTTCACTGCATTATACAACAAGAAGCCCTCTGTTCTAAAAAAATTGAATTTCAAAATGTCATGAAAGTGGTAGTTTCGACTGTAAATTTCATAAAATCACGAGGACTCAATCACAGGCAATTCAAACAATTCCTTGATGACATCGAAAGCGAATATGGAGATTTACTGTATTATACAGGTGGCTAAGTCGTGGATTGACACTGGAACGATTTCTAAATTTAATAGAATAAATTGGAATATTTCTGGCGGAAAAGCAAAAAGATAGTATTGTCTTTGATTGACATAACCTTTACACATTTAAAGAAAAAACTTTTTAACCGGATTAAAGTTATGTAATATTATAAATTTACAATTATTTAACATAGTAATTTTAAATTTATCCGACGTTTCGCGTGCTTTACAGCGTGCGTGGTCACCTTGACTGAAGACAAAAGGTGTTGAATGTCAAAAAGTATCACAGCTGTAAAGAAAGTTACATTATCTGTATTTATTTCCCCGGAGTTGGTATCGACTAAAAGATGGAGGGTTTTGGCAAAAATGGCTCACGGTGTCCTCTATTTTCGCGGATTGTTTTTCTTTTTGAGATTTTAATTTGGATATTATTGGATCCCAGGTGTTTGACAATTTTAGGCCGTCTTCTCTATTGAAATTATTGTCTTTAATTACCTATACTTCTGGCGGCCCGCCATCAGTTCATAATTTGCCCGAGTGGCCCCTAGTCTTAATAAGTCTGTGCATCCCTGCTTTAGTGGCTATTTTTGATTTAGAAAAAGTTTTGAATGTACCAAAGAGTTAGAGTAGAGGTTTCTGTATTTTATTTACTATAAAATAAAATATCCCGTGTACAATTTTACAGTTAATGAAACATGAAAAGTAGAACTGTCTTCACTCCCGATCAAATTTATGGAATCATAATTAATGCGAAAGTGACTGGGGAGAAATACAACCTAAATGAAATGAGTCAGTCTGAGTTTCTTGATATAAAAAAGTTTGTGGTGCCTATAAGATGGCGGCAAGATAAAAATGGAAAAAAGGTGCGCTGCGCGAAGTCAGTGTCTGTCATGAAAATCCAAATATTTTCTTTTTTTAAGTATATTTTTAATGAGAAATACTCTGAATTACGTATAGATACCTAACAATACATCAACAGTCGGAAACAGACAGCGTCGTGGGCGAAAAGATAACAGTTAAGTTCAAGCCCCATAAGTGAGGATTCAAATTATGCGTTTTATGCTCTCTGTCTGGGTATGCCTACAGTTTTGAGATTTACTCAGGAGCTAAGGACAAAGACCGTTAACCTGGCGACCCAGACCTCGGAGCTGTATCAAAATTAGGGTTGTAACGGAACTCCGCCTCTGCCTCCGTTACTGCGGAACTTCCGCAAAGAATTTAACCTCCGCCTCCGCATCCGCCTCCGCAAAATTTATGCGGAGTCATATCGGAAGTTCATTTACGATCACAAACAACGCGCAAGGAGCGACGCTAGGCGACGCGGCCGCTCGGCTGCGTGTTTTCAAGTGAAATGGTCGAGAGTTTGCTTAAGCCGCGGGAACACGGCCAAGCGGGTGGTGGGAGTGTGAGTGAATGAATAACAGGAATCAACTTGTCAAAGCGTTCGGTACCGCGTAGTTGCAATTGAGCCGTGATTGTTTTAAGTAATTTTGTGCGTAATTATTAGTTATTGTTATTTAAATAACGTGATGAAGCCGAAAACTAGTGAAATTTGGCAGTACTTTGTAGAAGTTGACGATAATTATGCAAAATGCAAAAGTTGCGGGAAAAATTATTCAAGAAAAGGCCGGACAACAACATCACTGAAAGGGCATTTAAAATCTATACATAAAGAACAATTTGAAGAACTTTGTAAATTAGAAGAACAACGTGAAAAAGGAAAATTACAACAGACATCGTCTTTAACACCATTGCAGCAAGCTAGACGGCAATTGTCTTTAGAAGAATCCACGAAAAAAACTCAAATGTGGGATACTTCACACCCCAAAGCAAAGAAAATGGATGATGTTATCGGAGAAATGATTGCTTTACAGAATCTTCCGTTCCATTTTGTCGAAGGCATTGGTTTTCGCCGGGTTATGCAAACGGCTTTGCCAAATTACCAATTAAGAGGGCGTCAGTTTTTTACAGAACATATTATATGTGATGAAATATATACTAAAATAGCTACCAAAATTGGACAAAGTCTCAAACATTTTTTAAAACTCTCATTTACCACCGATATTTGGTCTGAGCCAAGTGCTAATGTGTCGCTTTTGAGCCTTACTGCACATGGGATAACTGAAGATTTTACCCGTAAGCAAATTGTTTTAAAATGTTGCTCACTTCATGGCCGACATACCGGTGATATAATTTGTGACTATTTTAAAATGATGCTGCGGGACTAGAATATTCAGAACGAGCAATTGCACTGTTTTATTAGAGATGGTGGATCGAATATGGTAAGAGCAATGCATTTGGCTGAAATACCTGACATAAATTGCACAGTCCATCAACTTCAACTGTGTGTTCGTTCTGCACTCGACGAAACCCAGGTCAAGGACTTACTCGCAAAATGCAGGAAGATATCAGGCCATTTTAATCATTCACAAATTGCTCAAGATGAGCTGATAAAAATTCAAACGGAGCAACTTAATCAACCTGCCCTTCGCGTGATACAGGACTGTGTAACCAGGTATGTTATTGTTTATATACTTACTTACTTACTTATTATATCATTCCAATGATACGTATAATTCGTTCATTATATTTAGCGCTTAAAATGGTGAACAGTTTTCAAAAAAAACATGACGAGGAGTAACATTTTGTCTTCTTTATTTCATTACTAGGTGGTTTCCCCCTACTTGGTCCGCGTCAAATATAGTCCATGTTACGCGCAAATAGTGTAGCTACTTGCGCTTTTACTCAACAGTGAAAGAATTTTTCAAATCCGTCCAGTAGTTTCGAAGCCTATTCGCGTCAAACAAACAAACAAATCTTTCCTCTTTATAATATTAGGATAGATTATTTTTATTATTAATAATAATAATAATAATTCTTTATTTCAGATGGAATAGCACATACTACATGGTCGAACAGCTATTGAAGGTTAAAGATTCTATTTGCCTGTATGCCAGCAAACATAGTATTCCACAAATATCTCCAGAAGAGTGGTTGTACCTTAATAAATTAGTGGCAATTCTCACCCCCTTTGAAGAAATAACGAGAAATCTGAGCGATACAAACACTTGCATATCGTCAGTTATTCCTTTGATACATGTACTGAAACATACACTGCAAATGGAAAAGGAAAAAATTGACACAAATCCAAATTTCAAGAATATCATTCAAAAACTAATTGAAGATATCAATTCTAGATTTTGTGACCTACAAAGCAATACTCTGTATTCGCTTGCTACATATTTGGACCCAAGGTACAAATTAAAGTTTTTTTAATGACGTAATTAAAGAGCAAGTTCAGTCCGAACTAATACGTTTGCTAACCCTTTATGACTCGAATGTTGCAAGCCGAGTTGACGATGATGAACCTTCTGTGGCCAAGAGAGCGAGATTAGCATCAAATGCAAGTAATGTTGACCCAAGCACAAGTTTTGAGATTTTGTCACCAATACAAAGTGTGCATTCCAACCTGGCTGATATGTTGAAGAATTGCAGTGATGAAGAGGAATCGGAAAATGACAGCATGGATACCAACAGCAACCTCATGATATGGAAAACACTAATTAATGAATACAATAAAGAAAATAGACTCCAACTAAATGAAGATCCCTTATTGTGGTGGAGATATAACATTAAATATAAAGTTTTTGCTCCCATAGTTCGCATTTACTTATCGGCGCCACCAAGTTCAGTGCCAAGCGAACAGTTATTTAGTGCTGCTGGTTTAATTTACGAACCCTTGAGAAACCGCTTAGAAGGCGAAAAAGCCGCAAAGCTTTTGTTCGTAAAATATAATTTGCCTCTTGTCCATTTTGATTACTAAGATGAATCATGAACATGTATGTACAATTGTACACATTATATATAATATAAATAAATGTTGCTGACTCTATTAATCATAAATTTATTTATATTTTCCCAACAAATTTCACCTCCGCCTCCGCCTCCGTTAACCTTCGCATCCGCGGAGGCGAACCTCTTCACCTCCGCATCCGCCTCCGCTAAGTAGGCCTCCGTTACAACCCTAATCAAAAACAGTTATTCGATTGTTACGACCAGTAACCAAGGCACGTCAATCATATAACTTATTTTGACAATTTTTATACGAATATTTCTCTGCTACAGTACTTGACCAACAAAGGTATTTATTGTCTTGGAACAGTACAGAGAAACAGGCTTGGAAAGTCGGCCACAACAAATAAGTACTATTACTTTCCACGTATGTTGGCGCTGAACCAGCGGATACTATAACCCGCTACGAAAAAAAACTAAAGGCCAATGTTCAAGTATCATGTCCTCGGGTCATAAAAGAATATAATGCACGCATGGGCGGCGTTGATTTGATGGATAGCTTCATTGGTCGATATCGAATCCGCACAAAGTCGAGAAAGTGGACAACGAGGCTCTTCTACCACTTGTTAGACATGACTGTCATCAATGCTTGGGCCCTATACAAAAAGGTAAACACAGTGAAAGGAAAACTTCAGAAGCATATTATGAAGTTAGCAGATTTTAGAACTGAGCTTGCCAATACTTTATGTAGATATCTAAGTCACTCGAAAAATAAAAGAGGAAGACCCAGTACCAACAGTCGACAAGATACTACAGTACCTTCTAAAAGACCCCGGACAGGTGTACAAGTACTACCCTCTACTGACAACTAATTTCAAAACAAGGATAGGGGCAATTACGGGCAGTTGTCTCCTTAATAAACATCTTTTTGTCCTAGGCGCGACAGACAGCCCCATGTGCAGAGGCTGTTTCAGCGCAGAGGAGTCAGTCACCCACGTAGTCCTGGAATGCAAGGCTGTGGCTAAACAACGTGCAGAAATCCTCGGAGCAGTGAGGTCGCTTCATGAAGCCTGTGTAGTGCCCAGGAGTCTTCTGTGCTTCTGGAAGGAGCTAGGCTGGCTAAATTAGCCAGGACTTTACGCACAACGGACCAATTATGAGTCTTAGTGCGGAAACTGAGTCCACCAACCTAATACCTAATATCATTAACTGATGTGAGACACTTTAACAAAAAGGCGAAAAACAACATTACCATTCCATGTCCGAAAGCTGTAATATAATACAAATATAATCGACATATGGGTGGTGTTAATTCACATCTTTTAGACGCGCTACTGGGCTATTACAGAATTCAAATAAAGTAAAAAACAAATTACCATAGAATATTCTTTCACATGATAGATATGATCACAGTAAATGCCTGGCTATTATGTCGACACCAACTTCAAAGTAGCTGTAGCAGAAGATTTGTGTTGGGCCAATAAACCTACTGTCACTAAAAAAGGTGGATGCCCCTCCAATTCCATTGAAAATAAAATTGAAGACAAGAAAGTGAGAGGATCAATTGCAATGTCATCTAAGGACGCAAGAAAAATGCATGAAAATCTACTCTCTTGGATAACAACAACTTACACCTTTAAACACACAAAGAGATCTTGGCGTAATTATAAACAACTATTTGAAATGGATAAACAAATAGAAACGCTGTTTAGCAAAATGAATAAATAATAGTTTAAAAAAACTAAAAAACACGCTTTTAAAGCACATCAAACTAAAAAGTGAAAAATAATTCCTAATTTAGGCTGAAAATGGTAATGAACAAAAAATACTGGTATTATTGTGAAAAAGCGTGGGGCGCTCTGTGCCATATTTTTCGTCTATCGATTATTAATTTTTTATTTTTTAGTTTAATTTTTTTTTTCGGATTATTGCATTGTCATCGATCTTTGACAGGTGCGCAAAATTTGAATAAAATCTGTCCGTTTAATCAAATCAAAATCGAGTCCGAAGGAGTCGGTTACATACATGTAAAGAGAATGATCTCTTTAATTTGAATATTCGCGCGCACTGCTAGTTCGTGAGTGAGCCGCGTCGTGTCACGTCAAGCTAGCTGACATTGTCAAAGATGTAAAGGGCAAATATGCTGAGATTGTTGAATTGTATTTTAATCTTATTTGTAAATTAATTTAATACTTAGTTAAGCTATATGCATCGAGAGGTGATAACAATGAACTTTTATTGTCGTTTCTTTATTTACAGGTAAGATTGTGTTAGTCTTGTAAGGATTGTATCAGTGTGTAACCTACTCGATAAATAAAATTGCATTCTTTATTTACAGAGAAACAAATAGAAGTTTTATTTAGCCTCTTGTTTGCTATTGAAATACAGACTATTGTCTTATAAAACGACAATACTTGTTTATAATGGCACAAAAATTGCAGTTTGCATTTAAGCTTGAAGCATCACAAACTGACAATAAGACGAGTGTAATTGCCATAACCTCAATTACAACAGAAGATGACAAAAAGTATACACTGTCTGAGACTGATAAATACGCGAGTCATCACATAGCATTAACAAAAACAGAAACCTACAAAAGAGTGAGAAAAAGTTTAAATCAAAGAGGTCAAGAAAGAACAATATGGATGACATGTACAGAAGAAATGATTCAAGCCTATTTTGATGAAGATAATAATTTAATGTTTAACGACCTATATTTAAAAGAAGAAAAAAAACAAACAGATATTGTAGAATCCACACAGCAGAAAAAGGGTCTACTAAATTTGAAAAATATATCAGAAAGATTCATGATTGAGAAATTTGTATGTAAATTCTCAAATGCGAAACAATGGATAGAAATATTCGAGAATGAATGTAAACGATTTGAGATTGAGGAAGATACAACAAAGATAGAAATATTAAGATTATTTTTGGACAAAACATGTGCAGATTGGCACTCGGCAACATTGAAGACTTTGAAAATCGAGGCTGGATGGTCCGAGTGGAAAAATAAATTTTTGGACACATTTGCCGATAAAGGATGGAGTTCGGGAATGTATGCCATATTTTACAAATATAAAGAAGGATCACTGATGGAATACGCCATTAGAAAAGAAAAGTTATTATTAGATATGGATGAAAATATTGGCGGGAAAAGTCTGGTCACACTTATAGCAGCCGGCTTACCTGAATTTATTAGAAACAGAATTGATCCTGAAAAGTGTGAAACCTCAACAAGATTGCTTCATGAAATAAGTAAATGTGAAAGTTTGGTAAATAATAAAAACTTCAAAATAAAAAAGGAAGAAAAAGATGACAATAAGAAATACAGTTTAGGAAAAAAACCATGCAAAACCTGTCAGTGTTTAAATAAGGGTAATCGATACCACCCAGAACAGTCTTGTTGGTTTAAAAAGAAGGGGCAGATAACAAAAGGATTGGAAGTAATTCGGTTATAGAAGTAAATCTAAGCGAAGAGACAAAAAACGAGTAATCACACCATTGATAAAAATAAATATGTTATTAGAAGACAAAATACAAATAAATGGAATATATGATTCAGGCTCACAAGTGTCTCTGATAAACAAAAGGTTAGTTAGAACACAGAATGATTCTGTGGATACAAATAGAATATTATTAAGAACTGTCAATGGTGTGACATACACAAAAGGTTTAATAAGAATAAAAGTAAAGATTTTTGATATAGAAGAATATGTTGATGTTTTTATTGTAGACAAACTGGATTTTGAAGATTTCATTATAGGACTAGATATGATAAAAAAATTTAAATTAGCTCAAAATGAAGATTTAAAAATTTTACAAAAGACAAAGAGGGAGATAAATACTATGAATGCATTTGAAGAGATAGAGGAAATTAAAGTCAATTTTAATGAGCATGTGAATAAAAATGACTTCATAACAAATCTACATCACTTGGACAATATCAAAAAGTCCCGAATACACAATTTAATAGAGAATTATAATACTATATTTGCCAAAGACAAATATGATGTAGGTACAGTAACAGATTATGAAGCCCGGATAGACTTAATGGTGGACAAGTACTGTAGCAAAAGACCATATCGTTGCACATTAGAAGACAAAATAGAAATAGAAAAACAGGTGGGTAATTTACTAAAAAAATAACTTAATTGAGGAATCATACAGCCCATTCGCAGCACCAGTTACCTTGGCATTTAAAAGAGACGAAAATACAAAATCGAGACTCTGTATTGATTTTCGTGAACTAAACAAGATAGTCATACCACAAGCACAACCATTTCCATTGATAAGCGACTTGATTGTTAAAGCAAGAAATTGTAAATATTTTACCACACTGGACATAAATTCCGCGTTTTGGTCTATACCACTACGTATTGAGGACAGACAAAAGACAGGATTTGTCACACAGGATGGACATTATCAATGGACTTGCCTACCATTTGGATTGAAAACATCACCTGCCATTTTCCAGAGAATTTTATCAAATATATTAAGAAATAATAACTTGAAAGACTTCACAGAAAATTACATTGATGATATCTTAATATTTTCACAATCGTTTGAAGAACATATAGATCACATAGAAAAAGTACTCAAAGCAATAATAAAAGAAGGATTCAGATTAAAATTTAAAAAATGCACATTTGCAGCAACATCAGTGAAATACCTAGGACATATAATAGGAAATAATACGGTAAAACCGCTCAAAGATAACATTATTTCAATAAGAAATTTCCCAACACCCAAAACCCGAAAGAATATTAGACAGTTTCTGGGAAAGATTAACTTTTACCACGAATACATACCAAATAGTTCGATATTATTGGATCCACTACATAAATTATTGAGGAAAGATGCCCAGTTTATAAATCAGAAGAATGAAAAGAAATCCTGGACGTCAATTGCAAGAGAATGTATAGATAAGTATAATGAAACCGAGCACACAGTGACAGGCTTTGCACCAGTATATCTATTAGAAGGAAAAGTCACCAGTATTTTGCCACAAGAACTACGACAACCATTAGATACAGAAACATGGGTTCAAAATAGACAACAAGCACTTGAAAGATCAATTAGATCACATGCATATAATAAGAAATTATTTGATAAAGGCAGAACACAATGGGAATTCAACATAGGAGAACTAGTATATGTTGAAAACGGAAACAAATTAAATAGGAAGAAAATGGACAATTTAAGAATCGGCCCATTTGAAATAACAGACAAAATATCGAATACAATATACAAAATAAACACAGGCAGAACAAAAACTAATACAAGCTTATACCATATAACAAAACTTATTCGAATGGACGGTGGAATAAATGATGTATAACGCTGAATAATATGTACGGCTACCATGAGAATTACTGGAGCAATTCTCATCCTGGAGGAGGGAGATGTAAAGAGAATGATCTCTTTAATTTGAATATTCGCGCGCACTGCTAGTTCGTGAGTGAGCCGCGTCGTGTCACGTCAAGCTAGCTGACATTGTCAAAGATGTAAAGGGCAAATATGCTGAGATTGTTGAATTGTATTTTAATCTTATTTGTAAATTAATTTAATACTTAGTTAAGCTATATGCATCGAGAGGTGATAACAATGAACTTTTATTGTCGTTTCTTTATTTACAGGTAAGATTGTGTTAGTCTTGTAAGGATTGTATCAGTGTGTAACCTACTCGATAAATAAAATTGCATTCTTTATTTACAGAGAAACAAATAGAAGTTTTATTTAGCCTCTTGTTTGCTATTGAAATACAGACTATTGTCTTACATACATACATATAAAATTAAAAGTTAAAGCCACTCACTGAAGAAACTTAAGGAAGAGGTCGATATTTTAAAAACAAAAGTGAGAAGCTAAGAGAGAGAAGAAAGGAAAAACAACTTGATCATCTGCGTAGTAGAGGAATCCGAGAAGGACAACAATGATCTTCTTGAACTTGTGTTAAAAACTTTGAACTCCTGCAGTAACGAAAGTATGGAAAATGGGATAAGTGGGAGATTAGTAATGTTCGGAGACTTGAGAGAAATCGAGACCAATATTAGGGACACTCACACTATTTTGGAGAAAAGTAGAAGTTCTTAAAAATAATAAGGGCCTCCCAACTAATGTTTTTGTCACTGAAGACTTCCCGAAAGACATTTTAAACAAACGAAAGGAGTTAAGAATTCAATTAAAAGAGGAGCTAGTCAAAGGATAGGTAGCTTACATTCGATATGATGAATTAAGTATTAAAGAAACTGGCAACGAAAAAAGAAAACGTTCTCCCAGGAATTCTCCAAACACTCCCTCTAAAAATCAAAAGAACAGAGAAACTGCAAAAAAGCCCACAAAAATCACCAAAACTAATGCTCCCATCTTCACTAAGCAACAATCACACCCGACTAATGACCAGAACAACCAATAGCAGTCAAGAAGCTCCACCATCCGGAATGAACTACTAAATACTAAAACAATAAAACCTAACACACCAACTACAACAAGTCCCAACCCGGCTGGTCCCCCGTGGGACTTTAAGCGACCACCACCCTCCATCAAAAAGAATAACCAGAAAACAAAATTCATTAAAAACATGTACATACAACGTGAAATCTTTAGCTACAACAACAAGGTTTCTCGAACTGGCACTAGAAAAAGTAGAACATGATATCGTAGGACTTGCCAAAATAAGAAGAATGGGGATTGGAATCGAAGACCATGAGAACCACATCATTGCTTTATAGGTGAAACAAAAGGGCTTCATGGAGTGGGCTTTTTAATAAAGAAAAATCTAAAACGTTTAATTAACTTTAATGGCATTTCAGAAAGAGTAGCCCTACGAAAATTGACAATAAAGCTTTATCACTAATACAAGTCTATCCCCCGACCGCGAACGCGAACGACGATGATATCGACAAGTTCTTTGCAAATCTAGCAAAAGCTCATGACTTAGCAGATGAAAAATTAATAGTTATGGGTGACTTTAATTCAAAGATTCGACACCGTCAAGAACATGAATGTTTAATAATGGGAGTTGGGACAGCACAGTTACGGCAACCGAAACGAAAGAGGCGAACGATTAATACAATATGCTTACGAGCATAAACTCTTAATAATGAATACCTTTTTTAAGAAAAAGCCTATCCGTAGGTGGACCTGGAATTCTCCCGACGAAACGACAAAAAATGAAGTAGACTTCATAATGTACAACAATTCAAAAAACATCTCGAAGTATTAAATAAGGTTAACTTTCCTTCCGACCACAGACTTTTGCGAGCGTCCTTTGATCTAGGTACACCAAAAGTCCTTTTTGATACAATCGATAAAGCGTCCTTTGAAAACACGGTACTTATAATAGGTGATTTCAATTTACCACACTTAAAATGGCCTCTTAACCAAGTAAAAAAACTAGACAAAGTAAGTGAATCTTTCTTTAATATGTTCTCTAAGGGTGCGTACAGACTATGTAACATATTATATAACTTGTGTTTTATAACACGTCCACATTATGTAACCTTGTTATTCAACATTATAACATAAAACAATACTGTACACATTAGAATAACAATGCAATATAACAATGTTATATAACCATTGTCGTTTGTCGTTCTCCAGTGCTATCCATAATGTCGACACGAGACAGCGTTGCCATATGTCCCGATTTTGGCGGGACGTCCCGATTTTTTAATGAAAATGAAATTCCTCGCGCGGGACAGACTTTTTCCCGCTTTTTGGCTTTAACTCAACTGTCACTCAAGACACCACTGCCATGCTCAGAAATGGCACCAGCTCTTTTAACAGCTACCAAAAATAGATACTGATACGTCAATAAAAGGCGGGCTCGGAAGACAGACTAATTTATTAATGTTCGTAATAGCAGGTAGGCGATAGATGCTACATCTTTCCCCTACAAATCGCGAAATACATTTTAAACCACTACACTAGGATAAGAAATATTACAAAATTTACATAACCTAGTACTTAATAAACTAAACCAAGATAAAATCTTTAATCATGACAAACAACTTATCAACTATTATTTTTAGCTCGCTTTAAAGCACGCAATGCTCGAGCCGATAGTTCCTGAGAGGACTCGGACAGAGTCTGTGTTGATTGAGGCTCCACCTGACACGCTTGATCTTCTAATTTGTTGCTTGTTTTATTAAGATCACTCTCTTCAGTTGTAACCTCCACAATCTCAGACCCTAGCCCATCATTACCCTCCTGTTCTGAGACAACCGCTGTATTCGTGCGTGACATTGAAAATCTGTTTTTATTTGAAATAATTTGGTCTGCATGTCTACGCCACTCAATACCGTTGCCCAAATCAACTTTATGAGAAACCGGGCCCGTTTCTTTTTTTGGCCTTTTACACACCTTTCCTGAAGCCCATTTCTCCCCTCCTTGCCTATAATCTCTTGCAAGTACTGTCTCCCCAATTTCAAACTCTCGCTGAGCACGCGGTATTTGTGCGAGTTGCCGCTCTTGCTTATCCCGAACAGTGGCGGCCACGTCCGGTCGTATTGCGTCTAAACGACTACGTAAACGACGCCCTAGCAACGCCACGGCCGGTGAAATGCCAGTTGTGGCATGCTCACAGTTGCGATATTTAAAAAGAAATTTATCGAGAGCTGCGTCAATATTTTCGCCTTCAAAAACTGCCCTTTTAATTGTTTTTTAACGGTTTTGACAACATTTTCCGCTGCTCCATTACCCTGAGGTCGATAAGGAGCCGAAGTAGTATGTTTAATGCAATTACTTACACAATAAGACTCAAATTCAATAGAACAAAATGGTGGACCATTATCGGTCACGAGCTGTGATGGTAAACCAAATCTTGCAAAAATATTTCTAAAAACCCTAATTGTAAAAGACGCGCTGGTATTAGTCATTGAAAATACTTCAATCCATTTCGTGTTTGAATCAACAACAATAAGATACCGCCTACCCCCATACTCCGCAAAGTCAGCATGCAAACGATGCCACGGGTGCAAAGGAAACTCCCATGGGTGAATTTGGGCTCGAGGTGGCGCATCCAACACGGACCGACACGCCCCACAGTTCCTACAAACCGTCTCAATATCGCGATCTAAACTCGCCCAATACACGTAGTTCCTAGCTAAACTTTTCATTTTATTCATTCCCAAATGACCCTCATGAATTTCATCCAAAATATTTTTTGTAAATTCGTTGGAACCACAATTCTATATTTATAAATTACACAACCTTGTTCAACAGCAAAATCATGTTTTCTAGCAAAATATGGTTTTTCATCCTCACAACTCGGAACGCTTGGCCAACCGAAAAAAATATACCGCTTGATTTTACACAAAAAATTATCTCGTTCAGTTTCCCTAGCAATATCTTTATAAGAAATAGGTGAAGAGTCCGCAACTAAATTAAGGTAATCTACTGAATCTGCAAATCGACCCTCTTGAGGAAGCGGCAAACGCGACAAAGCATCGGCTGGACCGTTATCTACCGATCGTACAAATTCTATCGTAAAATCATATGCAGCCAAACGTGCTGCCCACCTCTGTAACCGACTTGCTGCAGTCAGAGGAATACCTCCCTTACTGCCAAAAATATATGTCAACGGTTGATGATCCGTACGCAATGTAAAACGTCTTCCAAACAAATATTGATGATGTTTAAAAACACCAAAAACAATAGCGAGTGCTTCCTTGTCTAATTGACTGTAACTACGTTCCGCCGCATTAAGCGTGCGAGAAACACAACTTACGGGCCGCTCGACCCCGCCCGGATAGCGATGCGCTAACACAGCACCCAGCCCATAAGCGCTGCTGTCCACTGACAAAACTAACTCTCGGCCTTCCTCATAGTGCGCTAAAACCCGTTTACTCAAGAGTGATCGCTTTGCCTTTACAAACGCCTCCTCACATTTCGAATTCCAGTCCCAAGAAGAATTTTTTTTTAATAAATTATGTAACGGTTGCAAAAGAGTACTTAAATTAACAATAAATAATAATAATTTAACATGCCTAAAAAACTTTTTAATTGAGTTACATTACTTGGCGTGGGTGCATTATTAATAGCTTGTAACTTATCAGGATCTGGTTGCAAACCCTCTTTATTTATAATAAAACCAAGATACTTAACACTATCTTGCAAAAATTTACATTTAGATAATTTGACAGTTAGCCCCATACTACGCAAACGTTCGAGTACAGCCTTAAGATTAGTTATGTGTTCAGTTCTATTCGAGCCTGTCACACAAATATCATCTAAAAAAACGACACAGCCGCTCACTCCACGCAACGTTTCTTCCATTAATTTTTGAAATTTTTCCGGTATACATGATAAACCATAAGGAGTACGACGATAAGCAAAAGTACCCATATGGGTAGTAATGGCAGTGACCGGCTGTGATTCCTCAGATAAAAGACACTGCTCGTACGCGTGCGTTAAATCTATTTTCGTAAACTGCTCCCCCCCTCTTAAATTAGCAAATAATTCATCAATTCGCGGTAATGGATAAAAATCTCTTTTTAATTTGGGATTCACAGTTATTTTATAGTCCCCACAAATACGTATCTCCCCATTTTTTTTAACTACTGGTACGATTGGGGTCCCAAAATCAGAGTACTCCACCCGATAAATGGGTCCGTCTGCCTCAAGACGCGCTAGCTCGTTCTCAACTCGCGCGCGAAGTGCTAGTGGCACCGGCCTCGCTCGCACATAAACCGGTTCGTTATCGCAAAGTTGTAATTGAATAGTTTTCTTACATGTGCCCAACTTATTACAAAAAACTTCTGGAAATTCCTTGCTTAATCTATTCACAAAAGAATCTTCCGCTATTTCATTAAGATAAATTTCTTTAATATTCAACGCACGTAACCATTCTCGTCCTATTAAAGGTCTAGCACCTTCTTTTATAATATATAAACGTAATGATTTAACTTCTACGACGCCCAAACGCACATTTACCTCAATGTAACCCAAAGACCCGATCTGAGTACCTGAATAAGAACGTAAGACTATGCCATCCCTTATAATTACTTTATGACAAAAAAAACTATTATACATTTTTTCACTTATTGCTGATATACGACTTCCCGTGTCTACTTCGCATCGAATTAAATTATTGTCTATAAAGACCTTTATAAAATAAGGTTCGTTACCCTGACTGCTTAACTTCAAATTAAATAACTCAACATCAGATTCGTCCGACACAAAGTTCTGTCGACTATCACTACCACGCACTTGTTTGCACATCACTTTTAAATGACCCCGTCGGCCACACTCATCACAATTGTATTGCTTAAAACGACACTTATCCGCTGTGTGCGCCTTGCCACAGCGCCAGCATGAAACACCAGAACCTGAAGTCCCCGCGCTTCCACCTGCTGAACGCACAGCAACACCAGCGCCCTTGGCGCTCGGTATGTAGGTCGTGCGCGGCTGTTGGCTGCCCACACGGCCACCGCCACGCGCGTGGCTTGCATTACGCGCGTACTCGCTCACCTGACCGCCTGTTGTTCCTGATGCCTCATTCACCGATGCCCGTGTGGACCCACTGACCTCTGCGTGCCGTTCAGCCGCCTCCAATGCCAGTGCCAGTTCCACAGCCTCTTTATACTGTATCTTTTTCTCGGCAAAAATTCGAGATCGCATAGCATCATTCGCCAGACCCGATACAAATTGATCCCGAAGATTTTCTTCCAAAGTTGAGCACGATGAACACTTGCCGAAATTACATGAAGAGGCCAAGTGTTTAAGGGCCTGCAAGTAGTCGGTTAAAGACTCCCCATTTTTTTGACGCCGCAAACGAAACACGTGCCGTTCCGCGATTTCGGACCTTTGAGGTTCTAAATGTTCTGTTACTAATTTGACTAACTCATCAAACGTCGAATCCTCAGGAAATCCTGGTGCACAAAGATCACACATGAGCATATATGTTTCTTCCCCGACCACGGTCACCAGCATACTAACTTTTAATTCTTCGTTAATGTTATTTAATTTTATAAATTGTTTTACACGCCGAATATACGCTGGCCATTGCTTGGAACCCAAATTAAATGATTCAATTTTCCCAATCGACATTTTATACTTTTTTAATCGTTAAACCTCGTCGCCAAATGATACGTCAATAAAAGGCGGGCTCGGAAGACAGACTGATTTATTAATGTTCGTAATAGCAGGTAGGCGATAGATGCTACAGATACCAGGTATATCATATACTCCTCAGAGTTCTGACTATTGTTTGAAACGCCATAATTGTCTAATGCATTCTTTTTTTCGTTTAGTTTTGTTTATTTTATTAAGAAGACAAGTATTTAACGATAGGGTAAATCTGATTTAAAATATCACCTTTAGTTACTATGTCCCGCTTTCAACGAGAGATTTCCGCTTTTTAAACTCAAAAAGTTCCAAAATCCCGCCTTGGCAATAAAAAAATCTGGCAACGCTGACACGAGAGGACGTTTTGTTGGCTGCGGCAGCGATTGTAATTTTAAATAAAAAACAAAAACAAAAAAACGTAGATGCTGGGTTCATATCAATAACATAACAATATAACATTGTGGTACATATCAATAACATGTTATTATAACATTCAGTATCCACATTATCTGAAACATGTTGTATAGCAATGTTGTATAACATGTTATGCTATATAGTCTGTACGCACCTTAACAGCAATTTAAATCAATTCGTAAACCAAATCACAAGAAAAAGAAACGACGAGGAGTCAACGTTAGACCTTGTACTTTGCAATGACGATACTCTTATAAGTGAGGTACGTTATTATCCTCCACTTGGAAGAAGTGACCATTTGGTACTCACAGTCTCTCTACAAATTATTGGGGGGATAGACATAACTGGTTGTGCCCCGAACTGGAGAGACACCGACGGAAGGTCAGGAAGCTGTTCAATTGAGCAGTGAACACACGGTTACCCACCGACTGGGACAAGTACACGGTCGCGAGAAGGCGATTCAAAAAACTTTTACGTACTAGGAAGCTAGAGTGTTGGAGACACTTCTGCACCAGTATTGAAAACAACAACCAGGCAACCATGGTGAAATCATGCCTCTCCAGAGAGCCCAATCACTCGATCGGTTGTCTTAAAAAACCTGACAACTCATTTACAAAAACTGATTCAGAAACATGTGAACTACTACTGGCAACACACTTTCCGGGTTGCATAATAGCCAACGAACAGGCCTGGCAACCATACTCAGAGAGAGCCACCGACAGCTCAGACTGGCAAGTAGCTCACAAAATAATCACTAATGAAAAAGTAACGTGGGCAATCAACTCCTTCCTACCATTCAAAGCGGCTGGTTTGGACGGCATCTTCCCAGGCCTACTAAGATGGAGTGGGAACTTAATAGTAGACTATCTTGTCTCTGTCTTCCGAGCCTGTATAGCCCATCGGTACATACCCTTGAAATGGAGAAAAGTAAAAATCATATTCATCCCAAAACCAGGTAAAGAGGACTATACCCAAGCGAAGTTCTTCAGGCCCATTAGCCTTACTTCATTCTTCTTAAAAACGATGGAAAGGCTGGGAGACCTGGAGATACGCAGCCGGGTATCGCTATCCAAATTCCTACACCCAAATCAACATGCCTATAGCTCGGGCAAATCAACGGATTCATCACTCCACAACGTCGTGTCTCGCATTGGCAACTCCTTGAAGTTAAAGCAGTCAACCCTTGGTGCATTCATTGACATCGAAGGCGTTTTTGACAAAACAAACTTCACGAGTATAACCAGAGCACTAAGGACATGTGGAGTACCATCAACCCTTATAGAATGGATAAACAACATGCTAAAACAACGAGCTATACAGTTCACGGTAAACTCCACAACACGAGGCATTGTCAGCAGAGGATGTCCACAGGGAGGTGTTCTATCGCCGCTACTGTGGAACTTTGTAGTTAATGAACTTATCACAGAACTCAACACTGACAATCTCTACACTGTGGGTTATGCTGATGACATAGCTATCTTGATATCTGGGAACTTTGAAAGCACCTTATGTGACCTCATGAGAAGAGCTTTCAAAGTGATTGAGAGATGGTGCAATGAGCACGAGTTATCTGTCAACCCATCAAAAACAGAACTAATACTTTTTACCAACCGAAGAGTTCTTGGACCGTACAGACTTCCGAAACTCTTCAACACTGAACTCAGACTCAAGAATGAAATCAAGTACCTAGGTGTGATTTTGGACAGTAAACTGCTCTGGAACAAACATCTAGAACACAAACTAAACAAATCAACGATCGCCTTTTATCAATGCAAAAAGATGCTAGGCGTGAAATGGGGCTTATCGCCTAAGATAACATAATGGATATACACTGCCATAATCAGGCCAATGCTAGCCTACGGAGCCCTTGTTTGGTGGCCCAGAACAGAACTCCAAACGGCAATTACCAAACTTGGACGCTTCCAAAGGCTTGCTTTGTCCGCTGCTCGCGGTTGCATGAAAACAACACCAACTGCAGCAATGGAGATGGCCCTGCAGATCTTACCCCTGGACCTACACATACAGCAGGAGGCAGCCCTGGCTGCTATCAGGCTTATGGTACTGGATCTATGGGGAAAAAATCACTATAGTGCACACACAGCGATTCTCAACAGGGCAATAGAGTATCAACCTCTTATTGCTGCGCCCTGTGATAGAATCACTAACCAATTAATATTTAACAGGAAATATCACATACAACTGAGAGAAGAGGAACATGATCGGTCGACCGTGAATGAGCTACGTATATATACAGATGGATCCAAAACAGGGTCTGGCTCAGGCGCTGGCATATTCTCTCTTGATCTCAACATCAACATACACCTACCTTTGGGCACACAGAGCACGATATTTCAATGTGAATGTGTCGCCTTAACCGAAGCAGCCAGAGCCGTGCAACGGCTAGGGATTAATTACTTTTGCATTAAATTCGTATCCGACAGTGCATCCGTGCTGATGGCGCTCGGAAACAAAAAAAACCAACAGCAAACTTACTTAGAATACTGGAGTGTCATGAAGCACTGGAGGTCATAACCCGAACCAATAGGGTTACCTTGCAGTGGATAAAGGGACACAGTGGATCTCTCGGCAATGATGCTGCAGACGAGCTTGCGAGAAGAGGCTCCGGAATGATGCCTGCTGGCCCGTATCCGCTCCTCCCTTTGCCCTTCTCGCTGGTGCGAACCTGGATTCGCCAGAGATCCGCTGAACTCCAGCAACAACGATGGTCGCATGGTGCTGCAAAGTGGCTCTGCCAGCAGTAAACCCGCAACTGACAAAGCGACTACTAAGCTTAAATAGAACCAACCTTAAAACAATGATAGGGACAATAACGGGTCATTGCCTCCTAAATAAACATCTTTTTGTCCTAGGCGCGACAGACAGCCCCCTGTGCAGAGGCTGTTTCAGCGCAGAGGAAACAGTCACCCACGTAGTCCTGGAATGCGAGGCTGTGGCTAATCAACGTGAAAAAATCCTCGGAACGGTGAGGTCGCTCCGGGAAGCCTGTGAAGTGCCCAGGAGACTTCTGTGCTTCTGGAAGGAGCTAGGCTGGCTAAAAAAGCCAGGACTCGTACGCACAACGGACCAATTACGAGTCTAATTGCGGAGAAAGGAGTCCTACTACCCTTACCCCACCCTAAGGCTATGATGGAGCCAATGTGATGAGTGGTATGTATAATGGTGTACAAAAACATATTAAGGATATCCAGCCTAACGCAGAGTACGTACATTGTGCCACTCAAAATTTAAATTTGGTGATAAATGATGCTGTTAGCAGTTGTGTGGAAATACAGATTTTTTTCGCAACGTTGCAAGATTTGTATAACTTTTTCGGAAACAGCATCAAACGTTGGGATCTACTGTCAAAACTTACTGGCGAATCGGACACCACTCTAAAAAACTAAATCCGACTAGATGGTCCAGTAGGGTCAATACTATATCTGCAATAAAAGTTCGTTATTTTGATATTATCAAAGCATTATCAGAAATTATTCTAAAGAGCCCTAATAAAGATGAGCGTAGAGAAGCAGAGAGTATTAAAACAAAAATGCTAAATTACGAGTTTGTGTTGCTTTGCGAATTCATGCACAGTGTATTGAACGACATCAATTATGCATCCAAAACTCTACAAAAATGCGACATCAATTTAGGCGAGGCGAGTAAAGTTTTAGCAGAGACAAAAGCAAAGTTGCAAATTTATAGAAATGATTTCGAATTATTCAAGTGCAAAGCCAGTGAAACTGCAAGAAAATATGGTATTGATACCCATTTTCAAGAAAAAAGGCAAAAAAAGTTCAAAAACATTTTGATGAATTAGCTGCTGATCACCGATTTCCAAACCGAGAAAAAATATTTAAGATTGAGATTTTCAATAATGTACTAGACACAGTAATATCTCAATTAGATACACGTTTTATTGGTATGAATGCAGTCTGTCATATATTCGATTTTTTAACACCAAAATTTTTATTACATGTTGATGAAGCAACTTTATTACAAAAGTGTGACGAATTCCAAAGAAAATATTCAGATATAATAGGCCCTAGTTTTTCACTTCAATTTATTAATATTTATCACCTAGTTTTACCTCAACTAACTCAAGCATGGACTGTTCACCAATTATGTAAGGAAATAATGAGCAAATATGGAGTGCTAGTGCGACCTAACGGAAGTATTTACAGCACTGTTATTATTCTTTACAATACCTGTCACTTCTGCAGCAGCTGAAAGGTCATTTAGCAAATTAAAAATAATAAAAAATTATTTAAGAAATAATATGGGCCAAACTCGACTCCGACATTTATCGCTAATAGCAATTGAAAACAAAACCGCATCAAGCCTAGATTTAAACGATGTAATTGATACTTTTGCGAAAACTAAAGCTAGGAAAAAATTGAAAATATAATAATTTACAATATGATTTAGTCAGTTGGTACTTGGTAGGCCTGACCTATATATAATAAACCCTTGAATCTTCTCTATTTCGTTTTATTAGCCAAAATTACAAGTATTAATTGTAATTTATGTTGTTACTGTTTAATATTTTTATTACCTGCCCTGCAGTACACAAAAAAGAGTTTAAGTAGCTTAGTATTTTAAAGCATTTGTATTTGTATTTCATATTTTTATTTGATAAAACCTAATCAGTTTACATAGCAGTGGGGCCCCATTTTTTTATTTGCCCCAGGGCCCTTGGTTTCCTAGCTACGCCACTGATCAGGACCAGACGGCATTCCATCCATACTATTAAAAAAATGTGGCAAATCACTCGCAGATAACATAGCCAAAATTATGAATGCATCCCTAAACACAGGCCTTGTACCGTCCGATTGGAAATCTGCTGTTGTTGTGCCAATATTTAAGAAAGGTAACAAATTATCAGGCTCCAACTATAGACCTATAAGTCTTACGTGTATATTATCCAAATGTATGAAGAAGATTATAGCTGAGAAATTAAGGAAATTCCTTTTCGATGAAAATATTATACTCTGCGAACAGCATGGATTCCGGGATACCGGGACGATCTGTCGCAACTAACCTTCTCATGTGCCTAAATCAATGGGTGAAAAGTTTCGACCGGGGTGATCCTATAGATATAATCTTCCTAGATTTTGAAAAAGCTTTTGACGGTGTCCCAGTTCGCCGACTTTTATGCAAGTTAGAGCACTTAGGGATCCGAGGAAAAATATTAGCTTGGATTACGAATTACCTTACGGAAAGATGTTTTCGAGTTCGCATTGGAGATGTACTGTCCTTGCCTCGACAAGTACTAAGTGGCGTTCCTCAAGGATCAGTACTTGGCCCTTTACTTTTTATTCTTTACATGACCGATCTGAAGAACTCACTACAGATTTCACATTCGATCTTTGCCGACGACATAAATTTTTTGGAAAGCCACTCTCCCAATCTCAAGCAATACAGGGTGGTTTAGATGATATTTTTGATTGGAACAAGCAGTGGCTGCTGTCATTAAATGTTAATAAGTGCACAATATTGCACATAGGAAAGAAAAATCAGCACATTACTTATCGCCTAGGTCAACAGCAGTTAATGCCAGTATTCACGCAAAAAGACTTGGGTGTTACTATCAGTTATGATTTGAAGTGGGAATGTCACATCATGAATATTGTGAAAAAGGCTAATTCCATGCTCTATTTAGTGAGAAAATCATACAAATGCCTTTCACCAAGAACACTCTTAAAGATATATAAATGTTACATTAGACCACTATTAGAGTATGCCTACAGCATTTGTGATCCTTATTTCACAAAGGATATTAGTATGTTTGGATATTTTCTCCAAATCACAATATATATTCAATTTAAGTTGATGTGCGTGTAGCACATTAACTTATTAAAAGCTGCCAGTGTGTTAAGATACAAATAATAATAATAATAATAACATAAAATACTTAAAAAAGAAACACTAGATATTATGATATCCAAACGAACGGAATTAAAGTCTACGAAAAATAAAAATAAATACTTAAAAGAAGAACTAAAATCTCTTTATAAGAAAACTAATAAGGCGATAAGAGAAGACTATCAGAATTACAGAAAGACAACTATAGAGAAAAACTTGACAAAATTTAGAAGTACTAAACGGGCCTACAAAGAATTGAGCACACATAAAAACTGGATTCAAAACCTCAGACAAAAACAAAAAGAAACCAAATCACGACAAGAAATCATTAAATGCGCAACAGCCTACTATAGAGAGCTTTACAAAAACCTGCCGGATAGTAACAACTTAACAGAGACTATGAATAACGAACTTGAAAAGGAAACTTAAAAATGACGTAATTTCAGAAAAAGTATTAAAGCACATCATAAAATTAAAATCAGAAAAAAGTCCTGGCCCAGACAATATCAGTGACGAAGCCTTAAACGTGGGAAGCTCCTCTGCTTTTCACATTCTTGACTAGACTGTTTAATATGGTAATTATTTCTGGAACTGTTCCGTATCAATGGTGCAAGTCTGAAATTGTCCTGCTGTATAAAAAAGGAGATACAAGAGATATCAGTAACTATAGGCCGATCAGTTTGTTATCCAGCATCTACAAACTTTTCTCATCACTGTTGTTAAGCAGAATATCAGACAAAATTGACCTCATGCAGCCAGTAGAACAAGCAGGCTTTCGCTCCAGTTTTTCAACAATAGACCATATTCATACAATCGAACAACTTCTAGAAAAATTTAAAGAATTTAATTATCCTCTATATATAGGGTTTGTGGACTATCTTAAGGCATTTGATAGCATCACTCACTGCTCCATTTGGGAACCATTAACATCTTGCAATATGAACTACTGCTATACAAAAGTGATCCAAAACTACAAGTTACTCAAACAGTACAAGTTCAATACGATTTGAAAACAAAGGGGAAGAAATTAATATAGAAAGAGGTGTGTGGCTCTCTCCTAAACTTTTTATAGCAGTTCTGGAAATGATATTTTAAAAATTGGACTGGAAATCTAATGGTATATGGATTGGTAATAAACAACTAAGCCACATAAGATTTGCAGACAATATTGCACTTTTTGCCAACTCGGCTTCAGAACTTGAGCAAATGATGCACCATTGAACAAAGAAAGCAAAAAAGTTGGCTTGCACATGAACGCCAGTAAAACTAAGGCTTTAAAAAACAGTCTGCAGAGACCTATACAAATAGAGGGCCCCAGATCCAATATGTAAAGGAATATGTCTATCTAGGGAAACAAATTTCCTTCAACAGCGACAGTAGCGAACAAGAAATTGAAAGAAGAATTAGAAGCTCATGGAACAAGTTTTAGTCACACAAAGAAATTTTAAAAGGACCTTATAATTTAGAGCTAAAAAAGATGGTAATGGATGTCTGTATTTTGCCTTGCCTCACCTATGGTAGCCAAACATGGGTGTACACTATTAAGGCCAGAAACACGTTGCTTACCCAACACGCCATGGAAAGGAGTATGCTAAGGCTAAGGAGGATACATAAAGTTAGCAACAAAACCATTAGGGAAAGGACAAATGTTACAGACATTCTCAAACATGCTCTAAAAATGAAATGGCGATGGGCAGGACATGTAGCCAGGGTAGCCAGACCAAAGATGGGCTCTCAAAATCACGAAATGGAGAGGCCCCCCAGTGAACAGACATCAGGGCAGACCAAAAATAAGGTGGATGGACGATATTGCCAAAGTGGCAGGCACAAACTGGCTAGAGAAAGCAAAGGATAGACAGGTTTGAAATGAGATGGAGGAGGCATATACCCGGATGGGGTCAAGGCTTCAATAACTTTTACTGACATAGTTTAAGAAATATACTAACTCAAAATAGGTTGTAAACAAAACAATGTGTAAGTCTTGAATAAATATGCTTTATTATATTATTATTTGAAATGGGAACTTCACATGATTAATATGGTAAAAAGAGCTAATTCTTGATTAGAAACCGTTTGAGATGACTCACACCAAGCACATAAAAATTACATATATCCACTCTTAGAAAGGGCTTGGGAATCTCCTATTCCAAGAAAGATTTCACCCTAATTGAAAATGTACCAGGAGGGCAACAGAAAAGAGGACATTTCTTGAGAACACACCACATGACAGACAACAAAGAGGAAATCTAATTGAAACATACAAAATTCTTACTGGTCATTATAATGTGCAACACAGTGAGAATATATTTACTTTAAATCAAAACAAG
This sequence comes from Pieris macdunnoughi, assembly GCA_905332375.1. Lineage (NCBI taxonomy): Eukaryota > Metazoa > Arthropoda > Insecta > Lepidoptera > Pieridae > Pieris > Pieris macdunnoughi. Next base: position 184,215 of record CAJOBZ010000011.1, read on the forward strand.
CATCTTTTGAGATCGTGCACTACTTGTGCCGTACAAAGTTCATAATTGCAATGCCTTATAGAACTTCTTCCCAAACAGTATGGTCCCTCTATGGAATGATGTCCTGGCGTCTTCACTGAATTATTTTAAAAACAAATTAAATGGTTTCTTCTTATTAATACTCGTGTGATAACTAAATACTAATAATAAGAAATTTTTAAGTAACAGTTGGTGCAATTCGCCGATAATGGTATTTTTTACATGTGAATCAGTGTGACCAGTGAATCGACGCTACGCGCGCCCGCTCTTCATTCCGCTAGCCCCCCTCAGGTACCTTATTTTTTACTTCTGCCGTCTGCGCAATAACGGTCAGCGCTAGAGTTTCGTGCCGCTAGTACTTGTATGCTTTATGAAGTTTCGTCCACAGGCTACTTATACATTAACAGAGTTATAGAGTATGCTAATTATATTATATAGCCGTGATTTTGATTTGAGTTACCTTATTAAGACTTAGCTTTAAATTTAATATATTTATTAAAATTATTATTGTAAGTCCCTCGCACTTAGTCCTCCGAAAATCGTCACTTTCATTTTTTGTCTACCATTAAAAAAAAATTTTTTACTAAGCTTAAATCCATAGAGTACGTATAATATAGGCATTGCAGAGTAGTGAGTACTCAAATCTGTGGTGATAATGTAACTGATGAGTGATGAGTGATGACAAGTAATAAATATTAAATAACTAATAAGTATGTATTTAAACATGGAATTAGTAGGTGTTAAATAATTGAGTAAAATGTTTACTATTTGAAAACAGTGTAATCTATTCGTAATTTTATTAGTAATTGTATAGATTCAACACAGTGGCGGCAAATCTATAATAATATTATGATTGTAATTATCGTAAATATAAACTACTACACCAAGCAAGGCAAAGCGGCTTAAACAACTAATAAGATGTAAACAAATTGTAGTAGTTCTAGTAGATAACTGGGTAAGTAAAATATGAAAGAATTTTTGTATTCTAAACAAATCTAAAAGATCCCACACATCAAAGAGAATACCTATATAATTTCAATCCTTTAATAAGGTGTCTATAGGGAATATAAATAACTAGTGATATAAGAGCAATTAATTTGCAAGTTAAACATGAATTGATTTCTTTGTCCTAAATAGGTTATTTTTTTTAGTCACCATGGGATCAAAAGACAAGATCTGGGCAATATCAGAGCTGACAAAATTTGCTCAGAAGTTCCAGAAAGTATATGCTTTGTGCAACATTTCTTGGTTTCACAGGGGCAGGCCGCCACTAGCAGTTAGTATAACATATAATTCATTTTTAAAATAGAGAAATCATATTTTATATATATACAATTATAAAGAGAATGTAATATGTAATTATAATCTTATGATTCCTATCTAAGGTCAATTATATGTCTTGTTTTTCACAAGACATTGTTCAATGATTTTGTTTCAATTTGAATCATATTCCACAACTATTATACAAATATATTAAAAGAAATTATGTTGAACCAATTTTAGTATATTTCTAAATCAGCATATAAGTACACACATATGTTTCCTTAAGATAACCCTAATATACTGTAAGATGTAAGGGCAAAGACTGTGCTGGGGATGGAAGTTCTATATTATGTTGTAATTGCTCATATAAAAAACAAAGAACATGTATATCTAATATAATAAGTATGCACATTACAATATCAGAATAAAAATACACCACAAATAAAAGCCAACAAGAACTTGACGTCTTAAAGCATAACCTATAAAATGCACATAATATTTATATTTATTTAGATTTTAGTTTTCTTTAATTTGTTTTCTACATGAATATTTTATTAATACAGAACAGACACAATATGGCGCTGAAAGAGCTGGCTTGCTTGCTGGGCGAGCCCACTGACGCGCGTTACATGGAGCAGCGCGTCTACGACTTCATTGGCAATTTACTGCACTTGGTATTGCCCGCACTCCTCACTGACTTCTCAACTGTCATGTACGAGTTGTATGACCACAGTAATAATAAATAAATGTATTTTATGTCTGCCTAGATGCGTAACGTGGCCCGCGAGGAGACGCCTTGGGACACGCTGCCGCCCGTGTTAAAGCGTCTCGGCACTCGCCTCAATTTCATCGACGTGGCGTCGGTTGTGCGTATTAGGCCTTTTTGAGTCCACAGGCAATAAAGTCGCAAAAATACTGAACCCCGTGCGCGTGTGGCAGATGGAGACGGGCGAGTGTCGGGCCGACGGCGCCGTCAACCCCGCCAAGATGAAGAGCTTCGCGACGAGGCTCGTGAAGGCGGTCCAGAGAGCCGTCGCCGAGCGTGCGAAATCGCAAGCCCTTCGGGGACTGCCGCCGCGCGAATGGGACACGGCCCGCTTCCTGAAGAGTATAGCCGCCGTCGAGGCCTTCGCCCGCGAGACGTCCGCCGACGCGGGTGCCCTGCTGCAGATCTGGTGAGTCCACGGCGCCTTCGCCGACCGACCGCCTCGACGCGCCCGCTATCGTTTCGACGCTCGAATCCTTCTCGCAGGCTACGCATGTACGAGGAGACGCGTCGCGAGCTGTGCCGAGGGGACCGCGGGCCGTCGCTGTCGCTGCCCGAGTGGCGGCTGGCCGACCTGCTTCTGCTGCACGAGCCCGCGCTGCCGCTCCTCGAGCGCGGCGGCGAGCAGGTGTGTCCGGAGCGATCGCTGCGCTTCCTCGTGCGACTCGTGGCAGCCGGCACGACGAGGCTGGCGCGGCGCGAAGGCCCCGACCCGGTGTTCGGCGCTTGCCTCCCGGCGCCGAATCGCCCCGAGGAGGCGCTCGAGTACGGAGACTGGGTCCGCTCCGTGTGGACGGCCGTCCACATCGCTTTCTGTAAAAAGTACGTTTTATTGTCTCCGCTTTTCCGTCGTTCACGCTCGATCCGACGAGTTCACCGGATCTAAATCTGCAGGGAGCGTCCGGTGTCGAGCGTGCTGCTGCAGCGGCGTTGGCACGAGCTGCGGCTGCTGGCTCGCGAGGACCGGGAGGCGCCGACGCCTTCGGCGCTGCTGCTGAGGCGGTTCCTCGACGCGGAGAGTGCGGCTCCCCCCTCTTGGACGAGCCTAGTGGAGCGAGGACTGGTCGTCGACCTCACGGCGTTGGTCAGTTCCCGCCTAATGTCCGCCGCTCACGCTCGACTCTCTCTCGATTCACGAAGCCTCTTCTTCTTTTCAGGGATGCCAGAACCCCGATCTGCTGTGTCTGCTCGACGATATCGGTTCGTACGGTCGGCTTCGATTCAGTTTAAAAGCACATTTTGTCATTTTTAAAATATTAGAAGATACAAAAGTAGATCTCATTCTTTTCCTAAGCCACCCTGCCCCCGAGGCCCGCGCCGGAGTTAGTAATTCATAAGAATACTACTTCAACAATTAATACAAAAGAACATATCCAGAACACACCGTCGTGTCTGCGACGTCGGAGATCCCTTCGGAGGCGATCCCGCAGAGAGACATCGTGCGACAGCTCCAGGCCATGGACCCCAGCCGGGCCGAGGTGTCCATCCTCTTCGACCCTCACTCCGACTCCGAGCCCGAAGACGGCCCCGCCCCTCCCGCGGCCCCCGCCGACAAGGACGACTCGCTGAGCTTCATCATCAGGCAAGCCCTCAACTGTCGATCCGTCGTGCGACTGCAGGCGCCGCGTCTGCGGGAGCTCACCGACGACATCCTCGAGAAGAACTCCGTGCTCGCCGACGAGCAGGACGACTCGGACGAGGAAAGCCCTCTGGTCATCGACGAGACCAAACCCGAAGTAGAGAGCGAGACGAGGAAGCGAACTCTGAGCGACGGCGCGGAGACCGCCTCCGAGTCTCCGGCCCGCGACCACGAGGCGAAGGAGGAGCCCGACGCGGCTAAGAGGGTGAAACGAGAGAAGAACGAGGAGGAGTCGCCCGGACTCAGTACGTATCGCCGAACTTCGCCGAGACGACATCTCTGCGGCGCCTCGATCATCGAGATGTCATTTCAGGTGAAAAGTTGGCGATGGAGGTGCGCGTGGTGCTCGAGAGGGTGGTCGAGACGGCGGACCGGACCCTTCGGGGCCTCTCGCCGGCCGAGCTGTCGCGGCGCCACGGGGTCGAGGGACAGGGGGCCGCCTGGTGGACCCGTAATCTTCCTCTGGCCGAGAAGTGCCGCCCTCTGCGGGTGACGCTGACCCGTCTCCGACGTCGACCGGCGCCCCGCATCGCCCTGCCGGACATCGACGAGATCCGGGAGATCAACAGGAGCATGCTCACCGCCGAAGTGGCCCCGACATTCGTCGGTTCCCCGGAGTCGGACTCCGCCGAGACCCTGGACGTCGACGACGAGCGGCCGGAGAGCAGACCGTTCCAGTACCTCTACGAGGACATGCTGAGGATGATGGCTCGCAACGCTAAGGTGAATCCGCGACTTCGGTCGTCCCTCGGCCCGCGCGTCCGCTCGAATGATCCTCGCTCGCTTTCAGAGATTTCTGCCGGCGACGCGAACCACTCCGCCGACGGACGCGAAGGCGGCGCCCTACCCCCGCCCGAAGGCCGTCGCCGAGACGTCGCAACTGAGCGACCTCGAGAAGTGGGAGAGGGAGAAGCGCGTCGGCCTGCAGTACTTCAGCCTGCCTCATCTGCTCGACCCCGAGCCCCGTCGGAGGGCCGAACTTCGGCGGAGGTCGGCCCCCGACCCGACGCCGCCCCGACCGGCGGCTCTCCTCGTCTCGGAGTCCGATACCGATTCCCGAGAGGACGCGTCGAGTCCTCGGGCCGACGAGAGACCGGCCGGCATATTGGACGACGAGCTGAGGGACCTCAGGCGAACGGAGAAGCCCGACTCCCGACCGAGGGTCTCGTACGGCTCCGGCTTCTTCGCTTCCGGTCCCGGTCCCGTCGCTCCAGGCCCCGTCACTCCCGGCCCGGTCGGCTCGAAAGGCGGACTCGACGTCCTCAAACCGGTGCAACCGACCGCGGGAATCCACAGTGAGTGAGCTTCCGTTGAGAGTTGAGAGTTTGCACATTTGATAAAGGATGGATATAATAGAGCTAAGAGAGAAGTTTATCATATTATTTAAATAAAACGTTCTTTAGGCTTGTTCAATTCGTAGATCCCGTGATCACGTGCGGAAGTCACTCGATAAGACTCGTGGAAGACACACGACACACGGCCGCCGAGAGGAAGAGGCGGATGAAGCTGTCGGAACGAGAGAAACGCGTCAAGATCACGTTCACCAGCATCCTGAACGAGATGGCCGAGGAGAGGAGGCGAAAGTCCTTCGCAGGTGAGAGGTCTTCGAGGACACTTTGTGAAAAGTCCCTTTTAGTAAATGACTTAATGGTTCTAAGTTAGGCTGGTTCCATGTCTTAGTCAAACACATTTGTTAAAAAGAGAGTATTTTAATTTCTCGTCCGACAGAAGGATTCGCGGGAGCCTCGTGCCACTTCAAACTGCCGGTGGAGCGCTGCGTGACGGCGGCCGAGTACGCGGCGGCCGGCGGCGGAGGGACGGCGCTGATGCGGGCGGACCTCGAGAGGCCCCTCTGGCTGGTCTCTCGCGAGTTCCTGGTGCTGACGAGGACGCCGCTGACTTTCGCCCGGCCCTCGTACTGGGGCACGCCGCCGGCCACGTCGCGCGTTACGCTCACGCGGGTGCTGTTCCCGGACGAGGACGACCGCCGGGAATCCGCCGTCGTGGACCTCACGGACGACACGGAGCCGGCCGACGGCGAGCTCCCGTACAAGACTCTCGTCGACGATCCGCCTCGGCGCGTCTTCGTAAGTCCCTTCGGCTCTCGCCCGTCCTCGAGACCGTCCGCGGCCGCTCTACGATGCTGCTCCGTTGCAGGTGTACAACATGGTGCAGGACGTCGTCACCTTCCGGCGGTTGAACTCGAGTCGAAGGTCGCTATTCCTGTTCTCGCTGCAGACCGGCGCCCTGGGCCACCTCCCGGCGAGCGAGACGACGACGGTCGACCCCGCCCGTCCGGTCGTGACCTCCGTGTCCGGCGCGTCGTCCGTCGGCGCGTTCCCGAGTCCGGCGGCCGCCGGCCCGTCTTCGAGTCCGCCGGCGGCGACCGGCCTGCGCGAGGTGTCCGTGAGCGTGCCGGCTTACGAGCGCGGCCCCGGCTCGGGCTCCGGCGCGCCGCCCGTCGTGCTTCAGCGGGCGGGTCTCGGGCCGACGCGGACGAAAGCCCCCGCGCCGCCGGGCCGAGACGAGGTCTCGGCCGACATAGTGTCGCCGCCGCCTCGGAGGCCCCCGAGCGCCGGGCCCTCGGTCCCGCCCTGGATCTCCCGAAGTGCGGTGCCCCGAACCGACGTGTGAAGACGAACGCGTTCTTTCTGAGCGAAGAGGAGATCCGACACGACTTGGCTCACGTTTAGCGAGACTACAATTGGTGACGTCACTATCTAATGAGTCGTGACGAAATAAATGAACGTCTTCCGTTTGCTCTTATTCAAAATTTCACCGTTTGTAAAATAATAAAAATATCGTCCTTTCCTTCCTTAATGCAGACTCAGTCGGGAATCGGGATAATAACTACTTCTCTTTTATTTGCAATTTCAGGAAGGCGTTCAATTCATCAGGGTTACTTACTTGCGAGAGCGAAATACTGTTCGGTGGCACGTGATATGACGAATTTATTAAAAATCTATGGAGATGAATGAGGCGACAATCATCTTCTACCGATCGACGACATTGATTCGTTAAAGATTTCAGTGTACCTATACGTACACACAATTGCACACACTATGTTAAATAATATTAAATTAAATACTTAGCTATGTAGATTTGTATAACAAAAACAATAAAACATTATCATATCATAATATTAGTATAATATGTTAATAATAGCCATTTAAAAATATTCTAATGACAGTATTTATTTACCTAACTAAATAAAGATTATATATTTCGGCAATGTTCAATTGGGTATGAACGTGAAACACCGTAATTAATATAAAATTAATGATGTAATATATAATAGACTAGATAACATAAAAATTTACTTTGACTAATAATGTAAAATTCCTTAAGACAAATTTGCGCGCCATCGTGTGGCAGAATATGCGAACGATTTACGATTGTATCACCGTATTAAAGTTTCTTATGATTTACGAGTTATCAGTTGTGTACGGTTCCTGGGTCATCGGTGGTTCGAAATAATAGAATATTTTTGACCTACTCTATATTTATCACTCGCGTAACACAATAGAATATGAGCGAAATAATAGGATGTTAATTGCTATATAACGAATGAGTGCAATTTAACAATCAGAGAGAGTGCCGATGTCTGGCTATGCTCTCGGGGTGAAACTCCGACGATTTAGGAAATCGTCATGCTTATAAGTGATCAAACTGTACCGCCAGGGCACGTACATACATACGAAATAGTTATGCTTGTAGATGATTGGAATGTACGAACCTTGGCACGTACCTACATAGGGAATGATCACGATTATAAAACTAAGGAAGCCTGAGTGAGCAAAATGTACAGCCTTGGCTCGTACAAGTTGTTTTGTTTTGTTTCGCATGAAGTGATGCGGCGCCTGCATATATTATAAAACAGGAAGGTTATCACCATAACAATTAAAACACAACTACTTATTGTTTAAAAACTCACGTCTCTTATGGTAAGGATCCTTAACAAACATTTAACACCAATATATGGTGTAAGCAATCACCACAAAATATACTTACATGATAAATTAACATTAAAAATGATAATGATGATAAAATATGATAGATGACTATTTCTTCACTTTATTGGCTCAAAGTATTCTAATAATCTAAATCTACATGCTATAGTAGTAGTCAACTAACAAAACACTTTAAAGAAATTAAAAGAAGGAAAACTCTCTTTATATTCATAATTTTAATTATAAGTTGAAAAATCTCAAGTAAATCGTAGGAGTGTGGAATATTGGACTGAAGTGGTTTTCAGGCTAAAAAGCACGGCGCTCGCACTAGATATGGCTCTACGTTCGGTAGTCGGCTTATCTGCTAAGACTTCTTTCAGAATTACCTTATATTCTAAAAGATCGCATATACAGAGTTCCTGTCTCTTCATCTAAGGCCACAATTTTATAATGGTTGTTTTAGTTGTGGTTGTTAAGTTTAAACCGTACGAATTAGATTTTCGCGTCTTCGGGAGACTTTTTCTAATTAGACAGAATTGACTAGTATAAATATCTAGGGTCCAAGACCCCTAGTAACAAAAATTTGAAGACCCGCATAACTAGGGCATCGAGCCCGGGTTTACCCGGACCGAAAAAACCCGGGTTTTCCCGGTTCTGAGGATTACAAAAAAACCCGGGTTTAATTTTTAAAACTCGGGTTTTTCGGGTTTTTTTTAATACTTTTGTTATTGTTATTTATTTAGTTTAAGCCACTTCGAATGCAATAATAAGTAAATGGAATAAAAAGACGCTTTGATAAATTGTTCTTTATTACGTAAAAAGTAGCTTCGTTGCTACGTTCCTACCAATAAAACAAGCCTTGCAAGTTAAATTCGCGTTCCGCGCGTCCATCTCAAGACATGAATAGAGTCGGAGGCGGAGGATCTGGCTAGTGCGAGTGCTGGGTTCTACACCATCAACGCGTTCGGACCACATCTCGACAAATGGGTGAGGAGGCGATGGGGCCGCCTCAGCTACCGACTCGTGCAGATACTGTCCGGACATGGCTGTTTCGGCAGCTATTTGCACAAGGTAGTCGGGCGTGAGGAGGCACCAACCTGCCACCATTGCGACGCTGGCGTTGTTGATGACGCGCTCCACACCTTAAAGGATTGCCTAGCATGGGAGGTGGAAAGGAGGCCTCTACTGGGCGTGCTACAGGGCGAGGACGCTACTCTCGATAACATTGTGAGAGTAGCAGTTACAAGCTCGGACAGTGACGGCATGTGGGAAATCTTCCAGAGATTCTGTGAAGCCGTCATGCACCATAAGGAAGAGGCGGAGAGGGCCAGGGAGAAGGTTCCTGCAGCCCACCCGCGTCGCCGTAGGAGACCACAGCGTCGCCATTGCACCGTGCAACCCTGTGTGTAATCCTGGGCATGCAGTTGCTCCAGCGGGGGAACAGGGGCTCATGCGTCCAAAAGAAGGGATGCTAACGCATCCCTGCAAGCATTGTACCCGGCCTCCCCCAGCTCTATAAAACAGGATGAATTGGCCGATGTGAAAGGCCCTTGCTGTGCCAAGGTCCATTCCACATCATTCGTGGCCGTAGAGGAACGTAATATTAACGGTTGATCGCGTGGCTGGATGCGGACAAGGCTACGCTGTTACCGTGTCCTGCCCCGGGCGATTGCTGGTGGCGCCGTGGGGTTTTAGTGGGAATGAACAACAGCGAGTCCCACATCACCCTTCCCCAGGTCAACCATGCCGCGGGAGGGTATGCGTAACGCATTTCCCCACGGAAAAAAAAAAAAAAAAAAAAAGACATGAATAGAGTGAAGTGTGGAGCAGTGGAGAGGGGAGGGTGTAGCGAAGCTCGTCGCGCGTTGTGCGGGGTGTTGCCGGTGATGATTTTTTTTAAATAAAAGCTTTAATGGATTTAAAAACAGATATTTTATTTACTGATGATGACTGGAGAAATAAAGATGAGATCCAAAAATATTTGATGTTATTAAAACTGTCGTCGAGGCGCTATGTCGACGCGATGCAACATTACTTACAGCTGATGTTTCCCTAAAATTTGCATTGACAAAAATGGATGAAATGAAGACACCACTAAGTAACAAAATGGCAAATGCATTTGGCAAACGATACCCAAAAAAAAACTAACTCAAGCAGCAACACTACAGTACCTACTTGACAAATACGGGTAAATATTTTGAGAACATTCAAAATGAAGATAAAACTGTTTTTATCGGCCTACAGGTAATGAAGTGCTAAACGAAATTGTTAATCTGATTAAACGCACAACCAAAAAATAAAATATACCTCTTGAAAATTTGCCAGCGCCAGACCAAGACCTACGAGAAATTGACATTCAGTTGTCTACTTTGTCAAATGAAGAGGAACTGAACAGACAGTTAAGTCAAGCTGTTGGTACTGATAATAATGCTCCTGAAACTGGATCAGCTTGTCCATCAGACGATTTGCTTACCTACTACTGTGAGGGTAGAAATAGCACTCTTCGAGAATGGCGGTACGCGACGGCGAGAGCGTTCCTCTCTTTTTTTCTAAGAGGTTATGTCTTAAATAATGTGTCAAATGCATAACTACTTTTTACTTAGTATTTTAGGTAATTAAATAAAGACCTAATTATTAATAAGTGAATGTTTCCAAAATAATTCATTTAATGTTAAAACTATCTCTGCAAGTCTGTGATTTAAAAATACTAGATTACTTATTAAGTTTTAAGATATTCTGAAGAAAAAATAAATCTTTATCACTTTTTTAAACATTAAAACTGTTTTTGTAATTTGTAAAGTACTGTTTAATTTATTTAAATTCTTCCTCATCCTTTATATTTTGTATTCATTCTAGGAAATCGATATATAAACGCAGATTAGTGCATTTAAAAAAAATCAATAAAAAGACCCGGGTTTTGATTACTCTTAGACCCGAAAACCCGGGTTTTCAAAATTGGACCGAGTTTCGATGCCCTACGCATAACGGTACCACGGCATGAAATGGAATAGGATTCTGACAAACCGCATTATATTGGGATAAGATTTAGGATTCTTAAATGTTATATTTGTCCGTCGTCCTGTATGGATGTGAAACTTGGACCAAAAAAGACCTAAAATCGCGGTCTTTTAGTGTTTAGTCTGATATACCGACCTGATCAAAACCCTTTGACCTCTGCATGAAGATACTTGGTTTTGTTTGAAGAATTGTAAAGTAGGTACCTATTTAACAATTCTTTGGGCATTAAAGCTGTTTATTTGCATTTATAAGAATGTTATTGAAATACTAATCTGATTGAAATAAGAATCCCTTCTATTTTTAACCGAATCGTGTACAAAAATCTTGTTTCTTTTAGTTATTATATACATACCTATTAGCAGTAGGTACATGAGAAACAATTAAAAAATCTTAATTCATACCACGACAGACATAAAATATTTTAAAATAAAAATACTAGTACCACAGGTAGATTGTGGATGAGCTGTTTTTTTAATAGATATGTCAATAATTTGCATAATTTTTGTTATCGTCAAGTATTTCTTAACTTTATGTTACGTTAATAAATATGTTCACTTCCTGAATAAACTTTCAAGAATCATAGGAGACAAATCCCAGAGGAATAAAAAAGCTTTCATGAATAAATAAGTTTATTAAAGAACTTTACGATGTTCCAACTTATTTGAAAAAAACAGTCGAGAAGCAGTCTCGTGTTGGTGGGAACAGAACGCGCCCCGCAGCCGAAAAACGTTTCATTGCAAGTGATTTCATTCAGATTACTACTCCTTTTCTAAAAAGTCGGTCGTCAACGTAGCTGCGGAGCGCGAAACATAATTGTAAAAAATATCAGTCTAAACTCTTAAAGTAAACGTTTCTCGAATTTTCGTTATAAATTTAAAATTTCGTTGTAATAAATAATACAATCCATTTAAATAAAACTTAATCTATCTTTAAAAACCGTTTCAAAATTCAGTCTAAGTACGATTATTTAAAGTAAAATGAGACCATATTTTGTAAAGTCGAGTTATCAAAAAAATATGTACACGCAATAATGTTTGCACTTATAATTATAAATTATGACTATAAAGATAATGGCTGACGAATCGGAAGAATAAACAATAAGCCGACGTATTCCGAATTTAACGCGCATTTCCGTCGCCAAACTCGGCGCTTTGTGCGATGTTCAGACGTTGAACGGCCGAAGCTTCACGACAACCGAATCGGTCCGAATTTGCGTCAAATTCTTAATTAAAGCGACGCACGAGACTTCAAAGTCGGGCCGGTGACGCGCTAAGTCCGATTCGGCCGTCGATAGGTATGGCTAATGGCTGATGGCACGATGGCGTAAATCCAAAATAGACAAATATACGCGAAATGCCGAAAGTGTATAATACAAATGTTTTTCTATAATTCTTATAGAAAAATATTAAACAGGCAATATTTACAAAAATTCATAATAAAGAAGTGAGCCGGCCCCAGTCTCACAGACGAACGAATATCCTAACGGTGTTAAGTACAAAAGATATATACAAGTGGGTCCGTGCGTTTCACTGTCCTCGCCGAGCTCCACTTCGGTTAACAGAATTGAGCTGACGAATACCGAAAACTTTTACGCGGGAGTCAGTCAAAACAATGTCCACAATATTATACAACTCATATAATACAGACGGTCGTTCGAGGGCCGTTAGCAATGGAACTGCTGCTGCGTGATGGCGGAGAGGTCCTTCATGAGGCCCTCGAGGTTCTGCATGTCCCGGTGGAGACGCTCCGTGGAGCGCGACGACGTCAGCCCCTCAAGCTCGACGCCGACCCCGCCCGGCTGCAGCCGGCCCGGCGACGAACTCGCGCTCTTCTTGTACGGCGACGTCTCCCTCACGCTGCCCGCTGCAGAGAGAAGTTATGATCACGACGGCGTTCGGAGGAGGACGAATAGTCCCGCGAGCGAAACCTCACCCTTGGAGTGCGAGGGCGTGGAGCGGTCGGAGGCGTTGTCGGGAAGAGTGAAACTGTGCAGCGGCCCCCCGCAGCCTCCGCGTCGCAGCGACCCGGCGCACGACGTCGCCCCGCCCGGCGCCGCCTCGCCGCTCAACGAGTCTCGGCTGCGAACGGCGGACCAGTTAGTATTCGGACGTTCGACGAGGTCCCGGAGATCGATATAGTCGCGAGACACTCACTGCGTGTACTGTCCGAGCGGCTCGTAGGCGACGTAGTGTCCTCTCTCGCGCGCCGTCATCGCGCTCGCGTACACGTCCCCGCCTCCGGCCGCGCCCAGCGGGCAGCCACTCGACGCACCTGAAGCGTGCGTCGAATATATTTCATTGTGTACGCCCGGACTGGCGGACATCCGCTACAATGATCCTGACATACTTCCCTCGTATTATTCGTTCTTAATCATATATTACTCTATAACCCCCGGCCTCGACGTTAGAACTCCGCAACGATCCGAGCCTCGTTCCTCATATCCCTTTTCCTCTCCAATCTTTACTCATCTCTGAAATTTGAAAAGCACTCTGATGTATACGTACAGGGCGGGACGGCGTGGGCGTGCAGCGAGCCCAGAGAAGACTGCGTGGAGCCCAGCGGGGCCACTCCCGCCAGCAGCGGTGTACTCTGCAACACGCGAGACATTATGGTCACGAGATTTTCGGCCAATTGACAGTGAGTTACTGCAAACCTGTGGAGGCGCGACATACCTGATCGGGGACGTGTCTCCGGCGCTCGCAGGTGGAGCTGCAGCCCACGCCCACGCCGACGCCGACGCCGGTCATAGCTGTCGTCATACAACGTTACGATTATCCGGAGCCGGGTGGAATGTGTCATGTCCATGCGCAGGATAGGATTCGATATACGTGTTAGTTAATTGTAAAGGGGTTAAACTAAAATAAGCGATAAAATCGATTCAAATACAAAGTCCTCGTCCAAAAGTACAAAATTAAGACTCGGGTTAGGTTAAAAGCGGTTTTAGTTGCGAAAGAGGCGAAGCATGCGGACCATTTGTATAACGTGATTCGCCGCTCTTGGCGTGAGGCATGCAGTGAGGACTTCTTTCTTAGGTGCCAAAACTCATTTCGAGCCATCGACCTCGTCTTCTTCTACTAATTATGCTTAAACGGCTGCAGACCTTTTATAGTAATAGACATTTGTGTTATGAATTTCATTTTATTAACAATATCTTGAATGGGAAGACGTGTTTTACATAAAAAATAATATTGTAAATAAATGTTGTCAAATCATCCGCTAAGCAGTACTACTAGATTTAGGTACCAGATCAGGCAAAAATCCGATTATACACATATAGAGGAATATTTTCTAGCAAATCAGAAAAGACGCGGCAATAAGCGTTTACTTCTATTTATTAAAGCTGCGAAGACGAGGTCGGTGACGCGAGCGAGTCGGGCGCCCGCGATCAGCTCTTCTACTCTACGTGGAAGCAGACTTTGTAGGTGAAACGAGGGAACGAAAAATAAAATAGACCTAAATAGGTGTGTGGCGAATAGTCCGGGAGGGGGAGGTCGCAGCGCGCGCACGGCGAGCTCGACGCCAGCGGACACGTGTCAGCGCTGCCCGCGCACGACGACGACGACTCTACCCAACACACAACACGCGCGTCAGACACGCCGGACCCTCCGAGCCCCGTCCGGACGGCGAGGACACCGATCGATCGTCCGGGAGGGGGAAACCGAAAAGACTCACCGACGTAGGTGGGCACGTAGCGGCGGTCCAGCGAAGCGGGCGCGGGAGCGTGTCGAGCGGGCTCGTACTCGACGGGAGGAGCGCGGCCCAGCGTGCCGACGCCGCCGTCCACGCTGCCCGCCGAGACTATAGGCCGAAACGCAACGTTTAGCTGGCGTTCGGATCGAGATCGAGTCGGAACGGAAGATAAGCGAAAAGTTGGCGTACTCTTACTGGCGGAGCTGTGGAGGCTCTTGTCGATGTGCTTCAGCTCCATCTGGTCGTGGTGGATCCACAGGTCGGGCGGCTTGATGCCCGCGGACGCCGACGCCTTCTGGTAGGTGCTGTCGGAAAAGACGTACGTCGCGGTTATCGGCACGGAACGAACGAGCCCGTCCTTCTCGGCGAAAGCGGCCCACCTGGTGTCGGGAGACAGCGGCGGGTGCGGTCGGCGGCAGCACAGCGACAGCGCCAGGGCGGCAGCCAGCGCCAACACGGCGCAAGCGCCTCCGGCGCTCGCCCAGAGCCATGCCGACGTCGCCGAAGCCAGGCCGGCTCCCTCGCCCGTCTCTGGAATCACGATACAAGTTGTAGTCCTCGACGCTCGATCGTGCCGGTCGAGAGCAATTCCGGCGCCGAGCCGGACCGTACCCGGGCCGGTCGTGTAGACGACGACGGGGCTGAAGGGGCCGAGCCCCTTGCCATTGCGCGCCTGAATCTTGAAAGCGTAGGTGGTGCGCGGGCGCAGACGATCGACGCGGGCCCTGGCGCGCTCGCCGGCCGCCGCCACCGCCGTCCACTCCTCGGCGGCCCCGCTCTCCGGGCCCCGCTGCGGCGCGTACATGATGACGTAGCCTGCGGACGTCGTCTCGGTTAGCGAGGCGGAGGAGAGGTGGCAGCCTCGGAGTGACCCGACTCACCGGTGATTCGGCCGTTGGGGCGGGTGGGTGAAGTCCAGACCAGGTCGGCTGCGCGGGAGGCGGGCGCGGCGGGTGCCACTCGCAGGTCCCGCGGGGCCCCTCCTGGCGCCGCCTCCAGCGTCGTGTTGCTCGCCAGCATGGACCACGCCGACTCCCGCCCTCCTACAAGTTTGTTCTTTTAGTATTTAAGATAAAAATGATAAAACTTTAATTTGGAAGATTTTTAAAAAAAAATCATGAATTACTCGAACTAATTTGAAAATATTTACAACTCCACAACTTGCTTGACGTTTCGAAATCGTATAATTATTTGTCAAACCGTTCGATAGCAAGTGCGACTTTGGTTTAAATGTATTAATAAATATATTCTTCTGCTACTTTTTTTTAAATAAATGCAGGAAATAGCTCGTCTTATCATTATATATTCAAAACGCCCTTAAAAGTTTTAATTAGCATAAAGTCAAAACTATTGCCATAATATTAAAAAAAAAAAGTTTAAATTATGTTATAATGCCCTATACTAGGTATGTTCGCGATAATGTTAGCTAATTAACTTAGCTTGACTAAACATTTGACAAAGTGTGGCACCGAGGACTTGTCTTCGAATTAAATAAACAACCTCGACAATTCTCAAATATCCTTGATTCATATTTAACACAAAGATGTTTTTTTAGAACCACCCAAAAATGGCGGATAAGACTAAATCAGTTCACGTAGACTTTACCAACAAAATATCTAAATAGCAGCCATTATAATAAGCTAACTAATAACTTCTTGACACCACGGGCCAAATGAGAAGATTGAAAACGACCAAACTATTGGAACTAGTGAATTAGTGGTAGTTCTCCTAAATAGAGACTGTGAGTAGTGTTATTGGACACTTTCTCGTGTTAAATACCTTTTTTTTTTGCAGGAATCGGCAAGATAAAAAAGCGTTGAATAAAGTCATCGGCGTACCCTTAATGAGCTTGACGGCGAACTCGTAGGTGGTGAAGGGCCGCAAGTCGTCCAGCATGCAGTTGAGGTCGGTGACGTTGTAGGTCCGGGGCCGGCCTCCGCCCGCGCTGGCCCAGCGCACCACGTAGCGCCGGCCGTCCGTCGCCGGCTGAATATTTCCGATTTTTATTATATTTAATGAATTATAATCGATAATCGCATCGGCTCCGACTCACCTGTCCTTTGGGCAGCGTCGGGTCCGTCCAGTACACCACGGCCGTGGTCCCGCTCAACATGATCACCTGAAACGTGTCACACCTCACTTTGATGCCTTCCTTTTGATAATAGTTTCTGCACAATAGTTTGTAAAAGCTTCGTTTGTCTCGAGAGCCTCTCGCGAGTTTCCTAACCTTGAGTCCGACGGGCGGAATGAGCGGCGGGGTGTCGTCGGCCTCGTCCGGGTCCTCGGGATCGTCCGGGTCGTCCGGCTCGTCCGGTTCGTCCGGGCCGTCCGAGTCGTCGTCGGGTCGAGCGCTCCGCGTCCGCACGGTGGCGTAGACGGCCGGTCCGAGACCCAGCGCGTTGCTGGCGCGCAACGATATCACGTATTCGGAATTCGGCTCTGAAAAGGTCATCGTGAAATTCGACATCGAGAGACCGACGAGAAGGGTCAGATGGAAAACGAGGACGCTCACCGAGTCCGCGTATGACGTATGACGTGCGGTGAATGGGCAGTTCCCGCGAGCGCTCGTCCGGCACGCCCAACCCCCAGCCCAACCACCAGCCCCTCGCTCCGCCTCCCCCGGCGCCGCCCCACCACACCGAGATCCAATCTCGGCCCGCGCGCGCTGCGAACGTCGCGGTTAGTGACGCTGGGAACTCATCGTCGACCGAATCGAAGAACACTCACCGGTCAGCGAAGGCGGCAAGTCGGGCACCGCAGTGTCGGCCCGCTCGGCGCCGGCCGTCGTCGCCGACACCCAGTCGCTGAAGGGGCCGGACCCGTTCGCATTTATTGCGCATATTCGAATCTGTGAAAAGAACGGTCGGTCGGTGAGTTCGACTTCCGGAGGCGGGAAGCGATCTACGGAATCTAGCGAAATATCGACGTCCGCAGACCTGATAAGTGGCGCCGGGCTCCAGGTCGGCGAGGTCCGCTCGACGAGCGTCGGCCGGCGTCGTGAGCGAATCGGCTCGGCGCCTGCCCCCCGCGGCGCCGCCGCCCGCCGTCCCTCCGCCCCCGGCCAGGCGGAAGCGGATCTTGTAGCCGGTGAGGGGACCGCCGTGCGTGCGCGCGGGCGGAGCCTCCCACCTCACCTGGATCGACTGCGTAGACGCGAGAGAAAAGATTTTTGTAACATTCATTCGATTTCTACACTGAAAAAGTGTAGCAATCGAAAACGCATTCATTATTCTCTGCAAAGTTTCTAAAATTGTATTAGATTATTCTCTAAGTAAAATAAAATTAAGTAGACTAGAAGAGACCGTGTGCGTGGCGGGCAGGGCGGTGACGTTGACGGGAGGGGCTGCGGGCGGAGCCGCCCACGTCCGTAGCGTGCGCTCGGACGACGCGGCGCCTCCGGCCGCACTCACGCGCACGCGGTACTGGCTCGCCGCTCGTAGGCC
Source organism: Pieris macdunnoughi (assembly GCA_905332375.1). Classification (NCBI taxonomy): domain Eukaryota; kingdom Metazoa; phylum Arthropoda; class Insecta; order Lepidoptera; family Pieridae; genus Pieris; species Pieris macdunnoughi. The sequence goes on from CAJOBZ010000011.1 coordinate 202,002, forward strand.
CTCCAGCGGGCACGGCGACGCGGCGCACCACACGCTCTGCTCGCGACCGCTCTCCACCTCGGTGAAGTAGACGGCGTACTTGGCGGGCCGCGTGGGCGCGGGCGGCGGCGACCAGGTGACGCGGGCCGAATGAGGCCCCGTCGCTTCCGCCCGCACGTCCTCGGGCGGCCCGAACGATACCTCTTCCGCCGGGGTCGTCACCTCCACGGCCTGCAAACGGATCGCACGATCAATAATCGACCGCGCTAATCGAGACTGCGAACGCGCTGGTCTACGGAAGGGTACCGACGGGCGTGAGTGGCGAGGCGGCGCTGGACGTGTAGGCGCGCGCCGTGATGACGTACGTGGTGTTCGGCTGCAGCGACCCGACGTTGGCCTCGTGCCGGGACGCTCCGCCGCGAGACACGCGCTCGCTGCGGATGGTCGAATCGTTAATAGAGGACTATACATCGACATCTTGCGCGAACGTGACGCGACGCACACGTACCGCTCGCTGCCCTTGACTTTGTAGAAGACGGCGTAGCCGGTGATGTCCTCCGACTTGTGCTCGGGCTCCTCCCAGCTGAGCGTGACGAACCTGTGCTTCACGATGACCGGCCTCAAGTTGTGAGGCGCCGAGACCGCGGTCGCGTTTCCCTCGACGTCGCTGTCCGATCCTTCGTCGGCGTGAAATGAAATATCGTTTATAGCATTAGAGTCGTCGTAGTCGGAGGGGCGCGGAGTGTACGCGGACGAAGTCTCTCCCAGCTCCATCTCCGGGTCCTCCTCCACGCTCTGGAGGTCCTCGAGGCCGGTCGGGGGATCGGGGACTGGAAACCATTCGACAAAACAAAAAAAACTTAAAAAAAACACAGGGAAACGGGGCCAACAAAAATAAAAACAAAGGAACGTGGAGCGAAAGCGGATAGGGCAAGGCGGCGTTACCGTGATGGGGCGGCAGCACGACGAGGCGCAGGGCGGCGGTGGCGGATCCGGCGGACGAAGTCGCGAAGCACTGGAACATGCCCGCGTCCACCGGCAACACGCCCTGGATGCGCAGCGACGTCCTGCGAGAACGTCGGCGTCGGTAAATAATCGGTCGGGAGTAAGGAAGCGGAGAATCTGGCGAACGCCCGCCTTACCCGTCGACGAGGGCGATGTCGTGGTTGTGCGGCGAGAGGGGCTCCCCGTCCTTGAGCCAGGTGACGCGGGGCGGCGGCCGGCCTTTGACTTCGCAACCCAGGCGGGAGTCGCCTCGCCGTCGCGCGCGCACCACGCCACCTTCGGACAGCATAACGCGTGGCATGCTCTGCGAAACGGTCACCTTTTTTTCTCAAACGCGTACAGAAACAAAGGAATGGCGGCGCAGTTACAGTGAAGTGAAAAAAAAAATTTGAGTGGAATAATCGATAATAGCTACCAAAACGTATAGATGGGTGGAGTGGTCGGCGGAGTCCAGGCGGTTGGTGGCTCGGCAGGTGTAAACGCCAGCGTCCGGCACCCTCGCCGACTGAACCCGCAGAGATCCGGCCCCCACTAAGTACAGCCTCGAATCTAGGTCGCTACACGCGAGGTGAAGACATATTTTTTTATTCAAACCATTTACTAACTAAACATTTTAAAGGGAAGTCATCGAACGAGAGCTAACTTGAGGTCTATGGCGACGCCGTTACTGAGCCACGTCACTTGGGGCTTGGGGTTGCCCACCGCCGCACACTCCAACGTCACCGACGCACCTGAAGGACAGGTTGAGGTTAACATTTTCACTTCATTCGTGGCACGAGACGACAAACACGAACGACCATAACCAACCTTCCATTACTGTGACGGGTTGCGGCGTGGCGATGAAGCGCGGCGCCGCCTCCAGATTAGCGATTTCCGTATTCACCCGCAGCTCGATCTCGCTGCCCGTGCTGTAAGCGGAACACACAAATGCTATACTCCGACAAAGGCATGTGGTAATGCGTCGCGGCGTAAGTCTGACCGAGCGGCGGCGTCACGCGGCGTCTGCAACGAGACACGACATCGATACAGCGCGGCGTCGTGCGGCTTCACAGGGTCGATCTCGAGCGCTCCGCTCGGCGTCAGAGACACCCGCGCCGCCTCCATGCGTACCGGCACGCCGTTCTTCAACCACGTCACCTGCAAAGCCGAGAAGTAGGTAAATTGTCGAATCGTTTATTTATTCTTATTTCAGTATTTCAGTGCTCACGTTGAGCCTGAGGAGCGGCGGGTGCGCGTGTAGACGGGCGGCTCCGTAGACTCGGCGGTCGGCGGCGGCGGGCACTCCAGGCGGCGGCAGCACGCGCAGCGCTAGACGAGGAGGCGGCCGCAGCCCGCACGACAGCAACGCCACGCCACCCTCCACCGTGGCCACCACGCCTCCCACCTCCACCAGTTCCGGCACTTCTGCAACACGATACCCGAGCGTCAGTCGACCGCCCGAATATATTCGGCAGCCGATTAAGCACCGACGGGGACTCACCGGCGAGGTGCACCGTGGCGACCCGGGACACGACGACGCCGACCCCTTCGAGGGCGGCCACGCACTGGTACTGTCCCGCTAGTGCCGCCGACATGCTCTCCAGCACCAGAGATCCGTTCGCAGCCTGTTTTCTGGAATGCACGTCAATTGTTTGCATATTACAGTGTATATGCTTATTTTGAACTGATTGGTTTGGAATAGTTTCTTCTTAGCGGACGAGTTTTCCTAATCTGTTCAGTAATTATTTATTAATAAATCCAAGACCAATATAAATCACGTTGCGAAATAAAAACGCGTGGCCTATCGGCCGACTATCTTCTTTAATTCGAAATGTCAATTACCTATACGTGTCGGTGTGGGGCAGCGTGTGGTCGCGCGTGGGCGCGTGCTGTACGCTGTACCGCCAGGATACGCGGGCGGGCGAGACAGCGGCGCAGCTGAGCACGGCGCGTTCGCCCGCCGCCACGACACAATCGGCCGGCTCCGCTGTCAGACGCACTACCGCTTCCTCTTTCTCTCCGCCTGAATCATGAGACGACCCATTGATTTATCAAAACCCTCAAAAAAATAATTTTATGATCGATTTGCCCTTAAGTTATTTTGGTGTGGTTTATAAAATAGTTTAGATTTAAAAATATTGTAAAACGTAAATAAATACATAAAATAATTAATGACCCCAGACAATAAATCCTTGAATAAGCAAGATCAATAACGTCTTAGAACATAACGTGAAATATGAAGGGTTTATTCTTTATCGTTTTCGCAGAACAAAAGGCCCGTATTGAATTCCGGGGCTATTAAGTTCTTGAATATCTCACTTGAAGCAGATCTAATCTAATTAAATCTGGGAAAGGGCTGACACTGCCCATTCAACGGACAAGATATTTATTATAGATATAGCATATTACAAATTAGAGGATTATATTCAACATAAGAATGCTTGGAAACATGCTGGTCCTGCTCCATAGGACAATTATAGAGCCTGGACAAAATCAAATTGGTTGCTGATTTTTTGCTTTAACATATTTTTGTTATTTCTTTTTTTTTAAATTTATAATGCTACAAATGTAATTATTTTATTTTATCTCACACACTGTTTTATTGTGTTTTTTTATTATTTTTATTACTCTTTAATGTAAATATTCTACGGTTTCGATATTTGTAAATAGGTATGTGAGGAACATGTATACTAACTTTTTTTGTATAGTAGTTTATTCTAAGAGTACATTGTCTTCACATATAATTAGAAAAATGAAAAAAATATGAAACATTTTAAAAGAGTAAGTGTGGAGTTTCTTGCCCATTCTTCTCCACACGAAACTACCTTTTCGAAGGGGCAACTAGTATCTTCTTTGTATTTTCTTTGACGTTCCAAAGTGCCATTTTAGGTGGTCTAATTGAAATAAATGATTTGACTTTTTTGACTTTATTAACAGATCGCTTTAATTTTTATCTAACCTACGCGTCGGACTTTACACGGGATTGTCTTATTTCTGCCATTTGAAAAACTTAATAAAGGCGCTTTATCAACACAATTTGTGGTATTGAATGAAAGCCCTTCATTCAATACCACACCACATAATTACACCGTTACCATATTTATTTAGGTAACTCAAACTCAAACTCAAAAATCTTTATTCAAGTGGGTAACCAAGTACACTTTTGAATCGTCAAGTTAAATTAATCGTAAATTCACATTTACTACCAGTTCGCAAGTCAATGGTAGGTACAGGTATTGTCAATAAATAACATATTCAATGCTAAATGCTTCTAATTTTACATTTACTGCCAGTTTTCAAATCAAGGGCATAGAACGGACGAGAAGAACTGGCAATAAACACTCCGCCACTCTTTAATCGCCAAGTTTTTTGTTTTACACAACGTTTGAAAGGAGCTGCAACCGTTACACCATGTTCCACATGACATCTTAAGTAATTAATAATAATAAAAACAAAGATTTGTCCTCTATCAGCAGTAGGCATGGTGAAATAGGAGCACGCACGAACAATACGCAAATACATAGTCGAAATAACTAACATAACTGCATACACGAATTCAAGTTCGACCAGTCGCCACAAGTAGCACCCGTTCAGTAGTAGTAGTAGTAGTAGTAGTGAGACAACGCCATCGCCAATATGTCGACGAAGTGGCAACCCTATGAAGAGGATTTGGTTTCTAACTTATTAGCAGATTTAAGTGAAATAAGGATACCTACTACGAGTATTGTACTATTATGTCAGAAGAGCCTTAGCAAAAAAATGGTTATCGTTAGCCCTAATGGGCTTTCATTTGGCTTCATTTAATCTGTTTGATTTCAAATTTTTTCAGAAAATTATTAATCCTATGTTTAGAAGCAGCTTCGCTGGGAAGTGTTCGCTTGATGTTTCCGGGTAAAATAAAACAAAAATAAATAAAATATGTTTATTATGGAATATAAGATACAGGTATCACTTATTCCACGTCATTAAATTTGAATCGGTACACATCCCTACTTATCGGCAAAGAAGACAGAGGGTGTAGGCCGAGAGAAAATGCCGGCGCAAAAGACTTTCATCATACAAAATGACTATGTCAAACAATACTTATTTTATAACTAATATCGCAAATTAATTATAAGTAGCCTGTCTAGCGGACTGGGACTAGCCCAGGCCCTTTTGTCAACTAGATAATCGTTAACTTTATAGTAATCCTTTTTATACAGCTTTTCATTAATACATTTATTTGATTTATTAAAAGGCAGAGATAAAAGAGCCTCTGGGATTTTATTAAAGAAAAGTATCCCTTTTGCCAAAAAAGAATTACTAACTTTAGATAGTCTAGTACGGGGAAATTGCAGCCTGCTTTGTTCCGGGTATTAACATTGTGCGTATGTTCTATTCTAGTAAACTTATCACTATTGCTCTCTCTATATGGTAGCTCTCGCTTTTTTACTTTTTACATATGAGGAGGCAAACGGGCAGGAGTGATAAATATAAATAAATAAATAAATACTTCCGCCCATGGACACTCTCAATGCCTGAGGGCTCGCAAGTGTATTGCCGGACTTAAAAGAATTGGTATCTTTAATATCAGTAGTCAACAAAGTAAATTAATACACTTTAAGTTAATAAAAGTAGCATTAATATTAAATCATTATACTTGTGAATATGAAATTATTGATTGAGCTTAGGAAGCCTACTTGTTAAAGCAGTCAATACATATGCACATGCATACAAAAACCCATCAATTCCTTGAGAAACCTTCAACACAGAAACGTTCACCTTACACAGTTACATTAAAGCCGATTTTCGTATGACTTCAATAACAATAGCCTCTGGACTGTAATAACAATGTGACTGCTGGGCTCCGAGAGGCATTGTGTTCAGCCTAAGTGACTGGAGACATTTGAACTGCCCCAACTCCGGGTTATGCGTGAAAGGGTTAATTGACGCTTTTGTGGGCTCGAGCCTCGGCCGGACGCGCGTTTTCTTGTGTACATTAGCTATATTCGTTTTGTAGCAAAGGTTTCAAAAATCTTTTCATCACTATAATTTAATAATAATAAAGCCTTGTGTTATTTGCATATATTTATAAGTTCCATTTTAAATGTTGTTAGCATTTACTTATAGCTAAATTTTAGTAGTAATATATTAGTCGCCTGTCGATATGGAGGGTCCATTCTTCGGCCCATCCTTGGGTGAAGGCCTCCACCAACCCTTTTCAGATGTCTCCAACTTTGCCAATAGTCTGCCGGTTTCCTTTTTTTCTGCTATTTCTATAAAGGCATCAGCCCACCTTCTTTTCCCGGGTGCTCCCCTTCATTTTGTCTTTAATGTCCATCTGTTGGCTCGGTATCATGTTACATAACCAGCCCATTGCTATTTTAATTTCAAAGCATGTAATCGGTTGCTTCAGATTTTGTCTAATGACTGTGTATCTTCTCTCTTCACTTCTCTCCATATCTCTTTGTCTTGATCTAATCTTCAGGTTAACCTTTGATGTGAACACCTAACCGTATATCATAGAGGGCATTATGTAATATATTTAATAATTAAATAGTTATATAGAGTTTGTGAATTAGCGAAATTTACTTTGTAAGGTTTCAAAGTTAATCATTGCTCGGTTAATTATTGCGTGAAGAAAGCATGATGATTTATCATAGTGATGTTAAGGTCCTTTAAAGTAATCATAATAATTAAAATACAATAGGTATTTTATTAATCTTCTAGCGGCTGTAAAACGCGTAAAAGATTGTGCTGCAGCACCATAGAGAGATCTTAAATTAGCTTTAATGTTTTCATCATTGTTCAATTTTTGAAGATAAGCGTGACCAAATTGATCCCTGATCTATATGCATAATATAGTGTTTGTTCCGCTTCGACTCCGCTGGGGTGCTACACATATACACAGTCGGTTGGACGTAGTTCCCTCAATTCAGCACCGTCCCATTCATTTGTGTTATATGTACACACTTTACATAGGACAGAAACCTTTGAAAAGTTTTTAAAAAGATCTAATCTAATAGGCAATTAGGTGATCAGCCTCCTGTGTCTGACACACGTCATCTACTTTTTGGGCCTAAGGCAAGACGGTTTCCCCACGATGCTTTCCTTCACCGATCGAGCGCGTTAAATGCGCACTTAGAAAGAAAGTCCATTTGTGCAGAGCCGGGGTTCCATGAGGTATGAGAGTCGCACGCTGAAGTCACTCAGCCAACACTGCTCCTATTGTCCAAGACGAATCACAGGTTACTGAATGTTAATAGGAGTGCTCTGTAAACATAGAGTTATCCAATATAGTATAAAATATGGTCGTTTCGTAAATATATTTCCTAAATTGAAAGTCTCTCTAATGGCGCATATGTGTAACCTTTCCACTCGTGCTGCTCAACTCAGCGTGTAATTGCGAGGACAATCGTTGATTGAATTTGATCTAATTAATACATTTCGTTTGACAGTATTGCTCTGCTTGGAACTGCCAAAAACCTTTCACGCTGTTGATTTAAATGTAATTAACTCTTTCCTATTCCTGGTAGCTATTGCCTTTAGGCGCCTGTTACACGTAAAGTATTTACATTTTACTGTGTTTCGCCTATAAATACTTATGTATCATGGTATTTATTAAACGTCTAACTAGCGTACTGATGAATGTCATTATTTAATAATGGATTTCTAGATTTCTTGATTCCGTATTGACGATTCTTCAGAATGTGATAAATATTGAACGTTTAATAGCTTCACTTTTCAAGTCTTTTAGATCTACTTGAATAGCTAACAAAATATGTTTTTAAGTAGAAGTTAGTAAGAGATAGCAATAAGTTCTTCAAAGCAGATTTTGGGCATTCGAAAATAATTTTTGTAATCTTTTTCGCCATGTAGTTTAATTTCGGTCATTACATTTAAATGGGTTTCTCTTTGTAGGTACCAGTTTTTTGACCATCTTCTTCTTTTAACTTTATTTTAAAAACCAATTGCTTAAAAAATAGCCACTCAAGCTTTAATTCTTTTCTGTGACTATATACTGACGTAATAAATATTGAGCGTGTGTCTGGTGTATTATTCCATCATTAAAAGCAGACATCTATCAACAAATACTGAACTGACGAATCACAGTAAATACTTTACACGTGTAACAGGCGCCTAACGCATCCCCTGCATCATAAGTGATAGGGATGTAGACAAGTATGCTGTCATTTGTCATAGCAGTTCATTTAAAAATTATTCAAATTGATTTAATACTACTGTTTGTAAAGCACAAATGTTCCAATAGGATCATTCACAATGTTTATTGATAGCCAACAGTCAGTTTGTTGCGTCGAGTGTTGAACTGCGCTATATTAATGGTAAGAAGATTAAACTTCTTGTCGTTACATAATAATCAAAGCCTTTTATTTCAGATACTTTTACATTTAAAATTTAATGTGTGCCCTTTTTTGCCAAAAGCCTTCTAAATGCTGCAATTCCTGTCTGCACTGTGCCACTCTCTTCAGCTGCTGTTCCATTAATCAGGTCTATCCAACCTTCTAAATTGTCTTCCTCTTTTTTTATAATAGGGGGGCAAACGAGCCTGCGGGACGCCCAAAAAGGGCAGTCATCGCAGCCCATAGACACCCATTTTTTGTGGGTGCGTTGCCGGCCTTTGACGGCGGAGTACACTGGAATTTAACTTAACTCTTTTGAGTTTGTTGTACCTTGTGCACCAGTTTAATACTTTCTTTTGCTCCACATTTCTGCTCCTCATGCCATGTGCCCCGCCCATATCCATTAAGTTTGTTTTTGTGACATCTGCTACCGCAGTTATTCTTAATGATGTCATTATTGTTTTATCTATTCTTTTCTTCCCTATCATAAATCGTTACATCGATCTTTGTAAACATACGAATACATAAGTACTCAATAAAGTTGATCGGTTATTGAAATATTGGAACTGAACGTCAGCCACAGTACCGTGCAGAGAGTGGACTTGAGAGGGCGAGTGAGTGGTATCGACCTAGTTAGCGGCCGTCTGTTTCGTGTCGCGTCAAATGTGGTCTCTCCAACATATTACTTTTTCAATTAAAACCATTTCGAAGCTCCTTCAATAAATACTCCGTACACTTTGCGGATATCGGTGTGGGTAATAAACAAATTTCTTCTGATAACTCACGTTGGCAGCTCCAAACTCCAATAGAAGAATCGCGTAAGTGTCGACAAAGCGATGGCCTCATTAAAATGGTCACTCGGCGAATCTGTGACAACTACCACAGACAATGCAACTAATACCAATACTTACTTTGATTGGAGGATTCTTTTGAAAACTTTCGTTCCATGCCAATATTCTCTTAAACGTGAACATAATAGATTCCCACTTTTTTGCGAAGATAGATACTATAGAGACAGAAAATTACTATGTCAAGAAAATATCGCATTTATCGACCAATTATTATTGTGTAATAAAATAAATATATAAACATAAACGACACGCAAAAACTAAAATAATATACATTGAAAGAAAAAAAAAACTAACCTTAACATAAACTAAAATATATTATTAAAAGGAGTCCCTTTAGGCAAGGTTCCGAATATACTGGCAGCGTTCCCCCTTTGAATCGCTAGACTAATTCTTTGTGCGAGGTAGCTGCCAGATCTTCGGTCTCCTGTGATGTCGACTGACCTTTTTGATATGTCTTTAAAAAGCCTTAAAGCGCTAGGACCCCACGGACCAAGGGTCTCGACACCGAATGGGACACAATCATATTATGCATGCTTTAATTTTTTTTTTTGCTTTTTTTTTTCGACCAATTTGTCATTTACGTCTAGCAATATTAAGATTTTTTTTAAATATTCTTTATTGATTACGAAAAATGGGAATAGACCGGGAGATAGTGACACAAAATATTGGGTATTTTGTACCAGGATAGCGGTTCTTCGCGTGGGGGTTAGTCGATCAAACGCTTTGTTCCACAAAAATTCTAGTATTTTCCGATAGTCCATAAAATAATAAGAGGCCGTTGTGTCATGTCATACTTCTCCGGTGTCACTTACAGCCCGCCATACCGACGCGAATGGCTTAATTAAAAAAAAAAACGTGTGGCATTCGGGGACTGCCACGGTAAAGCTATTTCATAGCATTTTTTATCAACTTATGTAATTATAATTACGTTTTATTATACAGTATTAGTTTATTTTTATTTATGTAGTATTTTTTTTCTTTGATATTAATTCTATCTACCACTCTACCAGACTCCGCTAACACGCCTATATAGTCTGTCTCACTCTAACGCGTACTTGCTGCACCGGCCGCGCTTATGCCACGTCACCGATCTCGTCAGAGAGATATGAATAGAATACGCAGTATGCGTTATTTCCCGCTCTAATGCGTATTGGCCGCAACTATATTACGTCATCGTGTGTTAGGTTCTTTTCGTTACGAAATTTCATAATTCGGTCGCCGCGCTCAAAGCCCGCGATAAAAACTATGCAATATCTTAAAAATTCAACCACTTGTACCAGGCTAATTTTTGCACAGTTAATCATCGTCGTGCAGCAATGATGAAATGCAATATGAAAATCACCATGCCATTTGGGCTGCCGGGACCAGCGCTATGGCCATCATTTTTATGTTTTTCATCGCGTAATAAGAACCCTGAAGAACCGCCATACTGGTATTTTGTGTCACTATCTCCCGGTCTAGAACTCAGTCCCTGAGTTGCGATAGCAAGATTCTGAATCTCGAGCCAGTGCTGGGGTCCGTCATGGTATTTAAATATAATACAGCTAATCTGGAGTATTGCACCAACGTGAAGCTTTGAAGCCCGTGAAGGTCGCCGTGCTCACCCTCCATCAGATATTCCATACATAAACAACTTCACCGCTCGTTTGCATCTTACATTACGCTCGGTCTTTCCGTGACCTATGGACCTACACTAAATTTTCAAACGTAATTTATTCATAATAATAGACTTTAATTCATATACTTTTACACTTAAACACATTAACATTATATTTATTATCTCATTGTTTTTAGGTATCTGTGTGCCCTTTGTTGTCAAAGGCCTCCTCCAAATCCCGCCTGCACTCTGCCACTCTCTGCCATGTACCACCTGCTGTTTCCTTAATATGGTCTATCCGCCTTCCTCTTTTTCGTTTATTTTACCTTGTGCAGCAGTAGCACTTTTAGTAGTTATTGCTCCATTTTTCTGGTCCTCTTTCCATGTGCCGCCCATTTCCACTTAAGTAGAATTGATTATTACTCATGTTTAATTATATAAATGGTCTCTTAGTTAATCCATTTATTCAAACAGTTTCTATGTCCAAAAGACGATATGTGATATGTGCAATGGCATCGGCCAAATGTAGCGGCATATTTACGATCACAAAGAGAACAAAGCTTAGCCGGCGCCTGACACTGACATACAAGCACACAGCTGAAGAATGTATGTCACTCAAGTGCACAGCTACATTTAGCACGTCGATTTATGTGGTAGCCAAACACTTAGTTCTACAGATTTAGTCAAAATTGTGACGCCGTAGCCGCCTTTTCCCTTTTTATTTTAACTTTCAAGTGTTAATTAGAATCCCTAGCAGTTTGTAGCTGAAACTTAAATAGAGATTTAAGTGAAACTTAAAGTTTCTTTGTGTACCCGCACAATAGCACTTACAACGTGGCTAGGATTAAAAACAGAGTTTTAGCGTGGTCAAAGAAGCGCGGTACGGTCGATATTTGACCAGATCGATTATATAAATAAAATAGCAGTACTGTCGGATTAATGGCTCCAGCATGCGACTCTCATCCCTGAAATCGTAGGTTCGATCCCCAGATATGCAACAATATACTTCTCTCTGACTGGACCACTCTATATATTTAACACGCTCGAACGGTGAAGGAAAATCATAGTGAAGAAACCGGCTTGCCAACCCAAAAAGTTCACGGCGTGTGTCAGACACAGGGGGCTAATTACCAACTTGCCTATTAGGTTGACAAATGATAATGAAACAGGTACATAACTCAGGCTTTCACAGGCAGGCAAACTTTTTAGCGCCACTGAATTATATTTTTTATAATTACATTAAATGAAGGGGCAGAGTTAACACTAATAACTAACTATATGTGCCGTACCCACGTTAGGCAAATTAACCGAGATTGGGTTTTAGAAGTTACGAGTCCCAACTTGCTATAGTAATTTCATTATAATATTAAACAGAGTACAGAGGCCGAGTCCCAAGCGGTTAGCTTTATTCCTACAAGTAGGCCGGCTCTATATTTTATTAATTCCCGCGAGTGATTTAGGTGTTTATGGGCAACTTGGACCGGCATTTTATTAATGTCGATAGTGATGCGGTGACGGCATTTATAAAAACCAGATAGAAATTCCAGTCTAGAAGTTTCATCCAATAGGCTATTTTTTGTTAAGTCTGAAGAACTGACCGCGCAAGTACATTGCGTTAGTTAGAGCTAATGATGTCCTTATACATTTGTTCCACGTAGGGCCGATAGAGTCGGCTTTTTAAGATATCTAATTAGCGATACAATTAAACTGAAAACCAAATATCACTAGAACCTAACTCGGTTACGACAGTGGAGATAAAAGCTTAAAACTAAATATAAATTATTTATTGTAAATTTATTCTGAGATTGTAATCTGCCAACCCTAGACGAAATACTACCTTACATACGGATATTCGTTTTTATCGCGTTTTTGTCAGAGTGTGACGACCTTGTTAATACTCTTTCTCATCATTTTAAGAAAGAAACGGACTTCCAATTAGGTTTACGTTACTTGTATAGTTCAGAAATTATTTTAAAAAGTAAATCAAATCTCCGTAACGGATATCGAAAACGGCCGCGATCAGTTTCAGATAACAATTTATTTCCAACACAACACAATATTTCAAATATTCTTAACTACATAGTAATATGTAAATTATAAAAATTGACAAATAGAAAATTTAAAAGAAATTTAAGGTTGGTCCTTGTGGCAGTGTACCTTTAACGCTGGCAGCATTTCCTCACTGTATTGCGATACTTATTCGTTAAGAGAAGCACCAGCTCTGGGGTCACCGGTACTATCTACCAGGCGTTAACTAAAATCTTTAATTGGCTGTGCACTTGAACCCGACTTCCCAAGAGTTTCTACTCCAAAGGGAACAAAATCAAAGATGAAGAGGCACAGCGCGATCTCCCTAATATTTTAGCAACCGTTATCAATTTAGTCACTTGTCTTTAACGTTATTAAACTGCATCTGTGCAGTGTTCCGCAGAGTGACGACGATGACGTCACGCGTCAGAGTGACAAACGAGCGAGCTAATTGAGTGTCGTGCAGTGAGCGATACTTAAACATTTTGTAATTGGATCATATCCAGCAAAGTTTTCCTTTTAATAATAATAAGAAATTGATAACAAATTTGGAAATTTAAAAACTGATAAATTATTTAAGTAAATCGTTTATAACATTTTATTTTTTATACATATATATATATACTAGTGGACCCCACAGACGTTGTCCTGCATGATATTTAAAGCGATTTGGATATTAAGCAAAGTATGAAAGTACCGACTGCAGTGCCATCTGCCGGGCTGATTTGTGAATCTAAACCATTCCCAGATCCCCTTGAACACACACAAAAAATTTCATCAAAATCGGTCCAGTCGTTTAGGAGGAGTTCAGTCACATACACACGCACACAAGAAAATATAATTAAGATATATATATATATATAAATTCTCGGATACCAGTAAGGGGGCGTCCATAAATTACGTGAGGTGTTTTTTTAAATTTTCTGTACCCCCTCCCCCAACCCCAATCTCACGTGAGAAGAATAATACATTTTTTTTATGTAACAGAGAGGGCAAGTGACTGGTGGTCGATTATTCGAACCGTTCTTCGTTCAATACGGTTAATATGAAGAGTCATAGATATTTAATATTTTAAATAGGAAGTACATACGTTGACCTGAATGAAGTATATTGCATGAGCCCCTCTTAACTAGACGCGGCAATATCGGATCAAATCATTGGGCGTTTGGTCTTAATATTTAATAATAAATAATATTCAAAGTAATTAAGTATATGTTATATTCAACACTACTACAACTCCGAATGATTGATGCCCTCCAAATCTGATGACAAATTCTTCCATTTGTCTCTCATCTTCTCTACTAGTTTCCCATCCCCGCTCTTTTATTTCATCTTCCCAGGTTTCTGGTGGGAGTCTTCTCATTTTTCTGTCCACCAAGCTATCCAAGTAAGGAATGAAATAAAAAGAACAATGTCTAGACGAAGATAATTACCAGCTTAATTAAAGAGAATTTAATCTGTCTTAACTGCAATAGGTCTATGCCTTTATGAAAACCATTGCATATAAATAGAACTGATGGCTGTAATCATGTAAACAAGTCCCCGATTACCATCTCATTAATATTACTATCATCATCAAACATTCACGCTTGTTTGTCGACAACATAGTAATTAAAAAGAAGTCTAATTATAGATATTTTTGTAATAAACAGGTCTTGAATAATTTCAAAAGCTATTAGGGATGATTTAGAGTTAAGGAGTAAAATTATGTATTACATTAATTGCGATAAAACTTCTTCAGTGATTTCCTTATTCTCGTACAATTTAAATTAATATCTTAAGCAAAACAAACGCAAAAATACGCTAATTAAAAACACGATGGGGGTCCCTTGACCCTTAATGTTACACATTTTATCTCTTATTCTACAGAGATCTTTATATGTTTCCGCAAAAACGTGTTTATAACTAATCTATAAAATAAACGACAGATTCCTAATCAAATATAATAACAAAGTCATCCTTTAAAAGTCCAACAATAATAAATGAGCACCAATATTGAATTTTTCGTATCATCAAATATTTTTAATGAACACAGTGTCGCCTCAGGGCCTGGCCGGGGTTACAAAGTAGGAAATATCTTGGGGTGGGGCCTTCAAATCGATTTCACTTGAAAATTGACTTTATTTACGAGGGGCCTAGAGTTCAAATAAATAATAATAATTAAACATATCAGATTTTGATATATACCGAGCAGTCAAATGTTTGTTGAGTTGTTGAGTTTGGGTCTCTCTCGTAAACACTATCTTTACAACAACACTTCTGCATTATGTTGGTTGGACAGAACATTAATCTGGTTTAACTAAAGGACATCCAGGAATGCAATTAAACTATGCAACGTGCATAACCCACCCTAATGCCTTTATGACCCATAGATCGCCCTAGTTTTATAAAATAGAAAATAAAGGAATTCAATATATCATATTGGAGCGCCTCTACGCCGTGATGCACAATTTTACTTCTTACATACTAGTCATAAGACTCATATGTAGTACTTTTAAAGTATAATGTCGATTGCACACCCTCGCAACACTTGTTACACTTACATTTCATTCATATTTTTTAATTTTCGGAGTAAATGTAAAGAATAAGAAAAGTGAAATGGATACCCTAAATTTATTTAAAAAAAAACGAATTAAAATAAATTTTTGATTAACATTTAACATAATTTTAAATTTATCCGACGTTTCGCGTGCTATACAGCGTGCGTGGTCACGGTGGTCATTGTAAATTTATAATAATACATAACTTTCATCCGGTTAAAAAGTTTTTTCTTTAAAATAAATTTAATAAACGACCAAGTGATAATTCTAAGGACTAAGATGTGGAGCCCTACAACAAATGTTCGTGTAGTGCGAGGGTGTGGGGTTCCCTGTTCCATAGATCATTACCAGTGCACGTGTTCACTCTATCACAATATTCACGTAATTGCCTTTTCTTATTTATATTAACTATTGGGTAACTTTGTAGAAGATACATTAACTTCCGACTTTTATTCGAATCTGATTTGAAGAGATTCAAGATAAATTGGGGTATTTTGCAAAAGGCGTATCAAATTTACAAGAGAAATGTAAGATTATATGGCATTGTATTGTCTGGTGAAATTTTCATCCCTTTGCATATTATATTGCAGAATATATTCATGCTGATATTTACATATAAATATAAAAATTTAGGTGTTATGTATGACGAAAAATAAATTTCGAAACATATATAAATTGTCCTACACACAAATATATAATATTCTTAACCTACTTAGTAATAATAATAATAAAAATGTAAATAATTTTCAATTATATATCATCTAATATAAAATGTATCTTTAGTTGTTTACGAAAGATCAATTTTATCAATTTGAATAAGTAAAATTCTAAAACTGTGCAACTTAATAAATTGACGAAGGTAGGTACGCTTGCGGCTTGATACGGTAGACAGAGAAAGACTGGATTATCTAACGAAATATCGTTTAAAGAATTTATTTTCTCCTTACAAAATAATATTTTCTACATGAGAAACATAATATGAAAACGATCGAGATGCCATCATACAGCCGCGCTAATTTTAGCCTCATTTTAAATTGATTAAACAGGCTAATTATTCGAATTTTAGACTTTAATTTATTAAATACAAACCCTTATACTTAAAAAAATGTCGTAGAATCATTTACCTCCTCTGAAATAATGATCGTACTGATCTTTTCTCGGATGAAAATTGAAATCGATAGTCGAGTTTGCGAAGGCGATTATAAGTTGTGACAATGCGGTCACGGAGCATTGTCGGTTCCGAACAACAATACACTCTTCACTTGAGCTGTTTTACTCTCAAACACTATTTCCCGCTTCAGCTTCCGAAGCAGCATGAAAGATTCTTTGCTTTCCTGGTGACTTATTGCAAAGCTATCGTTCAATAAACCCATCAAAAAACTTGGCGATTAAAAAGGGTGGCGGAGAGTTTATTGCCTGGTCTTCTCTTCCGTTCTACGCCCTTGATTTGAGAACTGGCAGTAAATGTAAAATTAGAAGCATTTAATATGTATTTCTTTTTTTTGACGTTCATAAGTGTACATTGTGTTACCTATATGAATAAATGATTTTGACTTTCATGTGCGAATTTCAGCTAAAAATTCATAACTAGCAGTTAGAAAATGAATATTTAGTACAAATGAGAGGAACCTCGATTTCGACATCATAGGCTACATGCCCTTAAAAGTATAACGAAGCAAGACTGGCACGTTCAAATCACATAAATAATTCAATAGAAATTTAAAGAACCAACACAAGGCGTTGTTGATCAGTCATGGGACTGAGTTTTTGAAAATTTATTATGGAATTATTGCTGTGTGTTATTTATCTATATTTCGGCCATACAATGCGCAGAGGCGATGAAAACTTGGAGAAACTGATCGTGGTTGGTAACAGACGGACGGCAAAAGATCACGGGGCCGTTCACCAACCAGATGGACAGATCAAGTGATAGAGTCATCGTCCTCAAAACTGTACGCTGTTATAAGAGAGGCGCTGGACAGAAGCCGGTGGAAACGGATAGTCCGCTCTAGATGCTTCCTTGCTGACCACGACGCTCAGACATTAGCTGCCGATTAAAGAGAAAGAGATTTATCTGCGTGTTAATCGTACATCTAATATTTAATAGTATTGTTACGAAGACCAATAAAAGTAATAAAAGACAGTGTTTTGATTGTAATTAAAGTCCTCTTGTGTAATTCATAAGCTGTTATTTTAATTGGTCAATACTCTAAAGTAAAATTTAAAAAATCTAGAACTTGATAGTGTCACAAGTATGACGTAAAAGGGAGCCAAATGTGCTAAATATATACAAGAACATACTAAACTCAATTGATGTTACCTGACATATTTCCGAGTTACAAGTGCTTGCTGTTTCGTTAACTACTAGCACATTTATTTTCAAGTTTGGTATTCGTCTGAACACTGTCTTCACATCTCGCTCAATCATAATTTCAGTGAGAAATATATAAAAGTTAGAGTTGGTGCAATCAAGTTAAAACTCTTGACACAATATTTAAGCGCAAGCACTTATCTAAATTATATTGACGGTGGTTCAAAAATATCGCCGCGGAGAGTGTTTTGTTGTGAAGTGTACCCAAATAGAGGGGAGCATTGTGGCGGCAAGTATTCCGATACTTCATGTTTACAACGATATTCATTACTTCGACGAATTCGACCGTAAAATCTTTGGGACTAACACTTTATCAGAAAGTCATACTAGAAAACGTCTCAAAATAAAACTGTAGCGTCTATAACATTGAATATACAGTATTGTAATGGAACAGGTTACTTTACTTATTAAATATTAAAAAAAAGGTAATAGTTAGTCTCGATGCCGTAAACAATTCCCAACCATTAGACGAGATGTAGTGTAGACGTCGTTAAATTCCCGGTGCAACGCTCGATGGTGCCCCGGGGACAGGGGACCGCTTCACGCCCCGCTACCACACTCTGACCCCCATCTTTATACTGAGCTTTACGTGGACGTAGGTTTTATTTTAACATTTACAGCCTGGGTACGTAGAGTAGACGTAGGGATTTTTATCCCACCAATAAACTTACGTTAAAATATCACGTGGCTGAAAAACGGACATAAATATATGGTAGATTTGTGACGGTGACGCGCGCAGGTTGTTGCGGAAAGTAGAACAAAGACACCGCAATCTACTGCCACCGAGACCTCACCAACATGAATTCTTCATTATACTCTCAGAGCCGACTGAGTAATAATAATACGTATTAGTTCCTTTATTGAAATTTGAAAATATTGAATTTTTTAGAGAATCTCCATTACAATATTTGATTTATAGTTAAAATATTTTTTATTTTTAAATACTATACAAAGCTAGACAAAACAAAGTTATTCGTAAGAAAACGTTTCATCCAGCTCCAGGACCGTGTCGTGTTTTATTCAAAACAAAGCGCGGTATTCACATATAATGCACATACTTGCAAAACAAGTCGAATTTGCAGCAGCGAGACTGAGACTACGGTTTAAGACATTTATTTCTCATTAAGAACATTACGACTTTGACTTACATGAGAAAATACACAATATATTACACTTATTAATTAACTGTATATTAAATAAATAATAAAATACATCATACAGATTTTTGAACCTGTTTCATGATCATTTGTCAATCTAATAGGCAAACCTCCTCTGCCTGACTCTTTGGGTCTAAGGCAAGCCGGTTTCGTCACGATGTTTTCCTTCACCGTTCGAGCGAATGTTAAATGCGTATATAGAAAGAAAGTCCACTGGAGGATTACCAAGAGTATTCCGAATGCAAATATCGTCGAAGGCGCGCCAATATCGATCGCATTCTTACACTTTACTCTGAATCTAGCATGTTGTTCCTTCGTAACACTTCCTTGGAATAACTTTTAAACTACCGACATAATAATAATTTAACCGATTTATAAATCATTAAGAAGAAAACAGAATTTTTATACCAATTTGTAAACGCGTGATCTAATCTAATGTTTTACAATCGGGCGCCAATTACACTTTGTAATCAACTTTGAGTCAGATTTAATTAATAATTTAAAAGGTACTCATTTGTATTTATTATATTTATTATAGGGGGCAAACGGGCAGGAGGATCATCTGATGTTAAGTGATAAACACTCTCAATGCCAGGGGGCTCGCGAGTCTCTTAACAATTGGTACGCTCTTTTCTTAAAGGGCCCAAAGTGGAATCGGTTTCTAAATTCTAAAGAAATTGTGTCCTGGATCATAGGTAAACAAACTCCTAAAGAAAAACGGTATGTGAAACATGTATAGGTAATAGGGTAGGGTATACTTGACAATACACGACACACAGTAGTAGACCAATTGTTATAACACGAACATAAATGTTATCGCAAGCTGCTTCACTACGGACACTGCGCAGGTGTTCGATCCAGCCATCTGCACAGCGACGTTACACATGCCTATCTAAACATTATCGATTTATTGAATGAAGTTTTACCAAAACAAATCATTACACCTAATATAATATAGCGGCTAGAGGGTGACCAGTAAAATATATAATGTTTCTTCATTTATGTGTATTCTCTCAACAAATCTTATAATAAAGTATAGTATATTTATTAGATTATATGTTTGTATATTTATTTCTAACACACAAATATACAGTATTTAGTAGTCATAATAATAAAACATTAATAAATAGAAGATTAAAACAAACTTAAAAAGTTTGGTACCTGTGGCTGTGTACTTCACGCTGGCAGCATTTCCTCACTGTATTGCGATACTTATTCGTTAAGTCGCCTTTTAGATAGCACCAGTTCTGGGGTCACCGGTACTATCTAAAAGGCGCCAACTTAAATCTTTAATATGCGCCTGTGCACTTGAACCCCACGGCCCAATAGTCTCTTATAATCTTCGACGACATTCGACGGTAGATTGCTTTACAAATCGTAAAGAATTCATTTTATTATGAGGACGACATCTTAAGAAACTCATTACCTCTAAGTATACATATTATGATCGACTTTTAATTAAAATTTACATAAAAGAATACTGAGATCTGTCGTGATGTCAAAATTGAAGAGCGCATACGGTGTACGTAAAGAAGTAATTAATGATGAGTGTACGGTTCTTGGATCATCGGGATGATTTGAATAATAGAGGATTTTATTTTTACTCTATATTAACCACTCGCATACAACAATAGAATATGAGCAAAATAATGAAATGTTAATTGCTATGTAACGAATGAATGCTTATTTTTTTAATAGCATACAAAAAAAATGATTTTAGCAGCGAATGTGAGACTATATGTTTATATGTATACTATAGTTTAGTGGAACAGAAATTAAGTGTCCACCGAGTAAAAGCTTCTCAATAACTCGAAAACTTTGCGATTAGCAACGTTGCTTCTAAGAAACGGTTATGAAATATGTATACGTAGTTGGTGATAGAGGCATATACTCGGTTCGAATAAGCAATATTATTACTTCAGTGTATCCATAAGTCCTTGATTAATAGGCGATATTGCTTAAAGTTAACTTAAAATTGCTTAAAGCCTGGCGACCTAAGATTTGATTATTATTATTGGAATATTGCAAGAAACCAGGTGTTAATGTTTCGCGGCTTGCTGGCGCGTTGAGCTGTCGTGTACGTTCTCGTCTCGAAATCAACTGAGCAGGTATTTGGAGAACCAGGAACACGATTTTACTGTTACGTCTGATCGACTAGTAATGTCCCGGAAAAACGATACAAAAAATAAATTAATTCAAAACATTCCTTTTTCATCGACTAAGGCGCAAACTAGCTGCTCTCGTCACTGACATAATGACCAGCGCTGTGGACCAGTCTGCTCCTCAGCAGACTGGTGAGCATCACAACGCTACCAAAAGAACCGAAAGGGAAATTTTTTTTTATCTTTTATTATATTTCTTTGATTATTGTTATTATATATGTGTGCGTTTTTGTTAGTGATAAATGTTATGTCTAAAATTTAAAAGCACGTCAGGTAAGCAGACAGTAATTGAATGAAGCTTACTCGTTACTTCGTTATTCATTCAGCGACAAGCGAACTTTTGCACGTAGGTACATGACCCGAATACAAATCCATAAAACTTGGTTGCACCTAGCACAAATAACAAACTGCATTTTCCCAAGCGAGGTCCTTGAGCGGTCAAAAGCAGACCTACATAAACTCGCTTCAATTACAATTTCAAATGTTTAAAATTTAATTTCAGCGACTGCACGACTGAAAAATTACGCATTTTAGCACTTCGACATAGCTTTTACAAGTATTATGTGAACTTTACCAATACATTTTTTTCTCATTAATTCACTTGCTCTGCCATCAAACAATCCTCATATATTTATTTCCCCTGAATTAATGTATTATATTTGGAGGGGGTACTATGTTACAGGAACCATACCTGGATACCATGGACACTCACACCGCCAGAAGGCTCGCAAGCGCGCTGCCGGCCTTTGAATTGCTACGCTCTTTTCTTGAAGGACCCTAAGTCGAATTGGTTCGGAAATACCTCAATGGGCAGCTGATTCTACATAGTGGTGGATCGCGGCAAAAATTGCCTTAAGAAACGAAAAAGAAGGCGATAGAAATATAAATGAGTTTAAGTGTAAAATTATCTGCAATAAAAGGATAATTATAAGTAAAACTAAATTCATTTCGCAAGGCAAAAACAGTCAAACACCTCTAAGAAACGAAAAATATTCCCGATTCAGTATGATGTTAATGCTTTAAAGAAGCTCAGAATAAAAAGGGTTTCATCAAATGTCAGAAGGTCATTGAACCTTAAGCTGAATACGTAAGAGGTTCTTCAATATTCAGCGTGAAACTGCTCTACTCGTGGCATTTTTAAATCTTTTTAGTTCGGGAGTGAGATGCCTTCAATAATTAAATTAGCTCGGCTTATTATATTATATATATCTAAAAAAGTATGTATTTAATTTAAACTTTGCCTTAAATGCAGTTGGTACTTAAAACAATTATGTTTTTCGTACTTACGGCTTTACAGTAATCAATCCTTATTGGAAAATATTTTCATCTTTAGAACTAAAGACAGCAGAGTAATAACGTTGATAGTTTATTACTCTTAGACAAAAATAATAAAAAAATACGCTTTAGACAAAGTTGTTTCACACTATAAGTTTGCGTGTCTTGTACACGTAATAGAATTATCAGTGTAAGTACTAAGGCCGATTAAGAAAATTTGTCATAGTATTGTGAACCTTATGCCTTAAAAAAGAATTATACGTAGAATATATTTATAACATGTTATGAAAGTGTAAAGGCTGTATAAAAAAATCTATATAAATATGAATGAATTGCAAAATATGTTGCTAATCTCAAAACTCTAAGACAGCCGGCTGAAACAATTCGATTATTTCCTTTTTAATTTTTTATTACTTTCTGTGGATGGTTTTTATAGAAAAAAATAAAATATAGTTTTATTTAGTACTTAGGTTTTTATTCCGGAAAATCGAAAAGGCTCTATGCATAGCAAAATGTTCCATATGTTGAAAACTCAAAACTCAAAATATCTTATAAATTCATGTAGGTAAACAAGTAGGTACACTTATGAATTGTCAGAAAGAAGTTAAATTAATTGTAAATTTACATTTACTACCAGTTCGCAAGTCAAGGGCGTAGAGCGGGTATGAAGAACTGGCAAGAAACTTTCCGCCACTCTTTTTAATCGCCAAGTGTTGGTATGTAGTTTCGAAAAAGGTAGGCTAAGTAAACAAGTCATATAAAGGCGAAATCGCGGATGCAGCTCGTACTCGTATATTACGACGTGATGCATGAACCTCTAAGATCGTTTAAATAAGCTTATGTACCCAAGAGCTCGTATTGCGTATCGCTGTTCTCTAGAATTTGGAGGATAAACCGTGTACAAGGGAGAGGGGAAGAAAAAGCGACGCCTGGAGCGAAACACCGGCGACCCAATTATCCTGATTCTATAAACACTTGCTTTGTCATATTTTTTACGCCTTCGTTTATTAAAAGCAAGGCATGTATTGTTACAATAAGTAGATACTGACACAAAAATCCAGTTTGTACCATCCAATATAACAGGCAATGTATAATGAACTCATCACGTAAAGTATTTGAATTACAATTTCCTCAAAAAACAACCTTCACTACTATAGTTATTAAATCCAAAATGCGTCAGGGACTAACTTAATTATTGTACAAAGTGTCGAGTCAGTTACAACAGGCGCGGCGCCTTCAGCATAAAGACAGCTGACATTATCATAGTCATTATTCAATTTAATATTTACAAATTAGTTAAATAACCTAAAAAATAATACACCGCTGGCGGTAACTTTGGACATATCGAAAGGATTCGGGTGTGTTTAAGCTTGATTCGATTCGGTGGACGTCTCGTTTTAATGACATACAAATCAATTGCAAATACAAAAGACGACATGAAATTATATCATTTAAATATGAATATTTTACATATATTTAAAATAAAAAACAGTTGTTAGTTCCCCGAGAAATTATGCAACTGGATTTCTAGCTTTCTCGCTGATCAAGTTCGTCATCGACGGAGCATGTTCCGACCTTAGACCCGTGAACGCAAGGCTGTGTCCTATCCCCGGCTCTCTTATGTTATGTTGCAACTTAGCAACATTTATTAAAAAAACAACAAAGTTACTTCTCTTGTAGAAAGCGTTATTTCAATGAAGTGTTAAACAGAAAATTTCCGTTAAAACAACGCTACGACGTAGAGGCAGTTATTCTCCGTATGCTACGTAATTTTTACTAATTACCATATTCTTATTATACATCAAGCTATATCTCGAATTCCTGTGACAAAACATCTATGTACTAGTAAATATTTAAATGATGTAATTATTGAATTAATTGTTTCTACTTTATTTAACCGGCTAAAACTCCCGCAGAAGGTTTTTTACGTTACAGAAGGTAGACGGGCAGGAGGACTGCCAGAAGGCTGGCAAGCGCGCTGTCGCTCTTTTCTTGAAGATAAGTAGAACTGGTTCGGAAGTACTTCAGTAGGCAGCTGGTTGATAATCATATATATATATACATCGTATTTATTCGTAAAATAAAACATGTTCACATAATAAAAACTTAAACTAGGCCTTCACATATACAAATATGCACATTGTATATTATGAAACAATTGTGGTGACAAATGTAGTAATGTACGCACGCAGACGTCCCGACACAATTACGTTCGCTGTATGAAATATTTACATATTAACGCGCTCGCATCTCAGCGAGATGGAACATAATTATGGTTTATTCTAGAACATACCCAAACTATGTTTCCTTGCCATTAAAAAGAGAACTGTTTATACTAAAAGGCTAATAGAAAGGCAAAATGTTGGCTTTGTTATCTTAATGTTATCCTCGACTCGTGTCAATAAACATTAAGACGTGGTCGGACAGTCACGTGACGTCCACACGCGATAACATCTTTAGGGGCTCAACTATTACTCTACCCTTACTTCGTACTATGCTCCTCAATCAATACTTTTAACCATATTAATTGTTTCTTCTTTTTACACGCTTGATATTAGCTTCACCTGTATGTATGTATGTATGTATGTATGTATGTATGTGTATGTGTATGTATGTATGTATGTAACCGACTCCTTCGGACTCGATTTTGACCCACTTTTAACGGACAGATTTAATTCAAACTTTGCGCACCTGTCAAAGATCGATGACAATGCAACAATCCGAAAAAAAAATGAAAAAAAAAATTAACTAAAAAATAAATAATAGTTTAATAAAACTAAAAAACACGCTTTTAAAGCACATCAAACTAAAAAGTGAAAAATAATTCCTAATTTAGGCTGAAAATGGTAATGAACAAAAAATACTGGTATTATTGTGAAAAAGCGTGGGGCGCTCTGTGCCTCTATCGAGCAACCTAGTAGTACCGCCTAACAGTCGATTCTTTATTTTCTTTAAATACTTATTCTGCTATTCGGGACACCGGTCTAGCTAGTAAGATAAAAAAAATAAAGTTGATAATACAACAAATACATTATGTCAAAAAATAAAAATTTACCTTCCCGGAACCCCTTCACTAACACTTGAACTTTATGATATGGTATTGAAGTTCAAATTGCCTTTTAATATTATTACGAATATTTTGTATGGGAATATAGAAAAGTGTTGTTTTTAGACTTTTTCACTCAATTTTTTTTTATTTTTCTCTCCGTAAGAACCATCCTCGTACTTCAAGGAATATTATTAAAAAAAGAATCAGACAAATCGGTCATGCCGTTTTCATGTTATGTCGTGACAACGGAAAACGGGTTTCATTTTTATAATATATATATATAGATTATTTATTGAAGTGAAACGTCTTTAGGCGCATGAGGGTAAAATTTTTTACGGAACGTCACGAAGATGTGCAGCGTTTTTGTCAAAGAAAAGGTCTCCCTTTTTAGCGATTGAGACTGATTGAGAGAGAGAGAGTGAGAAAGGGCGAACGTAGCATGAAGTAGATAGCCATGGAGCGAGAGTAGGGAGCAAGCAAGTGGAAAGGTCGAGAAAGAGAGTGAGATAGAACGAACGTCGCATCACGCACAGTGCCATGGAGCAAGAGGTGGGAGAGAGCTATAGTGAGGAAGATTGAGAGAGAGAGTAAGGGAGATCGAGAAATATACACGCTATTCAAAGCGAAGCGTGAAAAGAAGTTTCACTTTTGACATGAGTCATTTGTACGTAAGCACTTTTTTTTATCCAGATGCCCCTTTCTTTCTAAAGGTTGGCAGTTAACAAGCTATCTTGCGCTAGACTAAAAAGGTCCTCGGCGGATGTGATGCCAGTCCACTTTCGTACGTTCCACAACAACTACTTCTCCCTTCTACCAGCCTGTCTCTTGTTTGAATTTCCATCATTATGTGCTGCAACAAGCCGTATCTATGATGACACAAAACGTGTCCGAGATATGACTTTTCGTATTTTAACAGTCTGCATAAACTTTCGTGTCGTCCCGATTCGTTGGAGGACTCTTTCATTCGTCACTCTTCAGATCCAGCTGATGCGAGCATGCGACGGTAATCTCAAAGCTTTGATATTACATGTACCTATTTTAATTATCAAATTTTTTTGTTGTGCCTACACCGACTATAACTATAATTTATAACAATAAGTGTTAATAAAAACGACTCAAACGACAGTTGGAGTAGCGAGAACAATAAATAAAAGCTATTAGCGCTTAATTTCCTCAAGTCATAAACTGTCGTCGTCTAGAGCGAGCTAAATGTCGGGTCTCACCAGCTGAGGCCTTCGAAACTTTATACTAATAAAAATATTACATTTATATTAGAAAAAAACTTGAATTGCAATAATATGAAGCATCTTAATCTTCTAATACAAAATGACAAATATGGCTATCACATAAATGTTAAAAATAATTAAATAATAAATATATTAAACCAATTTATTTTTTACTAGTAATATTTTGCTTCACAATGCGAATTAGGTACCAAATAGGCACTTAACAGTGTCTTTTTATAATTTAACAGCCCACTACCGAATATATCAAGCTCTGGATAACATCTTAATAAATAATGGCATTTCAATAAACACGTTTAATTGACGGTCGGTTTTTCCAAGTCAGTTAAAAATGGGAACCCTAAAACCGTCAAGTTTATCTATAACATACACCGAAGTGTAGTAATTACTGAATATTACTTTTACGAGTAACACGTTTAGGCAATAAAACTTATATAAAAGCTTTTCGTCGTATTAGATCGGGCCGTGTGTGCCATATTATTACTGTTTACATTAAATTTTAAAACTACCATAACGAATTAGCTAAGCTTCATTAGCAGCACTTAATTTATTTTAGGTTTCTTTTGTATGTTTGTTTGATTATAAGCTACATCTTCGATTCAAAGATATCTTATTTCAAGAGTTATATTCAATTAGTGAGAAAATTTAGAGGATAGTTATGTACATCGTGTTAAGAAATTATTTGAAAATATAAAAATATTAGTCACATTATGTACAATATTTTTTACAAAAGTTTTAGGTCGCATCGATGTTACAACACGCATTGTGTGCTAATTAATAGTAATAATTTCTTAGACGCTCGTTCATAGATATAAAATAAATGGTAGAAACAACTTTTAGGTATTTTGAAAATACTTTATCTAATCTTATAAAGAGGAAATATTTGTATGTAAGTATGTTTGTAACGAATTAGCTCAAAAAGTACTGGACCGATTTAAAAAATTATTTTACCATTTGAATGCTACATTATCACTGATTAATAATATTTTAATTGCAAAAAAATAAGGATCTCTACTAAAACTACAATAATGTGACCCATGGTGTAAAAAATGCCTATAAAATATGTTTCATCGCATGCGCTGCGAAAAAAAAAAAGATGATAGAACTACGTTTTAGCAACGTTTTTCGTTTATAACGTTATTTTTTTCTAAACACGTTTAAAAAAATAATGTTTCACGTAGAAAAAAATTAAAGAAAGGAACAGAGAATCTAACAACCCAATTAAAAAAGGATATTTCGTGTTTAACGGAATATCTTTCCCTATATATAACTCACTGTTATCTTTCCAAGAGTACCAGGGCAGCAAGAACACGAGAATCTTACACGATCTACAATATTCCGGCCGGTATCGGGCGAGACACGACTATGCAAATATCCGAGATAACGGATGCTTCTTAATGTTTTATGTTCGTCTAGTACTTGCTTAAACATTTTGCTAGATTTATTGGTTACTGATATATATGTTAATTTACCTGCAAACTGGCAATTAAACGGAGCGTATTTGTTTAACGCATGGTTAAGTCCTAGAAATACTAAAGGAATTTCACCGCAAACAAAAGGAAAGTGCCGTCATTAAGCTATCAACATCTGTAGGACAATATAAATAGCACTAGGCGGCGAGAGGCAACCCTGGATAATAAATATGAAACTACCTCTGGCTCAGTAGTGGCACTCGAGACTAACGGGTTGTGTTTAACGGGCCGTAGTGGAGTGGGACTTTAGCGCCCATCCTCCTGTATATCAAACATCATTACCATATCCTTGTTGTATTGTTCCGTTTCAAAAATATCGCCCGTGTTTTCGCGTCAACAAAACCACCATTCAGGAATTTAAAAAGTCTAAAGTAGGGTAGGTAGGTAGTTCTTTTAATGGAACCTTGTTGTTGACCTGATGCGCCTTAACGGCTGAGTTCCAGCTATTTTGGCGGGGGTAGCTCTGCCGTAAATGGACTTTTTTTCACGACTTCGGCTAGGTCGTCGTCGTAATTGCCTGAAGAGCAGGTTATTTACCCTTTACGCGGGCAGCTTTTAATTTTTGTTCTTATCTTGTTCTTTTCATTAGCTCACGTGATGGGATCTTTCGGAAACGTTGAAATCCGTTGGGGATTTTTTGTCGGGAAGGCGTAGTGGTTGATGCTTTTACGCAGCAACGGGTTGTCGTCTTGTCGACTTCATCCATTGAGCAATAGTAGGAAGAAGTAGCTTGGTGAAGTTTGGTGAAAATAATCATAAAAAATTACCGTCCTATTTGTATTTTATCTTGTTTTTCCAAGCTCTTTGAGTCTGTCCTGTATCCCGTAATCTCCAAATGTTTAGACGGCTGTATCATTGATGAGCAACATGGTTTCAGAAAAGGCCGTTCAATTCAAACGAACCTCATGTCTTTTGTTACTGAAACATGTTAGGAATTAGATCGTGGGCGCCAGATTGATGCCATATATACTGACTTTAGCAATGCCTTTGACAAAGTCAGTCACGCGTTACTGATTCAGAAGCTTCGTGGTTATGGAATGGGAGAGAATTTGCTGAACTGGTTTAAGTCCTATCTTCGTAACAGGCCTCAGTCAGTAGTTGTTGGAGGCGCTGAGTCTATTCCCTATATTGCGCAATCTGGTGATCCTCAAGGATCCCATTTGGGCCGTTGCTATTCTTACTATTTGTAAACGACGTTAAGAATCATATAAAGCACTGTAAAGCGTCTCTCTTCGCTGATGATTTAAAAATTTATAAAGTACTTAACACTGTCTGTGATGCTGCTCTAGCTCAAAGTGACCTTAATGGTATACAACATTGGTGCTTATTAAATGGTATGATCCTCAATATAAATAAGTGATTTCATATTAAATACACAAGAAAAAAAAAAACCACCTGTTACTGTGTATAAGCTTGACAGCACGCCATTGAAGGAGGTTCAGGAGATTCGTGACTTGAAAAAATTAACGTTTACATCGCAGGTCAATAAAGTAGTCCCGCACGAATGCTTGGATTTCTTAAACGGAATGCGGATTGTTTTGGTTGAACGACTAAAACAATTTTGTACAACGCTCTGGTGCGCAGTCATGTTGAATTTGGCAGTATTATATGGAATCCACTATATGCGATCCATTCGCAACGCGTTGAAAGCATTCAAAGATCTTTTACGCGACACCTAGCTTTCATAAGCAGAGGATTTTCACATAGACACCCGTACCATCAGCGACTTAAAAAATTTAATATGTTATCTCTGTACAATCGGAGAACTCTAGCCGGTGTTACCTTCTTGCATAAATTGCTCAATAACCATATACAAAGCAGTGACCTCTTACAGGATATCAAAATTGTCGTCCCTTACTCATTCCCTAGGTTAAAATCAACAACATCTTCCAAATTCCTTCTGCCGAAACCAACCGAGGAGTTCAGGCACCTCTCGTTCGAATTCTTCGTGATTTTAACAAATTGAACACAGCTTATCCGGAGCTGAATATATTCGGTAGTGGGCTGATCGGTTTTAGAGAAATCATTGTGGGGTGCCTTTCCCGAACCTAATTTCGCTGTTTTTCTGATGATTTTTCTTTTTTTTTTCTGCTTAATGCCAACAAATTTCATTAAAATGAAATTTGTTGAAAATTTTATTTTATGTTTATGGTAAAAAAAAAATATTTTATTTTAATGTGTGTATTGTCGTGTGTGTTTTAGTTGTATTTTTTTTTTTAATTTCTATTTGATTTTTTTTTATGCTTGCGTTGATTGTCGCACATTTTGGATTTTGTGAAATAATTGGTAGATTTAGGACTATGTGTGATGTCGTGGGCTTAATAACTAAATAAATAAAACAATATTTCATATTAAAGAAACCATTATTATTTTAAAACCAAACCTGTCAAATTATCTTAAAGTCATTTATATTTTTTTGCGCCCTTTTGCGTTGTAAGAATAACAGCCTTATTTTAACTAAACAAAGACATCTTTCGCTGGTTTCGGCGAACTCATGCCAAAAAAGCCTGCACTAATTACACAAACCTTCGGGCAACTCTGCGCTTTATGTACAGCATGCAAAAGGGCTAAATTTCTATATTTAGTTTGGTCTTGAGGGCGAAGTGTTAATATTCATATTTTATAGCTTTTAACTTTATATTTTGCTAATTAAAATATGACGCCGCACCTTGGGGTCCCTTCTTTAAATGTAAAAAAGCGTAAAATAATATTTTATTTGCAGAACATTTCGATTTCTGTGGAACAAGCGAAACTGTTCGCTGCTGCGATGATGATGTAACATTGAGTGGACGCGTTATCCTGGTAATCTTATCCGTCGCATACCACGATGAAGCCTCACAGCAATATAGAAAGGCTTCTTATATACCTACAACCGGATACGACTGGCGAGGCATCACCAGGAGATGATAAAGGACGA
Organism: Pieris macdunnoughi; assembly: GCA_905332375.1. Lineage (NCBI taxonomy): Eukaryota > Metazoa > Arthropoda > Insecta > Lepidoptera > Pieridae > Pieris > Pieris macdunnoughi. The sequence continues at coordinate 232,968 of CAJOBZ010000011.1, forward strand.
TTTGACTATTTTTCGATATTCTCGGCTCCATTTTATTATCAATTACATCGATTCAACAGATAGAAGAGCTTCAGCACACCCATCCTGCGTTCGTTTAAAAAAAGTCCCACCCTATGACTCACAATTGCGACATGAACACGTAAGCTTATAGTCTCATCTCAGTCTCAGAGATATCCGGTAACGGAAGTCAGCCTCACAGCTTGCGAGGTGAGAGATCACCTTTCATTTTGTGGCGGTTTCTTAAAAAAATAACAAAGACCCAGGTAATCGAATGATATTATACCCATATCATACATTCTTCATTTACGAATAATTTAAAACAACTAATAATGTCCAAATCCTTGTATCTTTCCTCTTTATTATAGCTACTAGTATGTTTGTCGTTCTCCGAATTTATAAATTTTGTGCTGTCGTGTTTTGTTATGCTTTGCTTTATATCATATTTTTTATCAATGAAATTCTTTGTGGATACATCCAATGTGATTATTTTTTAACTTGTTGAAGTGAAAACTTCTTTAGCGGCGTTGTACACTTTTTTTGGAATGGGTAAAAATGTTAACTCGCGTCAGGACACGTGACCTGATCGAATATTCGTAAGACGGATGGAGAGTAGACAGCTGGCGCGGCGTATATAATCATAAATATATTTTTTGTGTGCGTGTGTATGTGACTGAACTTCTCTCACGACTGACCGATTTTGATGAAATTTTTGTGGGTTAGGGGATTGGGAATGGTTTAGATTCACAAATCAGCCCGGCAGATGGCACTGCAGTCGGTACTTTCATACTTTGCTTAATATCCTAATCCTTTAAATATCATGCAGGACAACGTCTGTGGGCTCCCTGTGTAATATAAATTTTCATGTTTGTGTGCGATAGCGCAATAAATAAATATTGTATTCTACCACATAAATGATAGTACTTTTATACTGATAATTAAAGGAATTCATGCAAAATTATTCCCTAACCATTCCAAAATATCAAAAATGCGTTAATATTCAAGTTTTCACTTCTTCCGGCACTCCCGGAGTGCAACCCGTCATTTTTTTTAATGTATAGAGATGTATCTGTTTTGTTTCCCAAACAAATAATTAAAACAACGGTTAACTGTACTTGAATTAAGGATCTAATAAATAAAATAACGGTACTAGCATTTTACTCTCATGAGCCGCAGGCACCACGTAGGTTCAGCTATAACTCAGCTATTTGATACTTTCATGGGCAGGTGCAGCTTGCTCCCTCGAGCTATAACAAAGACCATAGTGCTCCGTTCATATTCTAACCGTTCTTAGCATAGTGTCAATAACTTCAAAAAATAATATTATTACTACTTGCTCACAGGTGAAAAGGACAAAAGTTGGTTTCCAATACTCTCTATCAAGACAGCCTCTGTGTACAGCTGCTGTCAGACAATATTTCAATCACTGTATTGGCGCACGTGGAACTAACACTATGCATATCGTGTGTCGAATGGCCGTTGTTCGTGTTTTGAGAGACTGTCGGCGCGTGTCAATTATTTCTCTAAAAATATATCTAATACATAAAATTCTCGTATCACAACGCTCGTACCCATACTCCTCCGAAACAGCTCGAACGATTCTTATGAATTTTTTAATGCATATTAAGTTTATCTGAGAGTCGGCTACTATCTATCTTTCTAACCCCTAAGTGATAAGGGGTTATATTTTTGTTTTTATTTTTTATGATACAGTATACAAAAATACATACAACCCATAATTTTCATCAACCCTCTACGATCAACCGAACAGTCTCTGGGGTAGTATAGCAAAATCTTCCATGTTGGTATGTCCTAAAAAACTGCAAAATCATCAAAATTATGAAACTTCGATAGCTCCTTAACTGGGAATGATGTTAGAAGGTGATTTTATCAAATGCAAACACTCATACACCTACGAAATTTAGCAAACGTGCTAGGAAGCCATATATTATAGATAATCATTTCAAGATATCACATACATACATACATAATGACGTCATAGCCTTTTAGCCATTCAACCGCATGGAATATATCATCTGAAGTCGAAATAAACACAATTTCGTCAGACATTCATCATTATAGATAGTGCACACGTGCAAGTATGGCCGCTTTGTCAGAGAGTTTGAATTAAATATATTAGTTAGCCCCTACGCTAGCAGATGAAGCATATTAATTCAACGCATCCTCAACCAGATTCATCTTAACACTACGGGTTGTATTCACAGTAATGTAACTGCATGCTACTATTTCACCATTTGTTAAAATATTGGCAATCAAAAAGAATGACAGAGATTATTACCAGTTCTTCTGTGGAGTGATATTAAGGAAGCAGTCCAGGACCGATCAGGCTGGTTTTCTACGCTGGATGCCCTCTGCCCCACTTAGGAGACCATTTCCATTTTACCCCTTGATTTGAGAACTGGCAGTAAATGTAAATTTAGAAGCATATCTTTACTGATGTTCGATAATGATTTTGAATTTAAATAAATAAATTGAACTTTTAAAATTATATTGCTAAGATATAATTTTAACACCGAGCCGCTATAAGTCATTCCGTACCCTGACTCTATATTTATTCACTTACTGACATCTGCAGTAAGCCGCCTAATTTAACCAAAGACATGTTTGGTACATTACCTTTCAGCTTAACACGTCTAAGCCAAAACCACTCTTCACACACCGAAGTAAGGATCGAAATTGTTTGTATTATTAATTTAAATTAGCTTGGAACTGATTGGAGATAACTTTGAAGTAAAATAATGTCTGAGCAGAGAAAGGCAGTTTTTTGTTTTGTGGCTTAAATTTTAAATTTGTATGCGAGGAAGTTGGGTCTAAATTCAATATGAGCATTACATGTGAGACATGGACAGTAGCACGTAATCAGGTAATCAAATAAGATATTTTAAAACTTCTATTTATATTTGAATTGCAGCGAGCGTAACAGTTATACCCCGAGATAAGAATGCGAGAGCGACCCCGGAGCCTGTGTAACGCGACTTTGTAGGAACTACTCGAGGTGGTTTTAGTGGGTATTGCTCACCCCGAATAGCAGTAATTCTGGTGTGGGTCTAGTCCCACATACCCTTGCAAAATTCGGGGACAGGAGATGCGCAAATGCAATTCACCTCGGATACAAAAACAATAATTGAAAAAAATAATCTTATTCGTTGCTGCTACAAAATCCGGGTGCCGTTGACTCACAATTATCACATTTTGTTTAAAAAGGTTAAAATAAACAATAATTAGTGTCAATTAACACTTACAAAAACCGTAAGTGCATTGGATCCATGCAATCTTGTAAAATTTAACATTCAAACGAATGATAAGGCATTAGCATTTATATAGAGGACAATCGAAACCATCCTTTGTCCGAGATGAATGGCCTAATCGGCCGGTATTAGCTTTTAGTGTAATGCAAATAGGGTCTTATTTACTCGGTGGTGACGACGTCTTGGATCTCCCATTAACTGGCTTACGAAGGCTTAAATATTTGCGTGTGGGGCAAAAGATAGGCTACACTTATTAACTATTAACTAATATCATAAGTTTATTGCTCGTCTATTTATTGCACGTGATTTTCATATGACTCAAGGAACACGGGTAGGACGCTCACAGCTGATGATAAGTGTCACACACACACACAGTTGAGTCATATTAGTTCGTACAAAAAATCCATTGGAGGCAAAATTTTAATTAAAGTCAAAATCATTTATTTATTTAGGTAACACAATGTACACTTATTAACGTCAAAAAAGAAATATGTAACATTAAATGCTAAATGCTTCTAATTTTACATTTACTGCCAGTTCTCAAATCAAGGGCGTAGAACGGAAGAGAAGAACTGGCAATAAACTCTCCGACTCTCTTTTTAATCGCCATGGATTTTGTTTAACACAATGTTTGTAAGGAGCTGCAACCATTACACCATGTTCCACATGACATCTTAAGTAATTAATAGTTAATTAATAATAAAAACAATGATTTGTCCACTATCAGCAGTAGGCATAGTGAAATAGGAGCACGCGGTTAGGAACAAGACGCAAAAACATAGTCGAAATAAAAGTGTGTGATAAACAATAAATTAAAAAGTTACTGTACTGTAACAAATTATGTTAATAAATCGATCAATCAAAAAATTCAAATCAAAGATTTCAGAAAAATATGTGTTTAAACGCGAGCACTCATAATTTGGGCTACAAAGCAAAATCGCCCTATCAGCGCATCGGCCGGGCCCGCCCTGTAGCGGATATTTATTGTCCAGGCTGTTCAACATCTATTTCCGAAATACCGCCGCTACGCAGGACGTCCACAAACCCACATCATGATAACGCACACCGATTTATTTATTGTAGGAAGGAGAATTATTCACTTAAGATTTATTTGTTTATATCGCCACGCCTTTTTCCCAACTTTTTTGTCATACCTCTCTCGTCCTCTCTCTTGTCCCTTCTCTACGACAAGGCCTACCCAAACCGATTTCACCATAGATTTATATCTCTATGTTTAAATGTTACTATACCAATCATACTCAAAAACTTACGGACAAGTTTTATAATGCGCCTATCAAATGTGTCAACGTCTGAAGCCCCAGCCGGCACGTGACCGTTCAACCTACGTGACTGGGTTGACAACTTGTGAATAATTCGCCCGATTCCTGCCCAATTCCGGCAAATTCTGGTCCTATGAAAGAACCTGCATTTTGCTGAGGTAGCCTTAGAATCTCTGCATTATTGCGATTAATTTTGGTGATGTTCTTGGGGGGAGAAGAGGAGAAGTGGGGGGAAAATTTTTGTTTATTATGATTGAACAGCTTTAAACACTACTTAGATTCATACCAAAACGAATCGCACTTATCAAAATAGTACAATTTTAGGATATACGCCCTTTGCTTTACGTAGTATAAAAAGTGGGCTGAAAATTTTGTAGGCAAATATAGAAAAATATTTTTTTGATAAACTTTGATTTGTTTATTCAGTATTCCTTCGAGAGAGATACAACGATTATAGGCGTAATAAAATTTTATAGCACGATTTGTATTAAGCCTCAAAATAGGCTCTGATGAAACAAAGTGTTGGATTCGCGATTACCGATCAGCGCAAAATTTCTGTCCAGCGAGCATTCTCTTGAGGCCTGAGAACAGGAAAAGTCGCTGGGGGCCTTAAATAATTTCAGGTTTATTACGATTGAACAGCTTTAAACACTACTTAGATTCATCAATTCGTTTATCTTTGAGCTAACTAAAAATCATATAAATGGAAAAAGAGGGGGGGGCTTTTTTTTGGGGGGGTTTTTAAAGGGGGGAAGGGAATCTGGGGTTTTTGTATATTAATGCTACAGCCCACTTAATAGCCTAGATACATTTTCCCATATCAAGAAAATGTAAAAAGAATTAGCTTAGTTTAACTTAACCCCACGTACAATAATTTGTGAATGCATAATGAGCGAGCGGAGTAAGTCGAGATTTTGCTAATTGAATGTGTCGGAGGGACTGCTGATAAACGTGTGCTAGGGAAGCACCTCAACACTCGGTTCACGGATAAATACGATATATATATATATATATATATATATATATTATATATGCTGTTATTGAGCTTGAAGAACTAAATTTTCAACAAGTCACTTTTATGTTTATAATAATTAAATAGAAACAACAGTGCCAGATTAATACCTAATTTTATAATTTATAATAAAAATCGTAATAATAATAAAAACAATTACACGAAGCTATCACATTGATAGACCTCCCGAAATACAAACATCCTTATTATACAGTACTAAGCCAATACGATAATATCGAAAAAATATAATATTAAATACATAATACATATACACAATATCACTGTGAAACTACTCTGCGAACATATTATAAAGATGTCGATAGTCGGAGATAGCATTCAGTAGGCGCAAAGACTTTGATAACGGGGATCTATGCAACAAACTGGTTCTGGCCCTTAGTATTAAAGATAATTAAGAAATTAAAGATAGCAAACAACCATGGCCTTCGCCGTCGCACATATCCCCTATGTACAAAGAAACCGAGTTCTTGGAGAACACTTGGGTTGCACACCGGCCCCCCGATATATATATATATATATATATATATATATATATATATATATAGAAGATCAATGTCATCCTTCAAAAAGCAGTAATATTAAATACGGCAAGAATAACCCGCAAATTACTACAACGAAAAACTGTGTTTACTTGGCTTAGGTGCGTGTGCCAAGTCTACCAGGATCATGAATCGATCGTGGTAGTTGCCAAACATAATAATAAATAATAATGTATTTATTCAAGACAGACCATCATAAGTTCATATGGTTATTATTGTGTTAGTTACAATATTGTCCTAAATATTATGTTACTAGATTAGCTTTACAGTATATTCAATCATAAAATAAAAAAAGGGCCCATAGTCCATTGCAATTACCCATTCTTCCCGCTATTACCTCCGGTATGCTGTTAGGGCTCCCCACAGACACAGCTCCCTTGCATTTGGCGTAAAAACAGTCCACAGCTATTATTTATTTATCAAAACATTATTAATAAAAGCTCCTCTATACACTTTTATTTAAGCGATCAGCTTTCGCGCGATTTGCAATAATAGGGATTTTTATAAAATATCGATATAGCAAAACAAAATTAAGGACATCACTTCCGCAAAGAATTTCTATAAAGATATTCAGTGAAAAGCTAAAAGGCTTAACTATTCTTTGATGTTTATTTATATAAAAGGGCGCGTGTACTTTGTTTCATATATTAAATGCGTACAAATCGCTAATTGCAACCAAACAGAGAACTCGTTTGCCGAAACTTGTGTATATTAACCATATTTTGTAGTATGAGGCTATGTTTGTTTTATGGGTCATGTGCACGAGTGATAAAAAAGACAAATACCAAAGTGTTTAACTTTCATACATTTTTAGCATTACTATACATTGTACTAAATCTACGCTATTCTTTTATCTCAAATGTATGACAATTTAGGTATTTTTTTGGACACTGCCACAGGGAACAAATGATTTTTTATTTGTTTTGATTTTCTTTTTAATAATTTTTACTATCTACTTTTACTATATCTGTAGGTTAAGAAAATTGTAAATACTGTATACAGAAAAAAAATTACCCGCAAAACAGACACACATTACATTTTCGAGATAGGCACTTAACAATGCTTTCTGTAATACCGATCAGCCGACTACCGAATATATCCAGCTCCGGATAAGTACTGTTTAATCCGTTAAAATAATAACTAACAGGCAGTTAAAATATTTCTTAAAGGAAAACTAGAAAATAGTAAAATCTACACTTTTATTTCGTACTGACATGGACCGTATGAACAAAAACAGTACAGTTTTGTATAGTACTGTACTGGGTACGAAATTCAAGTTTAGGTACTTTATTAATTACTTAATTATATTCTTTCACTGGCTTGATTTAACAGACTGTATTGTGTCATATATTTTTTATAGAACATGGGGCAAACGGGCAGAAGGCTCACCCGATGGTAAGTGATACCGCCGCCCATTGACACTCTCACTGCCAGAGGTCTCGCGAGTGCGTTGCGGACCTTTTAAGAATTGCCATGCTTTTGAAGAACCCTAAAGTCGAATTGGTTCCTTCTATGATTGCTTTATATTATGGCTATCTTTTTAAATGTTTTCATAGCTCCGAAGGAAGTGTTACACCTTAACACAGACCGTGCTGCTGTGGTTTTGGCCACGAATAATGATGGACAAAATGCAAACCCAGTTGTTCCACTAGTTGGTTTATTTAATGATTGATTGACGAAAAATCCGAATGAATTTAAATATTTTACTTTAAATTTCAAGTTGCAATAACGTAATCTCAATGATTCCATAAGAAAATGAAACAACTAAATGCATAACAGGATCCCAGAGATAATTGTTTATCAACGTCCTGCGAGACCAGTTGGGGCGCAATTAAGATATTATTAATCAGCTTTCTTTAATTGCGACGGAAACATTGATTGTATTAATTACTATATCTAGCCTTTCAAAACTAGAAAATCGATTTTATCGGGACTGTGACTATCAAAGAATGTTTATCAACCATAATTAGATAATATATGTATAATGAAAAGTTATTGATTTAGCGCAATTTATAAAATTATTATTAAAAGTGACAATCGGCCGAGCTAAAATATTATATTCTGATCAAAATTTATGAAATAAAAAATATGTATAAACATAAAGGTTAGTAAAGATTTCATAGTCGAGTGTACGCTGAGATTCGTAACGAATACGTTTGACGTTTTATTTATTTCAAGTATAGAAAATCAAATAATCCCCTATGGGATTAGACAGAAGTAAACATAGTCGAAGGCCTACTCACGGAATCAGGGCGCGTCTGTTTTCAATTCCACGGATTCTTTGCGGTTTCTGATTATTAGAAATAACTGAGATACCACGAGGGCGACGTGATACGACAACTATATTAACAACAAATATTTCTTGCAAAATAGTTTTTATTATTTAGGTACTTTTGAAAGTTATTTACTCGTAATAAGTCGTAATACCTTATTTTTAAAACATGACAAGTTTTTTACGCATTACAACGAGCCAGGCTCAATATTCCGCCGCACCAAAAAGCAACTATAATTACAACAGCTCATTATCCTGTGCCCCATATCGGCACAGCCAACGTTTCAAACAGCCCTCGTTCACCGCGATTATTCCTTTAGAAGAGCCGAGTAGCTTGTGTCAGGCATTGTTACTTCTGTTTAGCCTTGTTGCGGGTTTTTTTATATAAAACAGGTGACTCTCTGATGTTAAGTGACACCACCGCCTATGGACACACACTGCCAGAAGACTTACAAGTGCGTTGACGGATTTTTAAGAATTTCTACGCTCTGTTCTTGAAGGACCATATTAAGTTCAAGGTTCAAGTATTACGTCACGCAATTTTTGGAGATTATTGACCCCCATTGACGTTTTTCTGTACCCAATAGTAAAACGTTTCGTGACCATGCAGTGACTCTTTATACCTAAAAGTAACCATTATGTGGTGTATAGTACTAGAAAATCGAAAATAATATTAACAATAACGCGTAAATCAATCCAGGCCCCGTATCGTAACGTTTTACAAAAGGACCCCCCCAGTACTCGTTACGTAATACTTGAACGCTCCCTAAGTCGAATTGGTTCGGAAATATTACAGAGAGCAGATGGTACCACATAGTGGTGGTGCGCGGCAAAACGTGCCTTAAATAGCACTCAGTTGTGGAACGACGGAGATTGAGGTGATGATACTTGGCTGCCGATATTAACCTGAACAACTCCTCCGAACACTCTATGGTATATGCGGTAGAAGATGCAGAGACCCCCACACCTCTACGCAATCGAATCGCACTTTGTTAAATACGATCAAGTGGAAGAAGCTGGTACTGGGGAGCTCCCGCCCAGTGGTGCGAACAGTACTCCATGTGAGACAGTGATACTGTCTTCAGGGGGCGAAGGGGTCGTCATGTCCCGACTCCTCTATTACATTTTGTTAACTGAGATATTGTTAAAACTTTTCTATTCTAAAAAAAATACTTATACTATCCAAGGCACATTTCACCAAGGGATTTGTTTCCCGCGCGTGACTTATTAGCCTTGTACATTTCTTAACAATTTAAAGAACCAACTCAATCGACTTTTCGATTCCGAGCAGGTTCCCATTTGCATATCAAACACATGACGGTTATATTATCAAACGATAATTTTAGATAATCTCTAGCTGACCCGGAAAACGTCGTTTTGCCATGTATATTATTTCTAGGAAACACTTTTAGGTCAATTAAAATAACTATCTATAATAATAAAAAATATAGGTTGATCATAGAGGGGTGACAGGTTAAGGGTTGTATGTATTTTTGTATGCTGCTGTATCATAAAAAATAAAACAAAAAGTTTTGTCTAAAAAATAAAAATTTAGGGGTGGGACCACCCTTAACATTAAGGGGGATCAAAAATAGATTTTGTCCGATTCTCAGACGTATTGAATATGCATAAAAAACTCATAAGAATCGGTCGAGCCGTTTCAGGAGTACGGGAACGAACATTGTTACACGAGAATTTTATATATTAGATATACCATTTTTATAATTCCAAATAATCTGAAACTAACAACTACTATTTGAATTGTTTAACTGAAGCTCTTGCGCTTAATTGTTTTGTTATGTTTAATTCCATTAGAATAACATATGCACAGAGCAGTGAACACAATTTCTGGTACATCGATTTAGATCACGATTGATCTAGCAAACAAACAAATGGACCAACCTAAGAATAATTTACTTCTTCTACAACGGCATCTGATCTTATAATAAATTTTACACTTTCAGCTTGCGAAGGTTCGAGCCCCGGCTGTACACCAATGGACTTTCTATGTGCGCATTAACATTCGCTCGAACGGTAAAGGAAAACATCATGACGAAACCGGCTTGCCAAACCCAAGTCAACGGCGTGTGTCAGGCACAGGAGGCTGATCACCTACTGACAAATCATAAAACATACAAAAATCTGAGACCCGGAGCTAAAAATGTTATAGCGCCATTGGTTCAATTTATGATATATTTATTTATTTTTAAAAATCAAATATGACAGACACATCACAAATACATGATATATAAAAATATATACTCGTATATACAAGTTATAACTCGATATAATAGCGTTCTGGAATGGTTTTTAGCAATTTTTTTTAAATATAAAAGTATGAGTAACACAACTAAAATAAAAACACAATAATAGGCACAAAAATGTAAACAGCAATTTTGAGTACATACACAAAAGACAAAACAATTACAACGATTTTAAAAGGCGCTTGAAATCAGTAAGGAAACATATCCATTATCCACTTTGAAAAAGAATAGTTATCATTATATTTTTTTATAACAGGGGCAAACGAACCGGAGAGTCACCTGATGTTAAGTGATACCGCCGCCAATTTCACAGTGCCATAGAGCTCGCAAGTGCGTTGCCGGCCTTAAAACATCTTTAGATATAGATTTATCGTTGTTTGACTTTGTTTCAGAAGCTTCAACACATTTTCTAATTTTACCAACTGTAAAAAGTATAATTTGTATCCTTTTCTTAACATAACAGAAGGCCATTGGTTTCAGTTGCTTAAAGCTAGCAAAGTGAACGTAGAAACCTCTCAGGCTGCGAGCAGCATCTTATCTGACAGGCTTTCTAAAGCTCTCGCGCCCACCTTCTGCGGAGTCTCCTTACATCTACACGTTCAAATATCTTTTTAGAACTTCTTATATTCTTTTACGACATCCAGTTGCGTCAGAAAGTCACTCAGTCTACGTTTATTCGTAATAACCGGTGTATATCGCCGAAAATTAAAACATAAAAGCATTGTTTAAGTTTTGGCTAAACTTAAACAATGTAAACAATAAACATATCGTCTATATATACCCACAAAGACAATTAAAACGCCTCATTACAGCGATACGATGTACGTAGTCCCAAATCCCACACATTTAATGCACCTTTGTAGTGCTCTTGCATTCTCAACCCTCGCTAAGTTTTTATTTCAATTCTTATCTCGTGTTGCAAACGGCGGAAATGCTCGACTAATTAACGACTTCATGCGGGATGACGATCTTGTAGCCATTTCATGTCTTAACGCACGACACGACGAGCGCGAATAAAATATGAGAATGATTCGTTAAAATATTCAAGTAATTATTCGACAGCTTATTTTTAAATTTCGAATGGATGATCAAATTGGGAGGAAACACGAAACGTAGACAATTAATATAATATTATTAACTGACTAAATAGAATAAGGGTGCAGTTGTTTTTATTCAGAGCTATGAGCTTTAACTATATGATACGCTTCCCGGTTAAATTCGCGGTTTAGGCGCGGGCTAAACCGCAGACGTCTAATGGGCAGAGGGTGGCAACTGGCACACCAGCACGGGAAACCCCTTACACATCCGTACTACGTACAAGTACATTACGTGGGTAAATTTTTAATATTAACGTTTTTCCCGACTTTTTAAAGATACACTATTAGTGGATCTGTTAATATTTCATAGATATTACATATGTATTTATTTAAATACATTAACTAAAAGCTCTGAAACAATCGGTTCATTCTTATTAAAATAAAATAATATATTTTAACCAAAAACATACATACATATTTCAAGCGATTTTTATAGAATATTTATTTACAACATTCAACATTTCGAATAAAAATAGTATACTGTACGTTACTTTTACAATAAATGTTCATTCGAAACATAAATAATTTATTAATGTAAACATGAATAGATCAATATTATCTATAATAACATTATTTAGAAGAAAGGAACTCACCTTTGGTATGGGTAAACAAATGCAGACAGGCCAATAAAAAAATCCAGTTCCCTATCCCAAAACGGCACAATTCTGTCCGACACATTTTAACAAACACGCGCTGAACACTACACTACAAAGTTTAATTCATACTTTTCACATGTTCACATAAAAACACGATTATTTCGAGAAAATTATGTGTATTCACAATGCTAGCAAATAAAACGAGCCGCCATTTTTGTCCGATGTACAGTCAACACTGCTTCGTTCAAAAATCCAACGCGAACTCAATAATAAAGGTCAATGTACGCACAATCTTATTATACAGCACACACTAATGTGAAGTTGCTGCTGTAGAGTATAACAAAAATGGATACAAACATAGATTCATACACATACGTAGTCTTGGAGCTCTATTGTTTACGTCTTACCGACTCACAATTAACTTATTAATTTATGTTGTGTATTTTAGCTTTCTAATTTAAGAGATTAATATATTGTTATATCTTTAACTATAATTTGTGGTAACAATAAAAGAAAATGACGTAAAGGAACAAACGGAGAGGGTTCCATATGCTGTGGTAGTCAAAACTCTAATATACTGGGGGTCTAGCCAAGATGGCTTAACAGTAGTGTATGTAGAAAGTCGAAAACTATATTTGTATGAAAATGACAGCTCGTGTCGACAGTCGGTAGCCTAGGCCCTAAAGGCGTGAGTCGGGATACAATAAGCGACGCAGGTGCATTTCTAGTATTACTTGTAGGGATGGGAATTTTTTAAGCTTGATCCAATTCGGTTGACATCTCGTTTTGATGACATTCACTTGGTCAATTGCAAATACAAAAGATGGCATGAAATTATAACAGTTGAAAGTTGCCAGAAAATTATGCAACTAGATTTCTAGCTTTCTCACTGATCGGAGCATCAAGGTTGATCGGAGTATCGCACTGGGGTTGACTTGTGTCTTCTTGGGGTTAAATCTGGTCCAATTTAACCCCAAGAACATACAAGTTTCCACGATTTCCGTGAAAAAAACTCCCTTTGTACCTACAGCTCTCTTTGAAGACACTCTCCTTAAAGCCTCAGCTAGCATTGGAATACGGGTTGTTGACATATCGAATGATGTTCAGTTTCGTGGTTATTTGGAAGGGCTATATTAGTCTCTAAGAAGCTTGGTGTGCTCAGCAATGTAAGACGGCACTTCACTCCGGGCCATCGCTTGTAACTCTATAAAGCGCAATTAACCTATGAAATTTAAGTTTTTCATTAAATTTCACGTTTTATAATTGATTGACGATAATTATTATTAAATATTTAAAATAATAGAAAAGTTTAACTGCGTCGGTTCTCTTATAAGCAGTCAAGAAAGAAGCGAAAATAAACCTCCAATTAATAACCCAGATAGAGGGTAGAACAACGCAATAATTTTGAAATGACGCCACCTGTCTAAGATATTTATGAAAAGAATATTTCATTGAAATCAAGGAAGTAATTGAAATAACGGTGGTGTTTCCGATTTTGCTTTAGAAATGGTTGCTAGAGGCGGATACTAATTAATTTACGTTGTGTCCAAAGACCAAATCAAGATCCGATTCGAAAGGTTAATCACCATTGTAATCAATTTTCGGATAATCACCATTATCCGAAAATTTAATACATCGTACACCACTATTATGATAAGTTGCTATATAACGTACTTTACTTTACCTGTACTAAATCAGAATCTGTGGTTATAACTCAGGAATCAGGCGACACTCGACAGTCGACAACTCGACAGACCGACAGGCGACAGATGATATTAAAAATACTAATAACTAAACATTAACTCCTAGTTTATTTTGTAAATTAACAGTTGTGGTTTGTGGGCTGAAAATTGTAACATTCTATAATTGTAAAGAACAATATCAGTGTATGTAATTAAAAAGTAAAAATTTAGAAATATGACTTCATTACTCTGAGTTAAAAAAAAATAAGTTAGCTAAACTAAATCATGATCACAGTTTGAGAAAACTCAAGTTGCTAGTAGTTCTTTTGAATTTTCAAAATGGAATTAATCTATTCAATGAGACGTAAACGTTTGAAATGTGAGCCACCTAATTTTGATGGGTAAGCAGTAAACTAAGTTTTAATTTTTTTTGTATGTATAAATAATATTGTATATATATACAAAATTTTTGAAATACCTACAAATTGACATTGCAACAGTAAATGACAGTTCTAAAAATTAATATTTCTACAATTTCAGCACTACAGATCCAGAAGCAGTGCGTCCAATATGCACAATATCAGTGTGTAATATCATAGCATTCACATCATTTACTGAGCTCTCAGATGTAGATGGAGACACCTGGGGAGGGCATGTGTATGTATGTGATATTGTCACACCATGGAATAGCTACAAAGTTACAAGTACTACACATCCTGTAAGTATATCTGACAAAAGACCCACATTGTTAAGGTATAATTGATCAATGTAACCAAAAAGTTTGCTTGCTGTTTAGGTATCTGCTCTTGAGTGGGATGGAGAAGGCAAGCATTTGCTAGTTGCTACTACTGTAGGAGATGTATATGTATATGGGCAAAAGGATTATTTATTAAATGAATGGACTTGTTTGTATACAGGCAGTTTTCCAGGTAATTCTAATATAAAATATTACAAAGTTTTGTGCTAACATTAATGAACAGACTGGTTTGATGAAAATACAATATAGATACATGAGTCACAATTTTTTTTTATTACTTTGGTTTACAACTAATATTGTCAGTGGATTATGCAAGGAATTTACCTCTTGTGAGATGTTTCTGAATTAATGCAATTGTTGTCAGTAAGAGACTAGTGCTAACCATGACTGCTGGAAAGCAGTCGAAATGTTGACAGATTTAAACAGCTTTGTGATAAAGTGATGTCAAAGTCAAATCAAATCATTTATTTCAATTAGACCATCTAAAATGGCACTTTTGAACATCAAAATACAAAGAAGATTCTAGTTGCCCCTTTCAAAAGGTAGTTTCGTGTGGAGAAGAATGGGCAAGAAACTCCACACTTACTCTTTTAAAATAGGTTTACAATATTTTGTTACATTTTTGTTAAATAATTATATGTGGAGACAATGTACTCTTAGAATAAACTACTATACTAAAAAAGTTAGTATACAATATAATAATAGTTCCTCACATATTTACAAATATTGAAACCGTAGAATATTTACATTAAAGAGTAATAAAAATAATAAAAAAACACAATAAAACAGTGTGTGAGATAAAATAAAATAATTACATTTGTAGCATTAAAAATTAAAAAAAAAATAACAAAAATATGTTAAAGCAAAAAATCAGCAACCAATTTGATTTTGTCCAGGCTCTATAATTGTCCTATGGAGCAGGACCAGCATGTTTCCAAGCATTCTTATCTTGAATATAAACCTCTAATTTGTAATATGCTTGTTTACAAAGTGTACTTTTAATAAAACATTTAAATTTTCGTTCATTTAGTTTTAAAATGTCACAAGGTATTTTATTGTAACATTTCACACAGTACCCCATAAATGAATTTTGAACTTTGGCTAATCTGAAAGATGGTTGAGCTATTTTATCTTTATTTCTAGTACTAAAATTATGTCTTTCATTTATTTTACTAAAAAGATGTAGATTCTTTCTTACATACATAATATTTTCATAAATGAATTGGCAAGGTACTGTCATAATATTAATCTTTTTAAATAGTTCCCTGAGAGATTTGCAACGACGTAGATTATAAATGGCTCTGACCGCTCTCTTTTGCAAAATAAAAATGGATTCTATGTCAGCAGCCCGACCCCACAGTAAAATGCCGTAAGACATTATGCTGTGAAAGTAGCTAAAATAGACCAAACGCGCATTTTCTACATTTGTTAAATATCTTATCTTTGTAACCGCATACGGCTGAGCTCAGCCGCCCTGCAAGAGATGTGATATGAGGTCCCCATTGTAACTTCTGATGTGATGTTATATGATGCTAAAATGTACTTAGAAATTCATATTTTTTCTTTAATTTGTTCAGGTGAGAGGGTGATGAAGACGATATTCTTCCACAATGGACGTAGAGTTGTGGTATCAGACAAAAAATCTGAGATATCTATGGCGGAGAGATTTCAATTATCGAGGAGCACTCCCACACTCAAAGGATTCGGGTAAATTTAATTAGCCAAATGAATATGTCTTATGTTTTTATTAATTTTTATATAACTGTTTGTATTGACGCGCCAGCGGAGCGGGCAGTGAAGGCGTGTGCGTAGTGACGGGGTCGGGACTGGTGGGAGCGGTTTCGGGTTGGTCGGCGCCGTCTGCCTTGGTGCCGCTTCGCCCCGCTAGGGATCGCGTCACCGCCGCTGCCCTTGCCCATAAAAGTCAGTATTGTTGGGCCTAATATATTCAGCTGTAACAAAAAAATTGCACTAAAATATATTATATTGGGGAAAGAGGAAAACAATTCACTATTGTTGTGATAGATAATCCAAAACCGTACATCATATAAAGCTATAATTTCTTTAGCAATCTTAATGATTAGTAATATCGGCAGACGGCAAGATCGTAGTGGCCGCCCTTTGCGTGTGCGGCGGACGGGCATCAGTGCGGGCAGGCGCCGTTACGGTGACCCTTCCTTTGGTTTTGCAGCTCACGCCGCTGCCCACGCTATATCTGCCGGAGGACACGCCGCAGCTGCCCGGTCAGTCTTTTTGGGATTTTGATAGAAGTAATTTTGATTAATTATATCAAAATGAGAACTTTGATTTTATTAGTAGACATTGTTCGTTTAGTGTGCCTGAGTTGGAAGCTGTCAGAGGAAGTGAACAGTTTGTTCGTGGGCAGCACCACGGTGACCCTGTGGAAGCTCACGGAACGAGCGTATCCCGTGCACAAACTATTGGCCAAAGGTTCAAATATTTTATCCAGATTATTCATATTTCAATTTATATTTCGAGTCTCTCATTTGTACCTCACATTCCAAAAATAATTTGTTCGCTCTCCATCAGGTTCTGTCCAAGGGAACACTACTCCGGGGGGAGGACCGAAGTCGGCTTCGGAGTGCTTCGCCACCCTCGTGAGTGCAATTTTCACACCTTCAATCTGTCTCTAACTGTAATAACAGCATAAATGTTACTTCGGCAGAGCTGGCAGGCGACGGGAGCGTGGCCGGTGGAGGGCGGCGAGGTGGCGGCGGGCGTGGCGTCCGGCGGGCCTCGGGCCGCCTCGCTGGCCGCCCTCGCCACGCCCAGGTCCCTGCATCTCATCGGAGACTCGCACCACTACGTAAGCATTACGTAACTTACCCTTTACTAACGTAACTCTCGGTGTACGTGAGACTGAATCCTCAATCTGTGCAGCTGTGTTCACGGGCGGTGGTGACGAGTAGTGAGGTGTCTCCGCCGTCTTCGACTCCGCCCAAGAAGACAAAATACGGGTCTGGCCTTTTACCGGTTCGTGTGCGTATACATATATGATAACTTAATGTTGAATATTGTATAAAAACATCGACACGATTATGTCCAGAGCGGCGCGAGGTGCGCCCGCGCATGCGGCGTGAGCGTGTCGCGGTCGGGGTGTGCGGTCGTGGTCGTGGACACGCACTCGCAGCTCCATCTCTACAAACACACGCCGGCGCACGAGCACGGTACTCGGATCCGTTTATTTATATTTCTGAAATGGACCTTCGCTCGGTTCGGACGAATTGTCATGGTTTGTCGTCATTTGCAGCCAGCCAAGTGGTCTCTCAGACGTGCGCGCTGCTGGAGTACGCCACGGTGAGCGGACACGACTGCGTGGACGTGCTGATAGGACTCAAGCCCAACGTCCTCGAGGCGCTCTACGAGAGGTGCACATCTCATCGTCCGGTGATAACATTATATTGTCGTTTTGTATTTTCACACGATTTTAAATGAAATTGCAGACTGACGGAGAACTTCCAGCGACAGCCGACCGCGTTCCAGCAGCACTACTACTACGCCTGGATCCGCCTGAGGATGCTGCTGTGCAGGTACGCTCGGAGACGCCACCGGAACGGTGAGATAAGACGAGCGATGATCGCGGTGGTAACGAGCGTGTTGCCCGGCAGCATGATCCCGAGCGGACAGGCGAGCGCGTCCAACCTGACGTCGGTGCTCATGAGC
Organism: Pieris macdunnoughi; assembly: GCA_905332375.1. Taxonomy (NCBI): domain Eukaryota; kingdom Metazoa; phylum Arthropoda; class Insecta; order Lepidoptera; family Pieridae; genus Pieris; species Pieris macdunnoughi. The sequence goes on from CAJOBZ010000011.1 coordinate 251,435, forward strand.
GGGGCCTCGAGCGCCGCCCTGGCGTGCGCCCTGCGCCCGCCCGCCCCCCGCCCGGACGATAAAGACTCGCCCTTGCACGCGCTGGCCGTCCTGGCCGGCCTCTTCGACGACCAGCCCGACCACGACAAGGTGCTCACGAGAGATTCGGTACTTCTGAGCGGTGGCCGTCTGACCGAATCGGAATAGGATTCAGCGATTGGCTTATTCCCCTTTCCAGAACCTTTTGGCGCTCGAAGCTAAAGCCGAGGCGCTCGGAGAGACGGCTCTGTCGGCGCTGCAGCCGCTGCTGGCTCTGCGACGTCCGCTCCGGCGGGCTCTGCACACGGCGCTCACGGCGCTGGCGGCGCTGCAGACCTCCACTTCCCATCACGGGTGAGATCAAATCCTCCGACACGACTATCGCGGAGCGCCCGGATGCTTAGATTCAATTCATGAATCGTGACATCCGCAGCTACGAGGTGTGGGCCGACCCGTCGGCCCTGGGCGTACTCCGCAAGCTGCTGGTGGTGTCCCGCTGCAGCGCCCGAAGCACCTGGGGCGGGGTAGAGGCCGGAGCCGGTCTGCAGTCGGCCTTGGCGCGCCTCGCCGCTTCGCCCCACAACGTCAAACCGGACCTGCTGGGTACTCTCTTTAGACCTGCTCCGTCTACGAATACTCCCTGGAGCGAAGCACGTGACGTGTGGGCGTCTGTTTCAGAGGAATGTCTGACCCTGTGCGTGCATAACTCGTCCCGGGTGTGGGACGTCTCGCCCCGTTGCGGAGTCGGCGCCCCCCATGCCAGGCCCACGCCGTATCACGTGAGTGCCACCCGTCCGTTGTCGTATTCTGGTATTCAAAAATATTTCGATTGTTAACGAGTCGAAACAATGAACAGTTGGAGTACGGCGTGGAGCCCGAATCCCTCCGGTACGTCCCGGAGCCGCCTCCTCACGCCGTTTCGGAGTTGACCCCGTCGTTCGAAATGGACGCCATAAGGTACCGTGTTCGGCTTTCGTCTTTAGACCTCGGCCTTCCGCATCAGACCTTCCGTACAGGCAACGGCATAATCGCAGGTACATGTACTTGGGCGGCGGCGACAAAGGCGGCGGCAGATGGCGCGAGTGCGGGCGTTGCGGCGCGCGAGTCCTGTCCGCCTCTCTCTGCGCCAGACATCCGCTTCAGCGGGCCTACGACGGACGCTTCGTCGGCTCCTGCAGGTCGATATTCCTTCTCCCGATATAAATCATTTCATACTTCAGGCTGTTCACGACCTCTTTATTGTTTCAGATGCGGAGGAAAGTGGAGTCTCGTGTCCAATTTCTAGAATTAAACTAATAAATTTAATGTACATAGAAAATCCATGTTTCTTTCTAATCCTTTTTTATTTACTCGATCGGGACAAACACCGGAAGGAAGAAATTTAAACTAAAATGCTAAACACATTGAAAAAAATCTTAAATCAATCAAATATTAAATTATGTCTGGGTCCTATTATACATCGGGCAGAGGCTAGATAACCATGTCACGTCAAACCTCTTACGGTATCGAATAGCGATATGCCCCTAAAGTCTGACCAATTCGGTTAACTTTGATGTTAGTGACTAATATTCTTAATAGCCGTATAATAATTTCCAACTAGCCAATCTGTTTTTACAATTAAATAGCTCCCTGGGTTAAAATTATATGCAAGATGTGGAAGCAAGGCTTATCAATACAATCCGCCGTTTTTTTTTTCTAGTGAAATTTCAAAATATAGATAAAAATTGTTTTGATAACACATTATACCCTATAGTTTCTCAAAGTGACTGTCTTCTATAAGCTATAATTTAAATGATTGGGGGCCTCATAGCCTAGCGCTCTTATTAAGTGGCAGCTAAGTGAGGGGTACCGGATTCGATTCCCGGTTCGAGGGCAAGTTTTAATTTAAATTTGTTCTCGGCCTTTGGGAGGGTTGTGCGGTACCGGGCGAGTGCCTAAACCGTACATGGAGGACACGGTCGAATTTCTAAGGCAAAAAGAACGAATTAAAAAAATCCTATACTTGACGCTGGCTAATGCACAAATCGTGCCAGAGCCATAATAAAAAAAAAATTAAATGACATCACTGACATTGGCAATTGACAGCATTTCGATTTCTCTTTACCTCGCCCCTCGATCCTCATACCTCTTCATCAGTTATATTTCGTGAATTGAAGAAGTTTATTGCGACTGCAATTTTTTGTAACCGTCGCGAAATTTATCCAAATATCGAATATTGTTCAATTCTATTACCCAGTTTCTTAGTAAAATTATTATAGTCTAATATGGCAGACAAGAAAGGTATTTATACAAATTCTTTTAAATTTCTTTGTTCTTTATAATTATTCTGAAGGTTAACATATGTAACGTCGTATAACTAAAATTTTTATGCTATAAAATCGATATAGTTTTTGAAAATGATGTCTGTAATTTCTTTGATTGATATATACCAAACAATCGTTCTAAAATATACAATTGAACCAGAAAAGTACTACCTATTGTGCTACGATCAATAACTCAAATCCAAGATGGAAGACTACGAATAGGCGGGATGACCAACTTACATTATCGATTCACGCATCTTCTCTTTTAAATCGGCAGGCACCTCTATATCAAAGAAATACGCTGAACGTTCTTGCGTGCGTACCTTAATAAAATAATCAAACCCATTTTTAAGTGTACTACGAACCTAAATTAAAACATTTCGCATTTAATATTAATAAAAATGACGAACGTACAATATTATATGTACAATTTTGTAGGTTTGCTGTTGCTTAAGCATTAGAAATGAAGAGATTGTTACATTGCCGTATTGAAAATTATGCATTAATCAAATTAGTATGCAACATTGTTACATATGTCAGCCCCCGCAAAATATTTTATGACACATGCGATAGGCAAAGGCTTAGTGTCATACAGCCTGCCGCTTTTGAGATAATAATAATGAATTGTCCATGCCCTGTCCTATCCCAGCCACCCCCTCCTCTCCACAGGTGCATCTCGGGTCTACGGAGTCAGCTGACACCAGACGACTAGTCAATATCATGTAATAACACAAAATAGAATTTTATTTTTTTTTCTTTCTTTGGAGACCTAGAAAAAATAATATATGATATGTGCGTATCGGCGTGTGGACGATCGTATGTGTTAATTCTTAATAATGTAATTTACAACTTGATTGCTATAGGATTTTACTTCATATTTTATGTTTATGTAACCAATGCCAACAACCAATGCTTAACATCTCAGTAGTATTATTCTGTTAGAATAATTTTTTAAATTAAAAACAAAAAACGCAATAACACCATTGTTCAACTGATTACTCATGCTGCAGTGTGGCTGACAGCATGCATAAAATATTTAAATGCATTCAATGACCTTACACTGGGTCTTGCATATTACGAAAACTAGTTTTTAAACCAGCAAATAATATAGAAATCAAGTTTGTTTTGGTTGGAGCTTTTTATAATAGCGTCTTTTTTCTATCTAACAACATGCATTTATTAAAAAATGTGAATTGTTAAAACAGCTCCAGGCAATTTAGATTAATTGGTAAAAAACAAGTTGTTAAGAAAAGAACTTTGATCTCCCTGAAACAACGTAATACTATGTAATGAAACTTTATAATACATAATTATTGTATACATTGTTATGGTTTTCAAAGTTCTTATATTTTATTGATCAGATGTCTTATTTCATTGTTCTATTATAATTATTTTCTTTACAGCTTCTTTTTTAACCATTTTTTAATCACTTATTTGCTAAACTCATCCTTTAAATTGAATACATTTCACATGGTGGTCATGTTGAAGTATGCAAATCTGTTAGATCCTAATTTGTTTTACATTAATATTTTTGAAATTTAAAGGGTGTGTAATTCAATGTTAATGTTTGTTTGCTAGAATTTTTGCACCTTTCTCAACATAGAGGCAATCCTAGACATTTTTATTTCTCTGTACTTTTGTTTAGTAGCTGTTGCCTCTCTGTTTAAGCTTTCTCATCGTTTGTTTGTGATGAGGATGTCTTATCGTTTTAGACTATGCTAATTTAATATAATTAATATATTAAGCTTAACATGTGATTTTTTTGTAGAGAGTTTACTTTAAAATGAACACTAATTTCTGAGAAATCACATCACTAAGCATTTATTCAGTCTCAAGTTTCTGTTTATTCAGGATCTTGTGCCACTAAATTAGCAGATATAAGTTGAGTATCACTAACAGAAACAAATCAGTGCCTGGTTTTTGTCATTGAATTGTTTTTAAGTCTACAATCATTAATGATGATTATTAAACTTTATTGATTTACTGAACAACCATGCATATCCAGACAATAATGACATTAATGATATATAGACGATGTAGGGTGATGGCGAAAATGTCGCAAACATTATTTGCGACTTTTCAGTATAAGCAAGACAATAACAATACAGGATTGCATGTTGCTGGTTGATCTAAACTCAAAAGTATTTGAGAGTAACAAACGATCCTATTGCCTTTCTAATTTCTTTTCTTTCTTACATTTTGAATTAAAAAGGTAAATAATATTAGGTATACGTTAGTGTGTGACTAGTTCATAAGGTCTAACGGGAGCTTGTTGATTCGCGTTTCGGTGGAATCTTTAATTTATTTCAATCTGATTATAACTACTTTATTCCGATAAATACACCTGAATGAAGAAACGACATTTTACGTACCACCGCGACGGGAACGGCAGCGGCGATTGTCATTTGCCTTAATTATTATTGCATGCACAGCTTTACGAAGGACAGGGAAGTATGCCTTTCTCAGTCGACATTACTTGAAATGTCTCTTAGGCATCCCATTCCACAGGGTTCCTGATTAATGAATTTACGTGCAATTGACTCATGATACGACGTAAATATTTTAAACAGACTTGTGGGACAGAATAAGTTGTATTTTATGTATACTTAAGGGCTTTTACCAGGATTTTTATGTTTACCAACTTTTGCTGTTTGAACGCAGCGTTTTGTTTCGCAACCCGCGAATTGTTTGTTTTGCAGTTTGTGTTTATTTTTTTAAATTACATTAACGTAAGACTTGCATGGTTCTAAGAAATTTATCACAAATAGATTTTGTTCACCGCATGATTCTATGTCCTTCTGCGCATTCATATCGAGATTTATTTTTCACGTGTCGCTTTTTTTGCATTGGCTTTATAAGTATTTAAACAGCAAAATGAGTTAGTTCAGTATTTTTAATGGGCGAGAGAAATCTTGGTAAACTTGTTTTAGCTAGATAAAATATAGATAATATTGTTTTAAAGGAATGTTCACGAATTGTGCTCACCGTTAGGGCGCAACTTTGCGGCCTGTATGTTATTAATCGCTACATTCCTGCAAAGTTGAACTCGGATTTGACATTCCTCTTATGACACAGCCTTACAGGGATGTGGACATATATACGAGCTTTTATGAAACATTTGGTTTATTCGTGAAAGTAGAAGCTTTTGTATATGACGAAAGCACTTCGTCTGTGACCCGGTACGGACGAAGCCGTCCGTACTCGGACCAAGCCGTCCGTACTCGGACACTGGCGATCCTAGATCTGTTAAATAATTTATAACTAATGTTTCCCCGTACGGGTCATAATCGTGTGATGATTGTTTTTTTAAGCAGTTTACGTGGTCACACTCGCACCGTTCATGAATATGTTGATAGTAATTGAACTGATTGCCTAGGGCGAATGTGATCATAGGACCTAGGAATGCATTGTAAATAACAGCGGTAGGTCGAACCTATCGAATATCTGTGACCTAGTTACGCTCCGGAGCCGAGGTCGGCCTCTGGATTTTTTCAAAGAATGGAAAAATCCAAGGTCTGTTTGTAACGCGTTGTATGGACATCGCTTGATCGTTAACACTGACGCTAGTGAGCCGCGCTGTAGTGTTGCAAATATTATATTTTTGTAGATTGTGAATATAGCAACACTCGTGGTCACGTCACTACGTCACGCGTGAATGCTCGGGCTTGGGTTGTGGCGCGCTTTTGCGCGATTCTGTCCGATAGATGACGTCGCCCTGACCGCTTCACTTTCGAAACATTCAGTTCAAGCCTTTTCGACTACGATTTTGACGGGGGTACTGCGTGACTAATTAATAATTATAATATACTTAGTGTTATTGTTTTACCACTTTATCACAAGTCAACAATATTCACTCGATGCAATTATTGTTTAGTCCTATGTAGCACTGTCGCAACACGGCGAGGCCAAACTCTGTCGTTGTCTTGGCATTTTTCGTGTAGATTTTGTGTTGCTATCGTTCCGTTTTCGATACGTTCAATTTTCTCGGGTATGTCGATTGAAAGTAAAATTGCACGAATCGTAAGCGGCGAGTACCTCGGTCAAAGTCGAGTCGTCAGAACGACGTCCCTCGGGCTGGGAGTAGTCGGCCGTGAGTGACGTGAGAGGTTGTTGCAGTGACACCTCCCCTCGGAGCCTACCCGCAGCCGCAGCCCCCGCAGGGGCCGTTCCTTCCCGCGCCGCCGCATCAGGCAGCTCCGCAGTATGGAGGTACTCGAGTGACAATTCTAATACAGTCTTTAAAAAAGATTTTCTCTCCGTTCTCTAAAACCTGACGTGTTTAGTGGCGGGTGGATCGCCGTACGGCGTGACCTTCGGCGGCGCTGGAGCGGGCGCGGGCGGCATGTACGCTCCGCCACCCTACGAACAGCTGCAGCACCACCAGGGCATCCCGGGGTTGGGGCAGCAACTGCCCGTTTACTCGGGCGCAGCGGCCATGTACGCGGCCGCCGCCGCCGGTTACCCGGGCTACATCGGCTACCCCGTACAGTACTACCCCTACTATCCCATGCAGCCCTCAATCCAGCCGCTTAGACCGACCATCATGATCCCGGTGAGACGCAAGATAATATCCGAAGTCAAGTCGTAGACAAAGCTATATTGAGAGTATCATTTTATCACGAACGCTATTCCAGAACGGGTTCGAGGCTGGAGGTCGCTTCGAAGGCTTGGCGCAGACGCTGCTGCCCCCCGCGCCCCCTGCCGTGCCCCCCTCGCCCGCGCACCTCGCCGCCATTCAGCCCCATCAAGTGCTGTGAGTACAGTTCGCTTTTGAGCAGTAGAGACTCCTCGACCCGACTGATTAATTGTATTTGATGATGGGCGTTTCCCCTAGATGGCGTTAAGTAAGAGCGCGGCCTGAACCGACGGCGCCGACTCAGCACAATCTCGTATAAATTAAGAAGGACTATATAGCAATAAATAATATTAATTGATCTCCGCCACTTTCGGTCGGTTGTGACTAAATTCTCGTCAGAATCTGACTACTTGCCCGTGTCGTGCCCGTCACTGACCTGAAACCGAAGTCTACGAACAGTATTTAGCTTCACCTCAAAAAACCTTTTTTTTTTTCTCAAGTTATGTCGAATATCTGTACGAAAGAGCTAATCACTGCGACATTTAAACGAGAGTCCTTATACGAGATTTTAATGAAAAGAGTATTATATTTTGAATGAAAAATTAATGAAAACATTTAAGGAATGCGCTTTACGTCGGTTTGATCAGCTTAGCCCGATATTTGACTGTGATGTGTTTTACTTTGCACGTCTATTCGTCACTTTTTGCTGAATTATTTAACATCGAAATCTGACACGTCTCTAGTGACGAATAGTACGAAAGATGAGTGAAGCTCGAGTAAAGATAGTATTACTCGGGCTCGCGGTAGTATTAAGCGGGCTCGTTCCGCTGAAACTAGTTGTAAGCGCGGGTTTGAGTGCTATTTGTGAATAAAATCTCTTTTAATGTTTTCTTACTCCGATTTACTAAACAAAAGTTATTTTTTGTAAATACTTTGTCTCCAGTGATTCGGGATACTGTTTCTTTTAAGACTCTAGAGAAACGAACGAAGAACACAAAAGCCCGCGCAACCTTTAGTGATATAAAATGATAACACAGGTTGTGCGTGACGCGAGCGGTGTGCGAGTGAGAGGGTGATATTGTTTCCATCTCGTTTTGTTTAATATCATACGTCTGTTTCGTTAAAAAAATGTTGTTAATATTTGTCTGGTACTAGTATATGTATAGTATTGGAGAATATTGTTCGGTCCTAGCCTAAAAGTTACGATAAAGCGTTGGCCCCCATTGTTAAAAAAAACCTATCTTCTTTAGATGCCATTAATCTCAAGTATTGTATAATGTAAAGTAATAAAAGTGGGCCACAGTGGTATGGTTGCGATGGTTGATGAAATTTTGAATCTCAAAATATGTATTAGCTGATTAGCTGAAAGAGCTTCTGAGAAGTCGGATTTGCCGGATTATTTTGTTAAACAAATATTTAAAATAAAAGTTCACAGTTTAAAGCAGCAATTCGCCTTCCGAGGCATTAACAAAGTATTGACTAAATTATTTTGACTTCAGCAATTGAATAATATTGATGGAACCCGAGCCAAGGAAAACTATTCCAGTGTTTCTTTCAGTCACAAATGATTTACAAGGTGTGTCTCAAGGGATGTTTACAATTATCGCAATATAAATAGCCATTATTGGTAACATTCCTTGAATGTGGAATTATTAGTAAAACAATTTTTTCACTTACTATTATGAAGGTCTACGCAGCTTATGCAAAATGTATTAATTTATTTTGAATGGCAAAGTTGTTTTACTGGCCATTAATTAAATTTGCAATAAATAAGTGACAGCTTTTTAATATTTAATTTTTTACTCGTGTATTTTATATTGATTTTTGTTAATCATGATTTTTCGTTGAAGCCGTTATACTTAAAATGGAAAAGGTATAACGATTAATGAAAATAAAAGTATGTAGATCTGAGAAATGTTTTTTAAAAAGGCATTTAATATTAACTTCTCGCGTTACCGCCCATTTCTGTTTCAATTAACGGATGACGTCTTAGTATATTAAACGTTCACTTAGAACTTAACGATTCGTTATCCGTTCGTTAAACCGAGAATGAGGCATATGCAATCCCACATTGCCGGGACCATAGTTTAATTCAATGTTCAAAACCCAGGGATGAATTATTTTCTCTTAATTGATGAATCTCTTATATTTTCTATGCATTTCAATTAGTTTATCTACATATAAACACAATAAAATGAATCTAGACCAGCATGAAATAAAAATATGTTTTTTTTTAATAAAGACCGATTTGTATGTAGATAAATAATCGAATGTGAGAAATAGTTAATTTGAAGCGAGTAAGTGAAAGTGGGTTTTGCTCAATCTTGTATCGACTTGAAAGTCACGTGCAATATATAGCATAATTATTATTTTGTTTCCAATAAAATTATAAAAATACACAAGCTTTATTTTATTAATGCCGCCATTAGCCATCACAATGGTTTAATGTAGGCACACTTCACAAATCTACTGGTCAAGCCATGATTATATAATATTTAATAAGTCTTTAACAGGATCAACAGAATTACTGGTTACTAAAGGTTAATTCACAACTAATTATATATGCAAAACGAAATACGAGGTAGCAGTCAAATGCACTCCTCTGTATAATCCCGGAACTATTTCACGATTATTTATTTGCTCGCAGTAACCACGCTCTGCTACAATGTAGGATTTTGAGCAAATAAAACTGTAGTTTGATTATAAGAAGTTTAAATTCGTAAATATGAAACAACGTCTGTATAGCGACGTGACTCAAAAGGAAAAGGAAGAAAAGAACAGCGCCAAACGGGAAGGTGGCGAGATACAGTACAAACTAACGTTGCGTTCCATTTCTATCAATTTCTTTTAAGATCCAAAACTTCTTCCAAGTTGTGGTGATGCGGCGCTCCAGTTCTTTGTCGTGTCTTTGTTTCTTAAATGAAACCTGTTTACCAAGATAAGTATAGCTGTCGACGTACCTACTCAATGGCTGTTCCGTTAAGCATAATCGGGTAAATGTTGTTATTTGTTGCAACTTTTGTTTTTAAAGTATTTATTTGTAGTCCTATTTTTTTACTGGCAGTATTTAGGTCTTCTATCATTTCTTATAATTGATTTGGCGTTTCTGAAAACAATACTATATCGTCTGCAAAACGTAGGTTGCTCAAATATCTCGAGTCTATTTTTATTCCTTTCCTTTCCCATCGCAGTTCTTTCATAATATTTTGAAGGACGGCTATAAAATATATCTTGGGTGATAAGGGATCTCCTTGTTTTACTCCTCTTCTAATACAAAATTTTGGTCCAAGTCTGACTAGTTTTACTTTACTGGTACTCTTCTTACATATGTCTTTAATAATGTTTATATATATGGCTGGTATTCCTTGATATGAAAGCGCCTGCCAAATACTTTCATGTGAGATGCAGTCAAATGCTTTTGTATAATCGATGAATGCTAGATGTAGGGGCTGGTTAAACTCTTGATGCTTTTCTATTATTAAATCTACCGTGTGTATATGATCAGTCGTTGAATATCCTGCCCGAAAAGGTTGGTGCTTTTCTAAATAAATATAGCCCTTTTTTTTTCTAGACATATTGCGAACAGTTTGTACAAATTTGGTAGAAGACTGATAGGGCGGTAATTGCCAATATCTGAAGGATCACCTTTCTTATACTGGGTGGCGCAAAAGTAAAGACCCTATTTGGTTTAGCTATAATTTTTTTTGACTAAATTGGAAAACTAGATTTAGTTTTTTTTAAATGTATATATTTATATATATTTGTGCCATTAAATGTCGTACCATTAGGATTTAAAGATGATGTCTTTTAAATGGTGACCTCCAGAGTTGATTCACATTTGAGCCCTATTTATGACATTTTGCATAACTTGCCGTAATACTTCCTGCTATATGTTCCTTATTTCTTGATGAATGTTTTATTTTAGAGCTGCGAGAGTCTGTGGTTTGTTCACATACAACCGATATTTCTAAAACCCCAAAGAAAGAAGTCTGGACTCGTCAGATCGGGAGATCTTGTAGGCCAAGGCAAATCGCCAAAACGAGAGATAACAATTTAGGACAACTTTGGACCTTTTGCTGGTCTAAAAGGGGTGATATCTAACCTTCTTTTAACAATAAGAAGAATTATTGTTCGTGCACTAACGTTTACTCCACGCAATTCATTAAGCTCTGTTTTGATGTTAACTGACGTGAGGAAACGATTTCGCAGGGAAGTTGTAACAATAAATCGGTCATCACGACCGGTGGTTGCTGGAGTTCTGCCTGTACCACGTCTCCTTTTGTAAGAACCTGTCTCCACAAACCTTCTGTATATTTTAGAAACCGTAGACTGGTTTAAATTTAAATTTCTACCAATCGTTCGTTGATCCAAGCCCTCCCGCACCAATGCTACAATTTGAGCAGCTTGTTCGGATGAAGTATCCATATTATGGTTCAGAAACTCTCGATGAGTTAAAAAGCTAACCCAACAATTCTGCTGGTAACAATAATTCAATTGTCAAAAGGATAAAAAATCAATAAGAATAAATTTTTAAAAAACACGCAAATCTGATACTACGAGTAAATTTTCTTTTACCGGCTATATTCATTTGTTTTACTTCAGTTCTATTTTTAAATATTGCTTTTTTTAAGATTAAGGGCCAGTCTCTCCATATTTATATAATTTAATCTTAAAAGTTTGCATACTTATTAAAAAATCATTTCAAATTAATCCTGAAGTTTGATGCAGTTTATGAGTCCGTCAGTACATAATATTGTATCAAATTTCAAAATTATGAGACAGACTTTCTGATATCACTATATAATTATCAATGTTTCTTCTATATATCTTTTTGATTAGAAACCGTACACCGAAATGACCCTTTGTTTTCCCTGTGTAGCATAGGATATGATCTTCATCTTCTATCATCTCCTGTCCCATCCTTCTGGTTTCAGATAGCCCTATAATGTCATATTTAATATTGGATAATGAGTGTTTTAATAGTATCAGACGTTGAGGTGAAAGTAATAATTTTACGTTGTATGTGCATATGTATAGTTTTTGGCAAGTTGAAGGGTTGAAGTTTTTTTCTCCCGCGGTGACTAGCCGTTTTGGGAGAGGTGGAGGGGGCGCATGTAATGGGGACCCGTAACAGTTTTATGTTATAAATGCAGTTTTATAGTCCTTGAGAAACTAAAACATAAAGTGCAAAAATTTTTGTTCTACGACCAAAACTGACAAAGTTATGGGCAAAATACCGAACAAGGTTTACTGACCGCGCGAATGCAAGCGATGACGTCACAAGATCTCAACGCTTGCCACCGAACCACAGCGCGCCCCACGCTGTTTATTCTGTTCGCGATACTCGTCCAACACGGAGCGTAACGTCACCGGTTTATACCCAATCGATTAATTAGTGATTTGATTTGTTTAATATTAGAAGGTTGTTATTATAATATAACAAATGAGTGGTAGAAATAAGGTAGATATCGGTTTAGCAAGCGCAATCCGATAATCTACCTAAAGTTGATACCTTCATGGTATTTGATTATCTTAGTAGTCATTTAAACTACACAAGCGCTGAAATTCGTGGTTGGAAACTTCTGAGGTAAGCAAATCTCATTATCAACCTAATCAAAACAGCAGGATAATAAGTAGGTAGGTACACATACTTGGACTAGCCTATAAATTACCCAAAAGTTTTAGGTTAGTCAGCCAGGGCAGTTGCGTTTGTTGTTTAATTACCTACGCCGTTATTTTCAACAATAAAGGGTAAATCTTATTGCTACACATTTACTTGTGATGAAACACAAGAAATAATACTAAACATTGAGTGATGATTGTGCTACTCAACTGGGAGGTTGTAAGCACGGTGTAGCATTTCTTATGTGGCTTCACAGACGAAGCGCGGAACCATCCCCAACTGAAAAAAAATGTTATTGGGCTAAGCCTAAATTAAGCTAAGGACCATTTAAATAAAGGCAAATAGAGATATGGGATCAGGCACACCAAAAAATCAAGATGACAGTTATGTCAAAGGTCAATTTTTAGAAGCTGTAAAAAAAACAGTACAAGAAAAATGTATTCATAACCAGCTGGCAGCCTATTGCGTACCACAAAGCGCGTTAAAAAAAATGTCATTAGTACATGTATTAATAAGTGAGTCTAGAAAAGAGGGTATAGATATAAACGATGCACCTAATTTTATTGACTTCTGCTCAAATCGGATGACTATAGATGACTGTAGCAAAGCAGAAGAAGCAACATTATCGCAAACTGATTCACCATTGTGGAGGGAACTAAGATACTGCAGAGTAACGGCGTCAAAAATTCACGAAGCTGCAAACTGCAAGACTGATGGTGTTTTAGTTGAACAGATTTTCGGGGCATCTATACAGGAGACAGTCGCTATGGAAAGAGGAAAACGTCAGGAACCAGAAGTAAGAGTACACAGTAATAGTCAATTGTGGTCTATTTTTAAAACCCGAGTGGCCAATCCTAGGTGCTTCGCCAGATGGTTTGACGCCCGAGCTCGTAGTAGAGATAAAATGTCCAATGACTAAAAAAGGAAAATAAAGTTTTGTAAAAAATAATGATTTGACGAAAAAATCAAAAGCTCAAATACAGTTGCAAATGTTTTTTTGTAACAGAAACAAAGGATTATTTTGTGTAGCAGATGTAGATTTTGAAAACAATCAAAAAGCGGAACTTTGTCATCCCTCTTCATGACAGTACACCATTTTTTGCGCACTTTCAGGTCCCTTGGCATATTCAAAATTAGTTTTTCAGGTGTACTAGTTGAAGTATTAGTACAGTTCGGTACTAAACAGTACTTATAATTCGGCATATTTTCACATAAACACCACAAAACCACAACACGACCCGCGCAGATCGAGTAAACTTTAATAAATGAATGGCGGAGAGCGAGAGCGCGGGCGGTAGGGATCTCGTGACGTCACATGAGCATTTCGGCCGCCCCGCGGTTGGCTTGTACAAAATGTGTAATATCTTCGCAACCAATTTACCGATTTCAATGATTTAAAAAGTATTGTACCTAATCGAGTAAAAGGAACACCATTATATAGATAATATATGCATTTTCCGACTTGATACGGGGACCCATTGTTATTCTGCTATGTTTAGAGATGCTGTACCATCTTCTAAAGCGGGACGTTTTGAATTTGTTGCTTTTGTTAAGTATTTATCAATGTGGTTGTTTTTATTTAAATTTTTCGCTGCTTTTCTAACTTTATTGGTGTCGCGGTTGTCTTCTATCGACTCTGGTGACGATGACTGGTTTCTCTTCTTTTTTCCTAGTCTTGACCTTTCAGAGTCCGTGTTTTGATTCTTTAAGAAAATAATTTTACCATACTGTAGAATTGCTAGTCTTTCTTTTTCTCGTTCTGTATTAACTGCTATTTGCAACTCCTTGCGTTTGTTAAGAATTTCTAGAGGAAAATCTTCTTTAACATAATACGGTGTTGATTCAAACTGTTTCTTTTGTTTAAGAATTTTTATTTTTAATCCCATCGTTGCTAGTGTGATAACTATGGGTCTCGTCTTCTCCCCCTTTTTTCATAGTTATCTCATGTATTCGAAGCTGTTTTTGTCGCATTTGATGTTTAAACATTTATCGATTATTCCCACAATGCTTTTTTCTTGGCCCCAGTAGCTGTTTTCTTTTTCCTCGACGCCAAAAGGAAGCAGGTTTTTTCGTCGCGAGTTCCGCTCTAGTTGGTTTATTTTACTTGTTTGCATTTCAAGTTTTTCTTGTAAGATTTTGTTTTGGTTTTCCAGCTCTCTAAACTTTTCATTTATGCTTCGATTAATTGTCTCTTTAATATCTTCCTTCACATCCTGCATGTCGAGTTTATGTTGGTTGATTGCCTCTTGCATTGATTATAATATACTCTTTATTTCTTCCATTCTATCTGTCCTTTTAATCAGAATCGAAAATAGAATAAAAAAAGAAAACAAAGTAAAAAATAAATATTCTATATACTTAGTATGATCTTGAAGAATCTCGATTTGATCTTTGTGCCGTTGATTGAGCGTCGTCGGCCTACGGAGGTTTTACACAAAGTTTGTAAGGAGCTGCCACCACCATTACACCATGTTCCACATGACATCTTAAGTAATTAATAATAATAAAATTAATTAAAAACAAAGATTTGTCCTCTATCGGCAAAAGGCATGGTGAAATAGGAGCACATACTAAGCGCTTACATTCTCGTGGGAATGACACGCAAATACATAGTCGAAATAACCGACATCACCGCATACACGAATTCAAGTATGACCAGTCACCACAAGTAGCACCCTTTCACGAGTATGACTCATGGCCAGCCATCGGCCTCCTCGCCATATTTTAGGGAGAGAGACAACCCGACGTATGGACGTCACCCCAACGCTTTCAATTGTATAAAACGCAAATTCGGCCCCTCGTTCGGAGTATTGTTCTCTCCTCTGGGCGGGAGCTCCCCAGTACCAGTTCCCAGTGCCGGATTAAGCCAGCGCGGGGCCTGTAGCAAATTCTGCCTAGGGGCCCTTGGTTTGCTTTAGGTTTTCAAGTTAAGGGTATTAAATAAAACAAAACTGTTTCAAATAAACTTTTCTGGGTTTAGTATTGGCAAATTTAGAGATAAAACTATCAATATCGACTTCTTTATGCAAATCATACTCGATATTGAACAACGTGAGATGATTAAGACCTTCTTGGCCCATCGTGTTCCTTAATTCATTTTTAAAAACATTTAATATTTAAAAAAAACGTTCGCTACTGCAATTAGTCATGAGAGACAACAAGTAAATGCGCAAGGCAATATCTAAGTTTGGGAAACACAATTCTAATCATTCATTTAATAAAAGTTTATAAAATTGCTGCTCCAGAGGTTCCTGTTTCTTGCTGTCAATAACAGTAGCCACATCTGTTTTCAGCAACTCTACAAACTGCACTAATTCGCCACCTAGGCTGTTGTCCAAATCATCTTCGTAAGCGCTGACCATACTTGACTTTTGAATTTTCCAAAATCTCTTCTGTTGTAAGAGTTTTAGCTATCAAAATACTTCAAAAACACTAAATGTTATATACTTACAAACGTTTAGTTAAAGCAGACAGTGCGATATCAATAATAACATTAAACTTCGAAACGTTGTCCAGGTTTTTATTTTAAACAAAATCGTCGAAGTAGAGCCGCTAAAATGGTCGTACTTTGTATTTCGCTTGATTCATCTTGATGTCTGTTGCTGGTAATCTTCACAGTTGATCGTATCCTTGGCTCTTGCTTTAATATCTGAAAATGTGGATCGCATTGCTTGGACGCATATTCCGTATAAAGGTCTTGATCAGACAACTGCAGCGAAGCACTAGTCGCTTGCAAGCATTCTAGGATTCCGTTCCACGTAATTGTCATGATTCCTGTTTCAAACTTATTCATCGTTGAAACTACTCCGAAACTTTATTACGGCACTCCGCTATTAGATCAACTTTATTGAAAATGTCTTCTGAAACTTGTTTAACAGTGATAAAACCGCATAAAAGTGCCTTCGTAGCATCGGCTCGGGCTGACCATCTCGTGTCTAAGATGACCCCATCGATAGTTAGAAGCCTTAATTTGTATGATTGTTAATAAAGGAAATATATGTTGATATGTTCAGCTATGGGCTATTAATTCTAACAAGCCTTAATAATTTCCATTGTGAGCTGAACCAACAATTTCGTCATTAGGTACCCCAAAACCTCTTTCTGCTAAAAACTCGATTACTAAAATGATTCGTTTAAAGAGTACTAGCCTAATACTTTTGCTCAGTCTCAATTTGGCAATCAGCAAGCGTAATATAGTTTTTTAGGGTTAACAGCGAAATTATGATATTGAAATCAAGTAATAATATGCCATACTTCCAAATGGAAGCTTGGGTGGATTTTTTATCAATTCCAAAGTTTAAAATTATTTTAGGATCAAAAATGAGGGATTCATAAGGATTCTTTCAACAGGATTAGGAAGACGAGAAAGTTTATTAAAACTGTGTAATAGGCATGAAACATTACCTGTACTAGATGGCATCGTGAGAGAAGATAAGCGACGTAATTTGGACAAGATGGACAGTTGTACTGTGTACAGATTAAAAATACACAATAATAAATAAAATAAACTTTGGTAAAAAGGCGACTGGCTTTGTAAAAAGAGCATAGGTCGCTTAATGGAGAGGAAGAGGAAGAACATAATGTAATGTCAGATCATAGATTCGAATTTCGAACGTAAAATTATACTTGACAGTCTGTTGTGTGCTATATTAAGTTTCGTCCACAGGCTACTTATACATTAACAGAGTTTTTTTTTTTTTTTTATAGAACGGGGGGCAAACGGGCAGGAGGCTCACCTGATGTTAAGTACACGCCCATGGACCTCTCATAAGGGCTCGCGATGGTTCGGCCTTTTAAGAATTGGTACGCTCTTTTCTTGAAGGAGATAGAGTATGCTAATTATATATAGCCGTGATTTTGATTTGAGTTACCTTATTAAGACTAAGCTTTAAATTTAATACATTTATAAAAATTATATTGTAAGTCTCTCGCACAAAGTCCTCCGAATATCGTCACTTTTATCTCGTCTGTACTATTAAAAAAAAAGGGTGCGTGTACTTACGTATAGGTCGGTTATCGAAAGCTGGCGGGTTCACAGTACTCACACTAATGCAATTTCACATACAGTATGTTTCAAAATATGATTTTTTTGCCAAGCTATATATTTTAGTCCACTCTGGTTTTAGTAAGGTTGGGTGGGTTGTAAATAAATAAAAATGTGTCAAATACATATAAATATTAGGTGCATACGAGGGTGGATCCAAAAGTTCTAAGCCAGACCAAGAACGTGAAAGAGTAGTTCGTGTAAATCATTTTTAATTTTCGACATACGCTCCATCTAGCCATGACTTTGTTGGTCGACAAATGGACCTTAGCCGTTTTCGGAGTAGGTGATCCAGATATTTTCCATTGTTTGGACTGTTGCTTTGATTCAGGAGTATGATGGTGAACCCAGCTTTCAACAAATCAAAAAAAAAAATCAAATCAGCTTTCAGCTTTCTGCATCTGATGTCAAATGAAATATAACATTTTTTTCATTAAACTGTTTTTATTAAGATGCTTAAAATAATTAAAAACTTTGTGCATCATTTCACGAGATTGCCCTGGTAATGTTTGAAAAAAGATCAACATGTATAGAAAGATCAACATAAACAGTAGCAAAAGCAAAACAATAACTGTCTCTTTTATACTCATAAGCTTGACCGAGCGCGAGAGAGACGGACAGTCTTTTCATGATGTATTTGTGATTGTATTTCAGTTTGACATCACGCCTCGCGCTTATTCACAGACACTACACAAGCACAAAGTGTAAATGTGTTGAAGCCGCCACCTTAAATAACATACCTATACGCGCGTAAGAAGTTATACTTATTTGGCATTATCAAAAATAGTTTGATTGCATGCAAATAATTAATTACAATTAAATAATCAAAGACTGGAAAAGGAGTCATTATAGTCAATAAAGTTCAGTTTACATTTGAAAAATTATATAAATAAATATTTATTATTATTCTCTAACATTAAGTGTAACATAAATTATATTATTATTCGAATGTTGTTTTTAAATTATATCCAATGCCGTAGCATCTTCCGTGGGCAACTTCATTCTGTTAATTTTGTGTCACGGTGCGCGCGCATCGTAAAATTTTACTCTCATAAATTTTTCACAACACACCTAAAGAAGTATAACTTCAAAAAGAACAATTATATCTACGGCTAGTGATACTAAAACTTAATCTGATTCTGTTTCCATCCACTCTTCAGACAGTGATGTTCCTATGGCCGCTGATCACAATTATTCAATAAAATTCTGAATAAAAAATTGTAATGCTTTTCTTTACCCTATTTTCTCATATTTTCCATGTAAGTAGGTAGAACACCGCTTATATAAGTATATAAAAATATACTTTTTACATAACAGAAATATTGAAGTATGTAGAAAATAGTATTATTTGATAAATTACATATGCTAGATGTAAATAGGTAAATTTTTTACTCATAAATGGCAACATTATGTCACGCGATTACAGCGCTGCGTCTGGGGGACTTCTTTCATGAAAAGGACTCTACTGTAGATTTCGGTAGATGACAACTAGGTGGCGCTTCACGGCATGACGACGCCCGACGTCACATAGTTCTCATAGGTAAACGCTATGTTAATGTTACGTTTGTGGTTGTAAAGAGACAATTTAATGTTGTACAACTTTATTAAAACATTACACATTTTATATAGCTTTCGTGAACTTTGAAGAGATGTATGAACTTCCGAATGGAAACAAATTATTCCTAAATAAGTGCAATAAGCACCCGACGAATTGCATGAGCCTATCGCCTGTCCGTCTTGCCGACGCCCCTTTTGCCAGAAAACAAGTGTTTGGGCATCTTGGTGCCGATGAACCTGTCGGCCTCTCCCTTGAGACCCATTTTCTTGGTTTTCTTCGAAATCGCGATGTGGGCCATTTTCTTCGCGCGCCTTTGCATCTGCGGAAAGAGAAAAAGATATTCGTGTGATTCTGTGAACATTTAATTAAACAAAGCCGTGTATAAGTCGAATGTGGATCTTACGGCGACGTCCTTGACGCCCTGTTCGTCTCTGGCGGGCCTGGAGACGGACCTCGTGCGGGGTTGAGACTCGAGCCGCGCTCGCTTCGCCGGAGCCGACATGGACCGAGAGCGGGAGCGGGACCTGGTGAAGTGGGCCTCTTTGCTCTCCGACATGTCCACGCCTGTCATTTTTGGAATAAAGTAAATAAATAGATAACTCCATTTCGATAACCGTCAAACCCATGCCGGAGAACTACACTTCATTATAAATATAATTAAACAAAATGCAAAGAAACCTTCGAAACTCACCCAAGCCTTCCATCTGCTGCCTGAGCTTGTTGGTGGACCTGTCCCTGTCCCTGGCGCGACTGGTCCTCGGCATCACTGGCTTCGTGGACTGCTTCACCAGGCGAGACTCGTCCTTTAAGATCGCCTTCTTGTTGCTGTAAATCAAAATGGCTGGAATGATCTTATCTTAAAACCCCAAAACCGCCACCAAGTGCAAACTGCTGGTGTAAAGGTAAAAGTAAAATACTGAAATATCTCGAAGCACGAAGGTACGAACCGTATCTGGCGGGCGAGGTCCCGAATTTCCTTCATGGTCTCGTCCAGCTCGATCTTGGGCACGGCGTACATTCCTCCCTCCTCACGCAACTCTTCTTCCTTCTCCAATTCAGCCAATTTCTGAAACAAATCAACAAAATATAATTTCCAGCACAAAACTAGGCCACGCCTTGCCACAATTCATCTGAGTACCGAGAGTACCTCAAATATTTCTGGGTCGATGTAATCCGCGATGTTGTGTCCCTCCCAGAACTCCGGAATGGGGTCGTGACGCTCCTCCTCGGCTATCTCCGAGTAGTTCTTCTGAAGATCTGGAAAACACAATCGACTCCTTCAAATCGATTCTAACCTCATTGCGTCGCCTGAGCGATCGACGGGCCTCACCGAGAACATAATCGTCGCCCTCCTCGAGTTCGATCTCCCTCTCGAGCTTCCTCTTCCTGTTCTCCTTCTCTATCTTCTCCCTCTTGGCCAACACTTGAGGGGGGATCACGGGCGGACGGATCTTGTTGTCCCGAGGCGACGGAACCGCCACGTGCAATCGATTCAAGATGCCATCCACCTGCGGACGAATATTGCTCTTATTATGTAAGAATAGCTCTGACCATGAAATTTAAAGTCTCCTCTGTCATATACCTTTTTAGTCCTCATCTTCTCAGTGACCCTGTGGCCCAGGAGCCTCTCGCAGGCCTCGATCTTGACCTCCTGAACCCCTTCCTCCGTGAGGGTGGACGTCCTCATCACGGGCACCGTGCGAAGCTCCGAGTTTCCGTCGGCGCTGATCGAGAGGAACCGACATTCTTATATAATCACTCTAAACTTATATTAAATAATAATTAATTAATAATTATATTAGACAAGGATTATCGTTTATCCTCTTTGTAGAGAACAAAGCAACAATACTCACTTGACAATATTCCCTTTAGCACAATTAGCTTCGAGCTCTTCGATGAGAGCTCTCTTCTGCTCTGGCAACTCCTCGGGCTTCATGACGTCCATCTTATTGAGGACCACTATGAGCGGCTTGTTGCTGAACAGAGGCTTTATACTCTCGAAGAGCGATATCTAATGTTGAACAAACTTTATATAAAATATTTCCACTTTTTGTTTGGCAGATTCGATTTCTTTGAGCAGAGTTGGCCTTCAGCGTGCGACTCTTTATCTCCAGATGTGCACCGATGGTGTTTAATTATATTTAACATTCGCTCGAACGCTAAGGTAAACATCGTGACGAAGAAGTCAACGGCGTGAGTCAGGCACAGAAGGCTGATCACCTACTGTGCCACTTGCCTATTAGATTGACAATTAAAGATGCCATGTTTCATGTCACGGGTAATGCACAATACGTACAGACATACTCTACGACCATTTGACAGATAATAATGTCGGCCAATAATGACTGATCAGCAATATTATATTGAGCTCAGCTTTGATGAGGCCACATACAGAACATACATAATATAGTTTTAATAAATAATTATTTGTAATCTAATCACTCACTTGTTCCTCAATACTGTGTCCACACTGTTCCGAGGGATCTATGAAGTAGAGAACGGCGGCTCTCAAGTGCGCAAGAGCAGTGACGGCCTGCATCTCGATCACGTTGCGCTCCTCCAGCGGATGATCCAAAATACCGGGCGTGTCTATCACCTGGTATTGACATAGTATGTACTGACTGGGACTGCACTATTTATGTGCTAGTAGACTTAGACAACATACGCATAAAACAAATACATTCATACAATTTATGTGGTTCGTAAATGGTTGTCCACCTGTTAGAAAATGAAAAACAGTGTAGGTATTGACATAAGTATGCTATGATAATGAAATAAATTGGCATAAATATATAAGAATAATAATAATATAATTTAAAATAGTTATTTACAGTTCTTATAATATACAACAGTGATAACATACCTGCCAACGCAAGTACTTGTAGTCAGTGTGTCCAACGTAAAGACTTTTAGTTGTAAATGCATAAGGCTGAACTTCAACATCGGCGCGAGTGATCTGAAAAATGTTAAAAATATTCTCGTATACTGCTATAATAAATATGTTCTTTTGTAACATTAATAAATCAAATGATAATGACAAACAATTAAATATTCAGTCATAATATTTTATTATGATAGCTATAGTTTACGTCAAACAACCAAATAAATAATCTGTTTATCACATTAACAACCCTTTAAAACTTTACCTTATTAATGAAGCTTGATTTTCCAACATTAGGGAAGCCGCAGATAATGATGGTGCGTGTGTATGGGTCTATGGATGGTAGACGAGACAAATGTTGCCGTACCTAAAATTCATAATATTTATTTCTTTAATGACGAATCACAAGTGTACATTGTGTTACCTATGTGAATAAATGATTTTTGAATTTTGAATTTTTTATGGCTTATTGGCTAATATAGTGAATACAGTGTTATTTTAGAATTTTAAACTACAAGCAATTTTTCGTAAATATGTGGCACACTACTAAGTCTAGTTTTAAAATTATACTAACAGGTTTTAATTTATTTAATCCTATGACCTTAACATAAAGTTAAGACCTGAATATCAAAAATAATACTACTTACTTGTTCTAAATATGTCAAGTTGGCAGACTGCCTCTTCATGATTGTTGCCATTCGACCAAGAGCAGCCCTTTTCAGCTGTTTACACCGATATAAAGAATCTCCAAATTTAAGCAAACGCACATAGTCTTTGGCGACACTGGAATAACAGTTACAGGCTAATTATCAAAATTTCCCAAAGAAAACAAAGTTTCATAGATGTAATCAACAAACCATTAAGACCAATTTAAAAGCTTGTTCTCTTAAGCATAGCATGGCAAGCAGTACAAATTTGTAGCTATATATGGTAAATTAATTTTAAAAGATTAATGGATAAGTAGTCTTAGAATAAAAACAGATTTTTTTATTCTGAGTGGCAAGAGCAACAGAATTTTTAGAGATGGTTTGACCAAACCAGAGAGATATCAAAGTAAAGTTTTTAGCATAATTATTTCAAGAGATAATAGTGTAAGTATTAATAATAATGTGGTATTTATAAGTATTTTTAAGGAGATAAATATCCTGAGAACTTACTTATCAATCAAATGCCTGGCAGTATTTAACTGACCTAAGCCCAATTTATAGTGATCTTTGTCATAGAGTACATTCATTAGGTCTGCATAAAATGGATGAACATCATCTAGTTTTGGAAATTCCTGAAATAAAACAAGTAATCAGGTTTGTTTTTAGAATGCATACTACTTTTTTATTTTACAAAAGTGTATCGAATAAGAACCGTACCTGTATAATGCGAGATAATCTATCATGGAAGTTTTGTTGAGTAAATTTTACTTTTCTCATATAAAATGCACGTATCCGCGTTATTTTGTAATGTTTATGTACAACAGTTGGTGTTTTCCTTTGAGTTTTCGACAAAATTATATCAATAAAGTCCTGAAAATAGCAAAATATGAGAGGTTAGGTTAGATATGGGTCCAAAAATAATAGAATAAATATTTAATAGGGATAACAAACCTTTGCCGTGGGGACCACGGCTATTTTTTTGAAGTTGTATAAACTCATTTTTATTTATTTCACATTTGCCTTTGATATATATAATTATTTACCAAGTTCAACACGTAAACACGTGAAGAACTCGAAAGAAAAGAAAAATATTGTCAAAATTTAAGGGTTAGGTTAAACGTCACTGTCAGACTTCTTCTAGTTAAAACTAGAAGTTAAGAAATGAGAATGTTTTCAACAAAAATCAACATAATTAGATAAAAATAAGGGCTATTCTTAGAAAAAACTTGATAATTCTAGGACATTGAAAACATATTGCTAGACATTACAATTTTGTGAATTTATAATTACACTGTGATCTGTGTAAAGTGTCAAATATTATTTGTGGCTTTCCTCCGGCAAGAGGGCAAGAGCCAAGAGGTTAAAAAATAAAATTTATTATTAATCAAGAAAAACCGAAGAAAAGACTTTTGACTGTGGAAAAGTTGTTAGTAATATACTATAGGATTTGAGAAAATTCCAATCTGTTATAACATTTAAAAATCTTTTGTCGTATTGGCGGTGAGTTCACAATATTTCATCATTTCATTTGTTTGAAAATGATTATACTGTTATTATTTTTTAATAGGCTTTTAACGTTCACGAATTTTTAATTCGGGTTTTTAATATTCGGGTATTTTTTAAAATAGTAAGTAAATATTATTTTCCAGAAACGAAGTAATAAAAATGTATTCAAGAATTGGATGTTTGTCAAGCAGGCTTCATAGAAAATTTAGCCCTTCTAGTCATAAAAAATATAGTAGTGGAATTCTGAATAAGAAAGAAAATACTTCTAAAGGTATATTACCTGGCAAACTTTACCATGGCTTTATTTGTATGGATATGGAAACAATAAAAGAATATAACATGACTGCATATCTCTTGACTCATGAGAAAACTAAGACTGAGTACCTGCATTTAGAGAGAGATGATGCCAACAATGTGTTTTCGGTTGGCTTCAGAACTACACCTCAAGACTCAATGGGTACACCTCATATTTTAGAACATACAGTTTTATGTGGTTCGGAAAAGTATCCTGTCAGAGACCCTTTCTTTAAAATGCTAAACAGATCTCTTGCTACATTTATGAATGCTTTAACAGGGCCAGATTATACATTTTATCCATTCTCCTCTCAAAATGAAATAGATTACAGAAATTTGCAAAAGGTATACTTAGATGCTGTGTTTAAACCAAACTTAGAAAGATTAGACTTTTTACAAGAAGGTTGGAGATTTGAGCATGAAAAGTTAGAAGATAAATCATCACCATTGTTGTTTAAGGGTGTTGTATATAATGAAATGAAAGGAGCATTTTCAGAGACCAGTTCATTATTTGGACAAAAGTTTTTAAATTCAATACTTCCCAAAGGTACATATGGTAATGTCTCAGGAGGAGATCCATTATGCATTCCCAAATTGACACATTCTCATTTGAAAAATTTCCATGCTACTTATTATCATCCAAGCAATGCAAGAATTTATTCATATGGTAATTTTCCATTGGAACATAATTTGAAATTTTTGAATGAAAATTATCTTAGTAAGTGTGAGTACTTGGATCCTAACAATACCATTGTTAATCCTCAAGAAAGATGGAGAATGAGTCAAAGAACAAATATTTCTTGTAGAGTAGACGAGTATGGTGGACCTATTGAGAAACAAAATCAAATTGCAATTGGTTATGTAATGTCAGACATTACAAATGTATATGAAACATTTATGATGACAGCTCTTGCTGAATTGATGGTAATAGGACCAAATTCGGCATTTTACAAAAGTCTAATTGAAAAAAATATATCTGGAGGTTATAATGCTCTTACTGGTTATGATAATCAAATTAGAGATACTTTATTTGTTGTTGGATTAAAAGATGTTGAGAGAACTAATTTTGAACTCATAGAGAAGCTTACAAATCAAACAATCGAAGATATTCATAAAAAGGGATTTGAGAGAGAACACATTGAAAGTGTTCTACATGGTTTTGAGCTGTCTATTAAACATCAATCACCCAAATTTGGTCTTAACGTACTTTTTAACCTAATGCCTCTTTGGAATCATAATGGTCCTATTTTAAAAGCCCTAAAAGTGAATGAGTTGTTAGACCAATTGAAGGCAAACCTACTGGATTCGCACTATGTTAAAGATGTAATTGAAAAATATTTTATACTTAATAACCATAAATTAATAATGACTATGCAACCCGATTCTAAGTTTGATGATATCTTTAATGAAGCAGAATCAAAATTACTTAAGTTTAAAATAAAACAACTCACTAGTGATGAAAAGGAACAAATATTTAGAGATGGAATGGAATTATCAAGATCACAAAAGAAAATTGAAAATCTTGATATCTTGCCATGCTTAAAATTAGATGAAATAATGTTAAGTAAGACAGCACCAACTTTGAAACATACAGTATCTGGAACAATTCCTTTGCAACTGTGTGAAGCAAACACTAATGGAGTTACGTATTTCAAAGGAGTTCTAGGAACTGATAATTTAAATGCAACTCAAAAACCCCTATTGCCATTCTTTACCTATGTTATTGATAAGTTTGATACTAAGTCCTTCAACTACAGAGACTTTGATAAGTATGTTAGTAAATCAACATCTGGGTTAAGCTTCACTACACATGTAACAGAACATATTGATTTAGAAGAACAATATGAACAAGGAGTGCTTATAAGTAGTCATTGCCTTGACAATAATTTGTCAAAAATGATGAATATTTGGTCTGAAATTTTCAAAAAACCTAAATTTGAAAACAGCGAAAGAATGAAAATGTTACTGACAAACTACTGCTCATCTCTAACCAATGGAATTATAGATAATGGTCATGTCTATGCCATGCAGGCTGCTCGCTCGTTAGTTTCATCCGTAGATCAATGTAAGGAGGGTCTTCTTGGTATCAAACATGTCATGAATATGCAAGAGCTGCAAAAAAGCCTTAAAATTGAGGAGATACAAACCATTGTTGATGATATAGGTAAAAATATTTTAGTAGGTGGAAACTTAAGAGCAGCCATCCACTATTCAAAAGATAATAACAATATTCACGAAGAAATAGATAGATTCTGTGTGAAACTTTGTGAGAATCAAGAGTGTAAAGAAGTTAATAGGATTAACTTCACAGATTCGCAAACTCTACCAAAGGAAAACCAAGGTCTTCATGTATCAATGAACATTCCAGTTAATTATTGTGCAAAAGTCATTCCAACAGTTCCTTACACGCATGCTGATTATCCGAAATTAAGAGTACTTTCTCGATTCCTAACCTCCAAATATCTCCATCCAATAGTGCGTGAGCAGAATGGTGCTTATGGAGGAGGTGCTATGTTGACAATAGATGGTATTTTCAACTTCTACTCATATAGAGACCCGAATTCACGTGTAACAATGGATGTGTATGATGATACCACTGATTGGATGGCAAAAAAATGAAAGTTTGGTGGACGACCAAAACTTATTTGAGGCAAAATTGTCAATTTTACAACAAATGGACGCACCCGTAGCTGAATACATGAAAGGAATAGAACTATTTTTGTACGGTATGTCATATGACATATGGAAGACACAGAGGGAGAGAGTTTTAGCTGTAAAGAGAGAAGATATATTAGATGTCTGTCAAAAGTATTTGACACCAGACAAGTGGGCGGGAAAATGCGTGATTGGGGAAGGTGCATCACAGCAAATTTGCAAAAGCAACGAATCCTGGCAGAAAATTAGCGGACCGCAAGAGAAAGAGAGTTGTTAGGCTTTTTAAGGGCTTGTCATACAGGTCTAGTACAATCGGAACTGAATGTATTATTTAAGGTTTATTGGATAAAAATTAATGCTATTCTGTTC
This sequence comes from Pieris macdunnoughi, assembly GCA_905332375.1. NCBI lineage: Eukaryota > Metazoa > Arthropoda > Insecta > Lepidoptera > Pieridae > Pieris > Pieris macdunnoughi. Next base: position 278,909 of record CAJOBZ010000011.1, read on the forward strand.
CTTAAAAACTCTGCACGTAGGTACTGATATGTGAAGACCATATTTATAAAAAGCAAAGGTCCTTAAGAAGTCGATACGCACTCAACTCTATGAATGTTATATATGTGTGCCCTGTGGTCTCATAAAAAGTCTTTGTTATAAAAATATATTATTAGTTAAAATGTTTGTCTCATTTTTAAAATATGTACCTTTTTTATACTGTGAACTTCAGTGGTCCCCTCATATTAACGGATTGGCGAAGAGACTTAGTTCTGCAGCCTACGCGGTTAAAAAAATTCGCTCACTAACTGATGTCGATACAGCTAGACTTGTTTATTTTAGTTACTTTCATAGCTTAATGACTTATGGCTTATTATTATGGGGTCATGCTGCTGATGTCGAAACTATTTTCATCCTGCAGAAGAGGGCTATTCGTGCAATCTATAATTGAAAATGTAGGGAATCTCTTAGAGATAAATTCAAGGAAATTAATATACTTACCTTTCCCTCGCAATATATTTATGAAAATATTATGTATGTATACAAAAATAGTGATAAGTTTACTAGAATAGAACATACGCACAATGTTAATACACGGAACAAACGCAGGCTGCAATTTCCCCGTACTAGACTATCTAAAGTTAGTAATTCTTTTTTGGGGAAAGGGATACTCTTCTTTAATAAAATCCCAGAGGCTCTTTTATCACTGCCTTTCAATAAATTTAAGAAATGTATTAAAGAAAAGCTCTGTAAAAAGGCTTACTATAAAGTCAACGATTATCTAGTTGATAAAAGGGCCTGGGACTAGTGCTAGACAGGCTAATTCTAATTAATTTGCGATATTTGTTTTAAATAAGTGTTGTTTGATGATTTGCTGTTTTAAAAGAGTACCGAGAGTTTTTTACGCCGGCTTTTTCTCTCGGCCTACACCCTCTGTCTTCTTTGCCGATGAGTAGGGATGCCTTCAAATTTAATGACGTGGAATAAGTGATACATGTATCTTATGTTCCATAATAAACATTTTTTTATTAATTTTAAACACACAAAGTCACCAAATTTAATTGTTTAATAATGACCGTTACAATTATTGTTGAGATTCTTCAATTAGTTATTACCTACATTATAAGTTTCTGCTGTAGCACAATAAAATGTGGATTGCATATAAATAAATACGTAAATACAATAATATAGTTTCTAACGTGTAGACTGAAGATTGAATAGCTGTTAAAAATGGTTTCGAGAGTAAATGGTTGTACACTACCGATCTTAAAAGTCAAAACTGCTAATAATTTTTCAGAGACACAACCATGGCTCTACCGACAGCGTTTCATGAACCACATGAATACTTTGAAGAATGTCTAAAATTATTCGAAGAATATCAACATTTATACATTTTTCCTAACACGGATTTAATTGTTAAACAAGTCTTGGAAAATATTTCTGTGCAAGGGCTGGAACATGTGGATGTATTTGATGAAAGCTTTGACCTTTCGAAAAATATTTGCAACGATTATTTAAGAAACTTTTTCCTAAAAACAAGAAGACTGAAAATAAGATATTCCGAGTTTCAAGAACAGAACTTGCAGTTTTTTATAGACGCCCCTTTGAGCCTTAAGAAAAAACACGAAATTACCTATTTATCTGAGGAAATCGACGTTGTTTGTAAGATGACAGGCTGTGAAACTGTAGTTGATTTTGGAGCTGGTTTGGTAAGATTTCATATTGTTATCTAGTGTAAATAGAATTAAAACTGCGTGGGTGTTTTTCAATCCTGAAACAATCATTCTTTCGGCATTAATCGGGTATGAGCGAGCAGACTATATAATATGTACTGTATTGCTGCTAAGACACGGTCCAAACTATGTTCAGTGTACCAAAATTAATCAATATGGCTCAAACTTGATAACGAAATATTATCCTTTCTAATGTTAAGACACAATTTATCAAATATTTTTACAAATTATCAAATAGCCATTGTTTTGTTAATAAAGTCGTCATTTATACGCAGGATTAAATAGATGTCATATAGTGAATACATCGATTTTTCTACAGTTGTGATAGGTTTTAAATGGTGAAAATTTGATTTTGTTTACAGGGATATCTAGACCAACAGATTTTTAAATCTAGTAATTTTAAAGTATTAGGATTGGAATGCAACGAAAATAATTACGTTAACGCAAAAAAGAGACAAAGAAAGTATCATTTTGATTCTTTAGAAAACGTGAAATATATTAAGCATACAATAACCGAACATTCAAATAATGAAATATTGAAATTTATTAGAGATAAGTTTCATTCTGAGCAATTTTGTATTTGTGGCCTACACGCCTGTGCGGATTTGACGGTGGACGCTATCAATTTGTTTTTAAAAATGGAACATGCACGCGCCATTGTTATAATGCCTTGTTGCTATCACAAAATTTCACAAAATGATGATGGGATGTTTAAAAACTTTCCATTGAGTAATTGTTTGAAACGTACCTACAAAAGCTATATCGCAAACATAAACATACCTTTCTTAAGATTGGCTGCTCAACCGCCAAATAAAAGTGATGTTAAAATGGAAGATTTAGTTTTTTCACTTCTGGCGCGAGCTACACTTCAAAAATACGCGTATGAACGTAAGTATGATAGACAAAATGTCTCAATCTGAGTAGGGATCAAATTTTCCATCCCAATATAGACGGGTTCAATAAAAAGTGATAATGTGTATGACGCAATTTTCTTTTATTTTAGTGTCGTTTCAGATTTATACACTTTGTACATATATTTTTTATGAAGATTACGTTCCCTTTAAAAAAATCTTCTTGATCACTTAAAAAATCATGAACCGCGGCGACTACTGCGACATCATCGTCGCCCGGGAGGATGGATGATGTTCCATGAATTCAAAGCCAGCTTGTTCAATAGCTGCCATTGCAACTCTGGACTCGTGCGGAGGGGCGTTATTTTGGTACATCAAAACAACTTCAGCAAGTGTGCCATATCGTTGGTTGCATATTTTCTCACGCAACTTTGTTGTTCGTCCTGCGTAAAAAGTCTCCGTAATAGTGCGTTCTTTATAAAGGTATTCGATCATTACTAACCCTTGACCCTTTACTGACAAAGAGAGCCCATAAACTTACCGGCGGATGGAATCGCCTTAAATTCCTTTAAAGTTCCAAGTCTATAAACAGTTTTTTGTTTCCAGGTCAATATTCTTCTATGAAACAAACAGTAACACGACGATCTGTCAAAACAACGCTTTAAATTATTTTATAATTTTTGTTCAGCCACTACCGACGTAGGATGTCCCGTGCAGGGTTCGTCGTTAATGGAAATTCTGTCTCGCTTGAACTCAGTATACACCAACGCGCAGCTGTAGAATATGAAGGAGAATTAACCTTTAATGTTGCTCTTAATTTACAAGTTCCGTAGTAAAAATTTTCAAGCATATATATTTTTGTACCGAACAACAATTTTACCCAATTTTAAGAACACGCTCTGACTAGGGAATGCAGTCTCGAGTCGAGATCTCGGTAACTACGAGATTTGTTCAATGAATAGATTAACTTTTCTGATCTACTGTGATTTGCACTTCCGACACGACGCAGACAAACGACTTCTGTTTGAATAAACAAAAGAGATTTGATTGGTTTTTATTATTACATCTTATGTCTGGGCTCTGCCTAACAATATCTTTTTTCAAGGAGAATGTACCGCATTATCACTATTTATTGACCACCTCCCGTAATTATAGTGTTTGTTTCTTACGGATAATATCTCTTTCTATTACTTTTTTTTACAGATAATATAATTTTAAGGCGCAAAAAACGAAAAGCTGTCCGGTTTAAAACGAAACAGAGGGACTTCAATACCTACGTCAAAGATGCGGTAGAAAGTGGATTTTCTTTCATTTTCAACGAAGAGAGTGAAAGGAACACCCCTGACTTAGACGAACTTTCATTACTCTGGCAGCAGCACTCTTTAATAACATTTAAAAAGGCCGCCATATTTATTGTATTACAAAATAATTTGCAGCAAATCTTTGAAAATTTTATTTTGTACGACAGACTATTGTATTTAAAAGAAAATGGTATAACAAATTGTGAATTCAAAAGAATTGTAAATGAAAAACTATCACCAAGATGTTTTGCCCTTATTGCTAAGAAATAACATTGAAAATAAATATTGAGATTTTTTCTTGTGGTTTTTTGTTAAAAGTTCTTGTGTCACATCTGAACTACTGTTCCATGTTAGGTGGTGTAAGCTAGAATAGATAGTATAGGAGAATAGAAGTACTAAAATAATGTGAATCAAATGTATAATATATTGTTTATTACTGAAAAACTCTTGAAAAACATAGTTATTAACACTGTGTACTTATAAAAACTATGTCTTAAATCATAAAAAATACACTATTGCAAAACTTACCCTACATTAAATTAAAAAATACAATGGCAAGTCATAATGGCAATTAGATGTGTCTATATTCTATAAGTATTAGTTCAACATAATATTAGACCTTGTCTAGTTGTAAATACAATTCGTTTCTTTTAAGGTTTGCCTTTAACTTTATTTACCAATACTTACTATTCATTCAGATCTTCCTTTTTTACTTTTTTCTTTCCCCGTTTAGCTGGAATCATGATTTTAGTTTTCCATTCTTCTGTAGAAGCATCTTGCATTTGAATCAATTCCCCTGTATCTAAATTAATAGGGAACACTCCTTCAGGAGTTATCTTCTTTTTAGATGTATCTATATTATGTCTTCTTTTTGTGTGTTTGTTGTAGTTGGACCAATTGGTAAATTTCATTCCACAAAACTCACAGTCATAAGGTTTATCACCTGTATGTTGTCGTTCATGGTTCTTTAGAATTTGTTTAAATCTAAAAGCTTTATTGCAATATTTACATACATGAGGCATTGAGTCAGTGTGTATAATTTTATGTGCATTTAGCTGGTATTGTAGCCGGAAACATCTACCACATTGCTCACACGAGAATGGTTTTACACCAGAATGCATCTCCACATGTCTACGCAACATATTCGGAAACATGAAGGATTTATTGCAGATCCTACATACATGGGGTCGCACTTCATTGTGTGCCATTATATGTGATGTCAATGTGCCTTTATTATAAAACATTTTTCCACAGCGCTCACATGTGTAATCTTTCTTGCGATTATTAGCATGTATTTTCTTATGATCACGTAAACTATTCGGAGTTTTATAAACCTTATTACATAGTTGACAAGTCAGTTCTTCAATAGTGAGTGGAGCCCCCCTTTTTCTATTAGGTTTACGTTTTGGTTTATTTGGTTCAAACTCTTTTAAATGTTCTTGTAAAGCTTTTTTTGTTAAAATTTCACCACAAAGATGGCAAGCTTCTTCTTCTTTTTCAAAGTGAAGTTTGAGATGTGTATTTAAAACCTCCTCATCAATTGATTCATCACAGTATTCACAACGTTTCCTGAAAACATTTAATTAAATATTTTATTAATACAAATTAGATTGGTGGTGCCTATGAGAAAAAATGTGGTATTTTAATATAATTATATAACTTAAGTTCTCTTGAGCCAATGATATGCAATCAAAACAAATAAGTAATGAAAGATTTTTTATATTTCTATCAACAATAATGTATTAAGAAAGAGTTATTACCGGAGTTTCCGTTTATGTTTTCTCACATGAGAGACAAATTGCTCAAAAGTGCTACATTCGAAATCTTTACAGTACACACAAGCAAAAGCATTACACCTCCCATGAGTCATTTGGCTGTGTAGTCTTAATGTCTCTATATTTAAAAATTCAATATTACAACTAGAACAGGTCCAAGGATAATGCTTCCACATAGTTAATGTTTTTTTTAAACTGTTTTCTTCGGTCGCGTAAATGCTCATTTCTGGGATATTTCTAATTGCAGCTTCAATAAAATCTTTGACATTTAATTCAGAATCATCTTTTGGTTCAGGTTTCACTTCAACTTCATCTAATTCGTTGACATTCTCCACTTTAACATCATTGTCTATTAAATCAGTATTAAAATTCTTTTCATCTTCCGAGAAATAAAGCTCAATTTCAGTATTGGGAAACATGCTATCGAGAACGGTCTGGGCTAACATTACGTTGTTTAGAAACTCATAGGCTTTATTCATAGATTCGTAACACACAAAGCATATAGTTTTAGGTAAATTTTCTTTTAAAATATCAACATATTCAGCATTAAGAAACAAAAGTTTTTTATGTATTTCTTCTAGTTTGTTTTCTTCATTCATATTTAACATTTTTTCACTGTTCTTGGGCTCCGCACAAAACCTGCAGTATGTATTATTAATTTCCATTTTAAAGCCTAATATTTGAAGCTTTTAAGTTTCATTAGCATTTTATAAATATCACAGATAAATGTATCGTAATATCCCAAACTATTTAAACATGATTATAAATATTATACATATTACAATTTATTATAATCATTCTAAAAACATAAGAATAATACATGACAATTGACAATAAAAAACTGACATTGAGGTACTTAAGTCAACGTCACGTCCAAACGGCCACTGCCAAGATCATTTTTTTTTAATTTTATGACCTGGGGCCTTAGTCAAGTGGAAGATCATGCCAAAGGACGTCAAAAACTAAGTATCAAGAATCATCGCTGATCATAAAAAGCATTCTAACCTATCTCGACAACCTGTAATGACCTTTAATTATTGCCAAGATCAAAATATCCTGATCATTGTGAACTTCTCTATAAATGATAATTAATTGTATTGTGCCCTCTCTTGTCCTTTCTCTAAGAATCTCGTGCGCTCTCTATACTCATACGCGGTTTACGAAGCAATGGTCTAGCTGAATTATGTATCCCAATACCAATTAAATTATATGGAAAGGGCTGGAAAGTTGTTTTCTGCGTGTGAGTGTTGTGATAAAATATTTAAGTTTTCAACCAGGTATACCTCTACGTACTATGAATTTACGGTTAAAACAAATGCTTTGTTTCAGGGAATTGTAAATAAAACCTTATGAGTCATTTTATTGTTCTGAGCAAGGAAAGCTTTAAATTTTAAATATTACGGAATTCTACATCTATTCTATGACAAATTTTTATTATCTACTAGTTATTAGCCGCGTACCCACCTAGCGCACAGGCTCGCGCGGCAGCCTCGCGAGCCAAATGCCTCGGCTGGTGTGGACAAGCCTCGGCCTCAGTGTGACCGTTTTACAAAATGGCGATCTACCAAAACTACAAGGTGCCAGTACTAAATAATACCAAAACACATGCTAAATTATACTAAAAATATACTAAAAGAAAAAGAGGATTTTTTATTACAATACTTATTATCAGTTACTTTTTAATTTTACCAATTACACACCTTCATTATACAGACATATTAAAATAATAATAAATATTTACAATAAGTTTTATTACAAATACTAAGTCAGTATTCGCTGCACTGAGCTAACTGAGCAGATTTAGTGCGTTTGCAGGAAAAGCCCTTTGCGATTTCCGAATCATAAAACATTTTGCTGAATAAATCGCTGAGATGATCCATGGCCCGAGATGGTATGTTATGTTCTGCCAACGCTGCATAAAATATAAGCTCTGCTTTTCTTACTTCTTCAGATATGGGTTATTTCCTTTGAAGTAATTTATCATCGTTTTGAGAATGAACAGGATTTGATTAATTTGATGAATTTAAATCAATTATACATATGTGTACAACTGTACATGTACTATCCAAGATTCATCGGACATCCTGTAGAAATATGACAATTAATTCATGTGCCATAAAAAAAGGGTACTTATACTTATGTTATGCGGGAAGAGCTTTACTTCTTTTGGCATTATAAAAAAAGTTTCTGATTGATGCAGAATGAGATTTTAATTGACAATTAAATAATCAAAGACTGGTAAAGGTGTCATTAAAGTCTTACACAAGGGTTCAGTTTACTTTGCATTAATTAAGATAAATATTTATTATTCATTATCTTACACTACACATGCAAATAAAAAACACTATTTATCTTTAAAACATCTTTGTTTCATTATACTACTATTTTTAAGTACTGCTAATGTAACTTAATCAGTAATTTCTGGGTTTGTAATTTTAAATGAATCATTAATTTGTTGTGCATCTAACCGTGTACGGTTCCTCCAACACTACTTGGGTTCTGCAACAAATAATAGAATATTGAATTTACTCTCTATTTATGCACTAGCTTATACATTTTTATATTATTAATATTATTTAATATGATATATATATAAGTGTTAATATAACAATTAGTAGAGATGCCTACAGACCTGGCTATGCTCCTTCGTTTAATCTCCCATTTAGAGATAGAGTTAATTGTAAATATACGAATGACTGTTGTAACTTAGTGCCTTCGGGTTGTTTCGGGGCGTGACTTGTTGTTTAGTATCGTCATGATTTTCATTGATCTTTCTTTACATCCGGAGTACAAAATAGAGAAATTGTTAAGTTATGCTTGTAAATGTTGAATGTACGAGCCTTTGTTTGGCTCTTTAGGGAATTCACGATTATGACAAAACTGATTTATTACCTTGTCATTGTTGGCTTTATTTGCTTTTGGGATATCAATTGTTTCCAAAATGATTTTATTTGTAATAACCTGAAATATATAAATAACATCTATTAATTTAAGTATCATGGTGAGTGGTTCGCACTCAGGTATTAAGGTGTATTATACCCACTGTCCATTATAAGTGGGAATGGGCTCACTTCTGGCAGGACAGAGTTTCGGTACTACAAGTGCAACATGGATGTTTTGAGGTATTACAATATCTCTAACTACCCTGTAGGGGGAATAAAGTAATGTTGTAAGCATATGCCTATGCTTGAAAGGTTGAACCTTGAACATCACCATACATCATATTTATAATTAACATTCCTACCTCGACACCATCACAATCAAATTCATTGAAATCTACTTCAAACCATTGTGTCTCGAGAAGGTGATGGTGGCTTTGTTCCACCTCCAGTTTTTGATGTTTCACGGCGATAAGATGACAACTCTTTTTTTGTATTCAATTTAGTGCACTTCCACTGATTCATCAATTGTTTTTTGTCTCTTGTCCTTATATTTGCTAGATTAAATCTGATGTTTTGATTAAATAATGTGGTCATTTTTTTGAGATGCAGGTACTTATTAAAATGTTTACTTCTCTGTTATATCGCTCCAAGCCTTCATTTTCTCCTTATTAGTATTCGTGCTTAAATCTTTGTTCTCAATTATTGATATATAGGGTCGTAGAATATTTCTAAAAAGTTGCTGTAACAAACGCAATAAACAAAAGCAATGAATAATGGTTCATGTTTCAGTTTTAATCAACAATAATACTCGATAATACATACGGATAGTTAACCTCAATTGTATTGAAGCACTCAGGAAGGTTAGCACAGTGTTTTCACAAATATTTTATATTATTTCACAAATATTTTGTATAATGAAAATAACTAGGTATATAATTATTAATTTTAAACAATAATTAAAACTCCTATATTTGTTTAAAAGGTAAATGTCATTGTCAGATGTCAATTGTCATGGTCATTCAAAATTCTTGTTAAGCTGCTAAATAGAATATGCGTGAAGTTAGCTTCACGCATATTCTATTTCTTTTTACTTGTAGTTTGTCTTATTCCCATCTCGCTCGCGCACGCTATATCACACTGCCAATTTTGTGTCATAGGTGCGCGCAATCGTAAAATTTCACTCTCATCAATTTTTCATAACGCGCCTAAAGAAGTACAACTTCAAAAATAAGGGACACAATAATCTTATAAATATGTTAATGGGGGCATAGCTTTCTTACCTTAAATTGTCCACTATAATGTATAAGTTTCTATCGATGTTTTTCAGAATATGCATGACTTTTAATTGTAGCGATTCTGCTTAAAAATGTTGCTCCACACGTTTTACACAAGGCGTTCTCATTATTTTGATCTATATTTCTGATCGTATTTGCGATTCATTATCTTCACTACACATGCACACAGAGAGAAATAAATAAAGAACTAAAACATCCGTGGTCCCAAATGGGACCACATAAAAATACAGCATGTAACGTAGATAGTAATACGTAGCTAAAGCACGATTCGCGAATTTGTTAGCATTAACCGTTCGAAAGAGACAAAATGATACATTTGCGGTAAACATCAGACAAAGACAAAAACATGTGAACGAAATACGTACGAATGGAAGTAAGTGTTTCCCGCCCAAAAATATATCAAAATGTGTTTTAAAATGTTGAAAGTTTAAATGTACCAAAAAATACCAGAATAAAAAAATACTAAATTAGTTACACGGAGCCCAAATTTTACCAATTTGGTACTGAATATACTAAAAATGGTCACACTGCTCGGCCTGCCTCGGGCGCGCGTTTGCTCGACCGAGGACGACTCGGCCCCGAGCCATCTGTTGTCGGTAAACTTGACAGTTGACGCCAGACGCGCTCAAAGGTGCCTCAGTGAGCGCTGTGGGTTAGGTGGGGACGGTTATGTTTTGGCTCGTGCAGAAGCTACTTCAAGTTTTGTCTCTTGACTTTTAAATTTGACAAATTATTTTTATTTACCTTTACATAATCACTTAAGGCTTCAATAATAGCGTCACAAACTTCTGGAACTATTCTTGAGATACTCTGCTTCGATACTCGAAATAAATATTGCAAGCTGCTTCTTATAGCTATATATATCTCCGGTTGCTAAAAATCTTAAAGTTATTAAAATTCGTTCATTCACAGTGATTGCTTCTCTATATTATGTATGTAAAAAAGGATTTTTTTTTCACTTTTTTACTCATAACTTTTGAATATTGGCTTTATGATAAAAAGTCACAAACACATAATTGTAGGCAATGCGATTTGCTACAAAATATGTCTTCACAAATTTTTTGTACGATGGATAGTTTAGGAGATATAGCTAAAAACGTGTTTTCACCCCTTTTTCCAAGATGGGGGCCGGGGGACAAGGGCTCCAACCCCACAAACTTGGGTTTAAGCTTGTATTGACCCCTCTACATGTTCCATAAATAAAATTGCGTTCTCTAACAAATGTTCAGCAAATGTTTCATTTCAATGGCTCAATTTCAAATGCTCTATTAAACCTACAATAATTAATTGCCTACCTATTTAATATATGATATTATATGAGTTAATTTGTAGGAATAAAGATCAAAAATTTTGAGTTTAATCTATTCATTTTGCTTACCTATGTAAAGTATTTTACGACATGCGTTGAAAATAAAAAAAAATATCGAAAGAAATCTATTTTGTCGTAGTACTACGTGTCGTAGTAACCTAATAAGGTTATCTTCTGTACTAGATAGGTACAGACAATAAAGTTTGGGATATTGCATCTTTAATAAAGAAAGCATATAAAAAAAACATTGTTACACTAATGTTACCTGTATGTAATGTACATATTGCTGGAATTGGATAATAATTCAGAATGATGATGAAAATGGGATCGGTTCGGGTTCAGGCATTTTACTTCCTAGATAAATAGTGTTAAACTATAGACTAAATATTTTGCACTTTATTTATAAAAACGTGGAAGTTGTTTAGTTAAAGAGGGGAATTTACGCTGATTTAATTTCGAATTATGGGATGAAAATATACTTACAAATCTTTGTTTAAACATTACGTCATGTCGGAATGGCTTCTCAGAGTTCGTGAGCTTGTGAGATACTATCGTATTCTGCTCACTGCATAGAATTTTATAGCAATATTTGATAAATTCGAAAACATATAAATATATTTTTTTTTTTACATAATATTTATTCTCAAATAAAAGACATTGTTGATTTGTATATCTCAAAGCGTAATTAGATTTTTAATAAACGGTTCTTCAAAAATGTTGTTATGCAGGTGGCAATAAAAGTATTTGATAAGTATATATATATATTTTATTGAAAATAATTTAAGATTAATAAACAGATAATCCACTACAGGTTAGACTAATTTCCAAACACTTGGAAGATGTTTAATTTTGTTATCGTAAATAAAATATATTTTCTGGTATAAACATATTAATATATATAAAAATACTATTTAATTTAAACTCAAAAAATACATGGCAATAGAAACTTGAAATTAACGGGTTGAATGTAACACTTTTAATATAGTGTAGATGATATAGTATAAGAAAAGGTGACAAATATACAATCAGTTCTAACTTTTATTTAGCTGAATAATGAATCTGCATCATTTCTTGATAATTAAATTAATTTTGAACTAAATAGTTTGTTCCGTTGGAAAAGCGACTACAAACTTACGGTATACCTTATGTCCCCGACGGCCCAGCCGAAGTCCTACACTTCTTAAAATGCGCAATACGGCATCTTAAAAGCTTTTATTTGACTAGAAAGATAATATTCCACATGATTTAATTAAAGACTTCGGAAACACATCAAAAATCATAAGATTAACTTCGAAACGTTTTAATATATTTAATTGTCGGAGCAATGGCGTTGCAATTATTTATATAATATGTATAAATCACTATTACTATTGACTATTGAATAGACTTTAACTTATAGATCTAGCAGTATCGGCAAATACATAAGACTGTTTTAGCCGTAACTTAATATTGACTTAATATTGAGCCCTGTGACATAGTTTAATAACATATACAGCTAACAGTGACGCCATTGCTCCAACGTATATTTATCATACACTAACCACGTGTGTAACTAGACGCATACGATATAGGAGTGAATTATTAAAACAAAATTCTACTCGATATCTTACAATTAGAGCGAAAATCGTGGTTATATCTACATTACAAGAAACTCACCTATTGTAATAATACGTCATTATGCACGTATCGAAATACCTAAGACTTATTTTAATGGAAGACATATGTGATATTGTTTGTTACGATAATTCTTGGTTGTTCTATGCTAACCTCAAATACGATTATTACCTACAAAGTTAATTAAAGTTAATATATCTAATAATATAGTCGCTACTGGATTTTTTTGATTTCAACACTTATTTAATACAAGTATCTCGGTCTAATTAAGATAATCTTTGCTTCTTTTACAGTGATTATGCACAACAAAATAATATCAGAGGGCACAGGTCAATGTCTGCGTATTTCGTTTATATATTAAGTTTTATTTAATTTTTGGGTACACATTATCGGAGACCTCCGGCCAATTATGTAAGTTTTAGATTTAAGATTATTATATACATTAATTGTGCAATATATTAGTGAAATTATACATACATTTTTAAATACTCTTTACATAGAGTAACTTCTATTACGGTATTTCATTTCATAATTATTTATTTGTCTGCTGATTGTGATACTCATTTAAACAAAAAAGGAATTGAAGAATTAATAGCAAGGTCCTATTAACACAGATTGTAGAGTGATTTCATTTCTATTCGAGTTGTGTTTGTTACGAAATGCGTGTGTACATGTAACGTAAACATGTGGAAGTGTAACTATTATGAAATTTGTTATACTGCAGAACGACGCATTTTAAGTTAAATAAGTCTAAGTTAAATAAGGATGATGATTCTACAGTTTAAGGTAAGTAGTGGTTTTACCTCTCCAATGCGAAAATATATTATAATTTCGAATCCTTAGTTCAAATTCTACCGAGACATATGCAAGGAGAAAAACCTTTTAATTTTTACAATTAATCCTAACAATAATTAACACTTTTTCGAACTTAGGTTCGATTTACCCCCGAATCGTATTAACATGCGATCTTATCATTAAAATTCTACAAAAAGACAAATCTACAAACACCAATACTACCAACCTACTCCTCTACTGACACGAATTTTAAAATTGAAAACTTTAGGGAGTCAACGTAATTTGTTTTAGGACATCATTGTGATACATCAGTGAATTATTCATCTCAGGCTGAATTTGATTTATGAATTTTTAAAACTAATTTCAGTATATTAAAAAAAGTATGTATATGTTTACTTTAACTACGCCATTAGGAGATAGAGATGAAAGAACTGCATCTGAGATGGTCTCTTGTCTATAGTCAACCCGACGTCACATTATGTCCTCATTTAATAATTGACTGGTAGGTTTCAACAAAAAAAAAGAAAAGTGACAAATAAAATTTAATAAACATAATTAACTAAAACTAAAATACAAATTATTTTTGTATTTAATTCTAATGCTAATTGTGTATTGTCTTTTGCACAGTATCTCATATGTACAGCTTAAAACTATTTTGAATATATATTCTTATTGATATGTCGAATTAGTTATAAAGTGCTATACACATATATTATTACATTTAATTTCTGATTATCAAAGGAATGTAAAATCATTAGCTTACGACTAACTAGCCATGTCAACGAAATCTGATCATGTATTAACATTTATGTATATAATTAGCGAAATTATAATTAATTATAACGAAAAGCATAGCTTGGCCTCGGTGACACTACCGTTAAACATATTTCATTTTATCTGAAGTTATCAAATCAAATCACACGTTACAATAAATAAAATATTAAGATTGATTTTCCTTAAAAACATGAAATACGTCATTGCTAAAGATTGTTTTAATAATTTGTTTCTTTAATTTATCCTGTTATGTTAGAATGCAGAAGAGGTCAGATCTTTTCGGCAAATGATTGATTGATAACTTCCGTTGTCGTTCCGCGTCATACTGGCTTAAAACGGCGTCCTGTCGCAGTTACAAGCAGCGCCACCCTGTCCCTGACGGCATTGCACGTTGCACCAGGCCTGCCAGCCTTCACTAGTGTCCAAGCGCACATGTAGAGCGGTGTTTACTTGAAGTGGCTGTGGCAGTGCTGAAGTGTTTTCACATGCCGGACACCCTGTTCTTACAAAGTTGGCTTGTAATATCGAAATGCTTACATATTTGCCGTATTATCTGGGGTATTATTACCAGAATCTACAGATTAATTCACTTACCATTAAGAGTGTAGGCGTCGGTGTCACAGAATGCATGGCAGACCATGGTCCAGTTTGTTAGGTGCTTCATTAGGTCCGAACACGCGCAAAGTGGCTCCCCTGAAATATATTATTTTTAGTAGATATGACAAGATTTTGGTCAGTTGAAGCGGTTTTTATTAAGATACTATTAAATATAGCGAATATATTGAGCAGTGTTGACTTAGTGGCTTGCCTGCCACACTCATCTCAAAGGTTGCAGGTTCGAACACGGCTGTGAATCAATGAACTTTCTTTCTATATGTGTATTAAACAGTCATCCACCCATAACCAAGAAATTCGACGGCGTGTGTCGGTTGCAGAAGACTAATTACCCTACTTACTGACAATTCATTATATATTAGAAAAAAATGATCACAATGAGATACAAAAATGTGACCCCAAGAACAAGGGTTGTAGCGGCACTGTTTTTTTATACAACGTATATGCCAGTTTTGCAATTTTGCTGCTTTTTTGGTAACAAGTATTAATATAATATTGTTACGAAGACGGGTCGACTGCAATGTTTTTAGATTTTCCCACTACTTAGAGAACTTTTCAGCAGGCTGAAATGTGATTTCTGACCGTTTCAGGGGAGGATCAATCACATATTAGAAAATCGTAATTTACAGAATGTTACCCTAGTTTTCAGGAGGCTGAAACAATTTTTCAGGCCATTTCAGAACAAGTGTAGTCGAGTGGTACACTTTTCAGGCGTTTTTAGGACTGGTTATACCCCTTTGATGAAGAAATATTCTAGAACTAATTTCCTAATTTACAAGGACGGTATGATACGCGAGAGAGAGGGAAGATCGGAAATTTCTCGAAGCTAGACCGAGCACTCTATAATAAGTTAATATAACGCCGTACGACAAGGACGGAGCAATGTGCGAAAGAGATAGCGAGTACGAACGTTCTCGAATTGTGCGATCGCTACTCAGTAGCGCTCCCGCCTAGAGAGTTCTCGAACATCGTTTCCAGGGATATATAAGCGAGCCAAAACGCTACCGATTAGTTCAGTTTTGAATGCGATTTCAAGTGATAAACACCGAAGAGATAAAGAGCGAATATAGTGAAGACAAGTGATAAAGTACTGTGTGAAGTGCGTGTAACTAAAGTAATTAGTGACAGTATTTTGTGTTTGTGAAAACAGTGTATTTCTGTGCGTAATTTCCTGTTTTTAGTGTTAACAAATTCCTCGTTAGTTTAATTGAAAATAAAACCTTGAAGAAATTTACGGCGTTTTCTATCCGATCCCCTAGCTCGTAACAATATAAATGTTTAAAATCCTTAAAAAATATATATCTGTATTTTATTAAAAAAACCCAGGGATTTCATTTATGAATGTCCTATAATTTGCTTTTAAATCAGGAATATTAATATAAGAGTTAAGTTTAACACTTACCGAGCTGATTCTCACAAAGGACAGGGCAAACGGCAACTCTGGGTTCCCCGAACTGCTCACTGCTAACGTTTCCACTCTTCAAGGCATACTTGAGCCCCACCGGCATCAGCTCGCTGCAGGCAGATCCGCATGCTTCGCCGCCGAGTCCTATATTATTTATACATTTATATAAATCATGAACAAGAAGAAAATCGGCCTTAGAAATCTGTAGCTCTGCATACAATGAAAAAAGGTTTTCCTAAAAGTAGCTACTACCTATATTTAAAATAAGGGCATTCTAAACTTAATAAAAATGTGTGGTTACCTGCTAGTTAGTTAGTAAAAGGTTTAATGCGCTCATATATATCGCAATCTATAGTAATAATTTAGAATTTGCCTATGGAGCTGTAAAATACTTGTATAATACAGATATTAGTGACACGTATTTTTTAAAATTTATACCTTAAGTTAAGTTTTAGTGTCCTATCTTTAAAAGTTTTGATAGTTCCTTTATTATATTAACTTATTATAGATTGGGAAGGTTTCTTTCGAACTAGATAATACATTTATGCAATATTACTTTTTACTTAATTATAAGTTACATAGCTTTCTAACTAGGAATTTTATTTTGGTTTTGGTTTGGTTGCGTATGGTAAAAAGTTAGATTTTATAAATCAGAAGAGTTAAAATAATTCCTCACCACTTATACTATACTAAACACATAAATAGGCAAATTAAATTTTATCTGATTTACCTCTGATTAATAAGAAATAATAAAACTTCTTTTTAAAAGAATAAAATATCAAAATCATATGTAAGAATTAAAATACAACAGATAAGAGACAATCTAATAAAAACACTTACCACGTACATCAAATCACTTGTCACTGATACATTATATAATCCCAATTTTCTTATTCTGGTAAAAAAGAAACAAAAAAAGAACAAAAAAAAAAATAAAACCTGAATGGCACAGATCCGCACACACGGTCGGTCTCGCGGGAACTGCCGGGATTCTCTGATCCTTGCGAAACTGCGTCAAGTATATCCGGTCCAATTCTCCCCCGTCGTACTTCAGTTGTACAACCACTTCCGGCTCGTTTATTGGTTGCTTGACGCTCGACTCCGATAGGTCAAACGTGGCCACGCCCAACAGAGACACAGCTAAAAGTCCTAACATCTGAAATTCGTTTTTTCATTATTTTTTGCTTTTATAACCTAAAAACCATACATAAATACGTGTTATATAAATTGTCAGACTTTTGTCATGTCGTTTCGCATATTTCACGCAGTATGCTTGTTATTTTACTCAAGATGTATATATTGAAGTGATAATAATTAAAAAATTTAAACATCTTCAACACAATGTATTTATTTACAATTGCACTGCCACGTGCTAATTTCATACTAATTTCGTAGCTAATATAGCTCGTAGAACCATCCTACGAATATAAGCTACGAAATGGTAGGTTCACCTTTACCTTTTATTGCGCACATGACGTTCAAAGTCCCTTAATCTTGGACATTGTTACTAGCAGCCTATTGTAGTTAAAAATATAAATAACATTACTTTGATATTTGGTTAATAAATGTGGGGTAACGTTGTAATAATTACCCTAAAACTAATAATCAAAAGTTGTGTAAGAGAAAACAAAAATACATTTTATAAATGTTAAAAAGCAGCTTTAGTTCCCTCTAGAGTGACAGTGAAACAAAGATTTGGTTTCTTTATTTTATTAACGTCTCACCGCCCTATTAGTGGTGGACTAGAAAAGGTAGAACTACATTTGTAAATTAAACTTAATATATATATATGTATGTCTCCGGTACACGGACTAGTGTTTGCGCTATGATTTCTATTAGTGTTTCTATCATATGTTATGAATTATATATCGTAGAGAAAAACCAATATGCATCAGGTGCTTAAATTTTGTAATAGTTAAATAATATATCTTTAATAATATAAATATCTTTCCCTCAATTAATAAAAAAACTATTAATAATTTGAATAAAATTGTGTGTTAATCAATACTGTAAGCATCCCGCCATTTTGAAAACAGCCTTCGTTAGAGCAAGACATTGGGTTAAAACGAGACGGGGCATCCGGTATTGATCTGAGGCTTTGTGTACAACCTTATGTACTTGATAGGAACTTTACATGGGCTACATAGTTGATAAGTATTGAGTGCATTCTGAAGTAGTTTAAAACCGTTCATAGTGTTTATTTTTTCTTGTGTGTTTAGTCTTGTCGCTTGCTATTTACACATCCCCTTATTAATCTGTAATAATAAATTTTTGGGGAAAAGATTTAAGCTTGATTGAATTGGGAACTTCCCGTTACTCGTTGCGAAAATTTGTTAAGTAATCAAATAATTATTCATTTATTTATCAAGCAAACTAAATTAACAAACGACAACAAAAGTTTACATATACAACCTTTTTAGGTCTGTGCCCCAGATTTTCATGATCAATTGCCAAGAAAGTCCATTGGTGTACAGCCGGGGATCGCAAATTGAAGCCACTCAGGCCAAAACTGCGCTTCTCATAAATTTGATATCTAACATTATATTAGACGTTTATAATATATATAATATACAATAACAAGCCTAAGGCTATATAGAAGAAATATGTTTTAAAGTCTTTAATCTAACGTGCAATAACGTCAGTTTAATAAATGTTGGTACAGGACTTCGTACACTATTACTGACAAAACTTTACACCAATAGAACTATAAATATGCTGTTTATTAAAACTAGGTCTTACCATATTGCTGGACAGAAGAAATCTAAATCTATTCAGTGGATTTTATCTAAAAACGTCGATGAGTGTAATTGACTATAGATAAATGTCCTACAGAGACCTTTCAGAGGCAAATCAAACAGAACAGGGTGACCAAATCACATTAAAAAATTATTTGTGTCTTAATACTGTTAATGTTTATGTATATTTATTAACAGTGTTGCATTACATATTTGTTACATATACATTCAGATAACATAATTTATCAACGATGGATTCGCTAACAAAGAGCAGCCCTAGTAAAGAAAAAGAAATACTAAGGGTATAGAGAAAAATGTGCAAAATATATATAATTAATATTTCAAAGTCAGACACCCTTTAATTAGAAATACGAGAGTTTTCAATAAACTTAATAAAATAAGGTTAAGTTATTTTTAGAAAAAGAAACAAGTACCTCCTTTTTATTTTTTTCTAAATAGTAGCCTATCAGGCTGATCTGTAGCCGAGAAGCTAGGCAGCTGGGGATTTGTCAAATCCCCTCTTTTCTAAAAAGGGACTTTATTTGCTCAAAAGGCTTACCTCTTGTGCTATTTATCTTACTGACATATTTGGCATTATTGTGGCAGAATATTTCTAGCTGCAATCTATGCTCAAGCAACATGTCGGATAGCCCATGCCAGTCTTGAGCCTGGAGAATGATCGCACCTGGCTCTTTCGAAAGTCGGACAGTCAACAAATAAATTAACCACCTCGGCTTTGCTTTAGGTTGCAAAGGTTTTTAGTAAAAATCTTATTCGAATACAGTATGCTCTGTATAGAATACTCTGTGTCCACTAAATCCAACACTTGAGATCTTATCTAGAGCTTTCAACTCGGACAAGCTACTGATAACGTTGATTAACTTCGATCGACTTGTTTTTTGTTGAAATCACTTATTTAGTTTTAGGTTTTTTTGTGTTAAATGTAATTGTTCATATTACCAAAATTCTGTAAACCGGTTGACACGACACAATTTTAATTTTCTTTTATTCATTTACACTATAAAATACACACATATATTGTGATTCAGTTAAATTTAATAGTTTGTTAACTCAAGATAAACCTCTTCTATGATCGTATAGACCGAGACTTAAGACATTACTCATTTCAATAGATTTGTAGGTTTAAAAGAAAATGGTTGATTCTGTGTTAACATTTACCTTTTAGAGTATAATTGATTACGAACAAATGATTATTTTGACAAATTAATTTATCGTCGATATGAAATTAAAAAGGTACTTAAAACAAGAGGTCAAGTACATTTTAACACCTGTAGGTGATTGATATAATTCACGACAAAATAATGTTATCATACAATGGTAATTCTGTTTTTATTTCGAAGATAAATAAAATAATAAGTTTTCCTTCAATGTTTTTAAGAGTCATCCATATTGAACGTAACAATACTCCTTTTTAATATCGTTTTGATGCCGTTATTAAGTATCAAGAAACATAAACACAAAAATGCCTTTAATTTGATCAAAATATTTGAAATCAGTTTCATCTGCAGTAAGTTGCAGATTCTCATTTTGTTCGAAGAAAGTAATTTTGATACACAATATTTTAAATTAAAGTCTTTATCATTTTCATGCCCTCAATATTATCATTAAGGGTTCTCTAAGAAAATCTCTAAGAATTTTTTTAATGACTAATTAAAAGAATGCTGTCGAACGAATGGTAGGAGTTAGGGCGGGAACCGCCCACGCCCGCCCTCTGACGTCATACGCCCTCCACAGTGGGGGCAAGTATTGAACGGTGAGGTTTACTATATTCGAATGCTGTGTTACAAGTCTTCCATAGCTTGCACTCGTGGCTTTGCTCGTATTCATTTAGTTCAACATATATCGTTGGTTACGTGAACAAATACTGAATTAGGTTTTTCAAACGCATTTTTATGTTGCTTTCCCACCAATGAAATCTTGTTCTTAAGGTGAAGAAAAAAATTGCGAGAAAACTTATCTAGAACCCATTTTTTTTATTAAGTTGTGCATCTTAAATCTGAAGAGAGTCCAAATTATATAGATCTTCTTTTTTAAACTCCCTCTCTTTCACTTATATAATATATTTTTTCCAAAAGTAGTTTATTAAGTCGATTTTTTAAACATTAGGCACATTTTTCTAGACGTCATTCCGGATCCAATGAGCTATCGCACATAATTTTAAGAGCAGTATCTCTATTTTGTACCATTTTCAACTTGTCCACTAGACTATTGTAATAGATTTGGTGCATAACAAGAAGGTACTTATTAAAACATAATATACCTATACATCATTTATTTATTTATAAGTTCTAAAACATCGTGTATGCATAAAATAAATTGAAATAAAAAGCTAACCTTAACATATAATAACTAAAATATATTATTAAAAGTCCCTTTAGGCAAGGTAATTCTCTTGTAATTAGATAATTAAGTAAAATATTTTTTTAACATCCACACAAGAAAATACCCACGCCAGCCAGCATCAATTCATTTATATCGAGATGTATGTAGGCTAGTGAACACAAGTGAAATTTTGTATCCTTAGAAGCCTTCTATTATTTTATATATTTCATGCTTTAAGTTTTTGTTTTGTACTAAGCAATGCTTATGTAATGAAATCAACCAGTTATCTGATCATTAAATAATTAAAGAAACCTTACTTATTAAAGCTATTTATAAGTGTGTATATACTTCTATGTGAACCTAAGATATTAAAATCATTGTCAAAAAATATTTTATGTCTTGTAAATACAATTTAAGTTCTTGTAAATCAATAAACGATCTCCAAAATGTTTTTTGTCAATAATTTAAAAAAATATTACTTACATTTTATGATACAAAAAAATATCAGTGGCGCTACAACCTCTTGAGGTCTTGGCCTCAGATTTCTGAATCTGTTTCATGATCATTTTTAAATTTAATAGGCAAGTAGGTGACCAGCCTCCACTGCCTGACACACGTCGTCGAATTTATTGGGTCTAAGACATGTCGGTTTCCTCACGATATTTTCCTTCACCGTTCGAGCAAATGTTAAATGTGCACATAGAAAGAAAGTCCATTGGTGCACAACTGGGGATCGAACCTACGACCTCAGGTATGAGAGTCGGACGCTGAAGCCACTAGGCCAACACTGCTCTTTATATAGAACACAGCGTAATAATTCGTATATTGTCAACATTTGGTATTCTGACGGACCCTTTAAGTACATCAAGGGAAGAAACAGTTGGATATTGGAATCTTCTATTAATATTTAATATATTGATCACATTTTATTATAAAAATCCGTAATTTGTTACTCTGTATTCCTAACGAATCATTTCCACTATAAAAACTGTACTCCTACTATCAGCGAGTATTTATTTTAAAAGTGTTAGAGATACGTAATAAATTATTGATATACATATTACGTATTAAGTTTATTTAATTTCTTCTTACGTGTTGCAAACTATCATAGATATACGTCTCACTCATATCACAATACTTAATATAGAATTTATTAAACGTTATAATATACAAACTTCTAGTAGAAAGCGCCAGCTACGATCTTTCCGGCTCACCTTGCAATCTTACTTGGTTAATCTTCAACAGGCACTTCGCTTAAAAGTTTCGTAGTTGTAGGCCTGGTCTTTCACCGCAACAGAAAGCATACAGCATACTTATCCGGTGTCACCAGATGTAGCATTGCATAAGATCCTTTCCATCATCCAAAAGATTAAAGACATCCCATCCCGTCGCTTGCCATCGTACCTAGCGATGCCATTGCCTATTCATCGCCACAGGTATACTTTTGGGACAACCTTCTAAGTGAAGGTTCAGGTTAATTCTCAGGGAGGGTCAAGTCTCAAAAGGATATGTGCTATGCAAATGACAGCATTGCCTTTAATTAAAAGCTACTTGATAAATTTAAAATTTCACTGTGAACAAGAGGTAATATTTTATTTATTTATTTAATTACAGCATACATACCAAACTATAATTGTAGTCTAACGTACAATTTTTTCTACTTAAAAAAATAAAAACAACTTACATTCATTTCTCAGTTTTACCAAACCTATAACAAATATATCCAGTTCTGGTGCAGAAAGGTTAAGCAGGGAGATCATAAGCGTTTTACCCCTCAAAGCAAGTGCAAAGTAGATTTTCTTAGAATATTGGAGTAATAAGGCAATCTGTGTGTGCAATCAAAGTGGTTTTCCTGTATTTTTTTAATATTATAATACGTTTATCTTAGTGCAGCTATAATATATATGATAAAACCATAATTTAATTTGAAATAAGTAAAAGACATTCTTTTTATGGTATTATTAATCTAAGCATAAATTGTTATTCAGAGCAGTGTCCTAATGGTATCAGCGTGCAACTTTCATCCCTGAGGTCGTAGATTCGAATCCTGGCTGTGCAAGGACTTTCTGTACGCATATAACACTCGCTCGTACGGCGAAGGAAGACATCCAGAGGAAACCGGTATGTATTTTTTTAGTTTACCTTAAACCCAAGAAATCGTCGGCGTATGTCAGGTACAGAAGGCTGATGACCTACTTGCCTATTAGAAAAAATAACTCAATATGAAACTGATACATAAAAGTGAGCCTTAGGCCCAGGCTTCAATAGTAGCGACACTGATTGAACACTAGATTGATAAAAGAAAATCTATCTAAAATAATATATTTTATATAACAATTAATCTCTGACATTTCTTCGTTCTCATTATGTTCAGGGACAGTTTTTATTGTTTTACGAATTTGTATTTTAAGTCTCAGTGCATATTAAATTAAACAAAAGGAGAAATCAATCCTTAGACAAAGGATCTTTAGTTCATTGTTGTTGCACTTGCGCTTTTCCAAACTAACAAATTCTTGTTGTAAATCGCCAGAGTTTTATTCGAATTGAATTACAATTTCAATAAAACAATGCAATAATTGTAGACAACGCCTGACGAGATTGAGATTGGGGCCATCTTCTTGAAAAATATCAGAAATCTAATATTAGAATCTCATCGACCAAACGGGTTGACCTGGATTCCCTCCACTTCCCATCCCATTCCCCCTTTCACCTTTCAACCTTTGGAGCACGCATGCGTGCTATATAAGCCCTGGACAGCCTCCCAATATTCCCAGTCTTCCTCCAGCATCCCGCCCCAACAGCTGCACAGCTGGTAATAATATAAAATATCTAGAATTCAACATATATGAAAAATATTAAATTCTTTTACAATTTCATTAACGATCCCTTTTGCCACATAGTCATCAGATTTTCCACAAAAAATATATCATATAAGTAGTGAATCGGTTTGAACAGGTATGTAATGCTTTTCTTTAATTACGAATAGACATTTAGAAGTAGTTTTAGTGCCATACATGTCCTTACTTCTATCTTCATTTTGACCTCTCGACCTTATTGTATAGATTTTCTTTGAGCATGCGCAGTACTTAGCGCAAATTTAAAAAGTAACGTCCAAATTTATCCTTGACGGGCTCTGATTTTCTGACCACATTACTGGGAGAAAATGCTTTCTGCCACTGTTATGAGCGGCCGATCCTTTTCACCAAAGAGGTTATAATTAACAAACCTTTTTTCTTGTTTACAGAATAAGAGGCTAGCAATGTCCAAGCTAACTCTGGACGGCTTTTTTTTCGTACTGCAAACAAATAGCAGAACACATCCAGTTGGTTCGTTCACATTCTAGTCGCCATTTTTGCCGCCATATTAGCCGCCATATTGATTTGCTACCCGCCATCTTGACCAGCTTTGCATGAGCTTTTTTACTTTTAATCCTAAAGTTTTAGATTATTTTATTAAAAGGTATCGAGTTGTGATTTTAAAATGATTAGAAACAAATAGAAATGCAACCTCACAGATATTTTAAGATCTGTGATTTTCCAAATTATTATTTCTTTTCCGTTCATTGTTTAATAATTCGACTCTCGGGTTATCGGTAATTTTCTATCTTTTACAAGTTAATATCTCGACACTAAAGAAGTTTGTTTATTTTTATAACGTAATAAAATGAACCACTATCAAGTGTTGCAATGCTTTCACCAAATTCTGCGAACTTGTATATATATAACCTCTAATACAAAAAAAAGATTCAGTTATCACAAAAATAGTGTAACCTTTCATATTTCATACGTATTTGAGCGATAAAGCTTTGGGGCACAGGTTCTTGACAATCGTTTAATATGGAGTCATATAAAAATTGCTTGCAATACAAATGTGTATGTTTGTCTACAGGGCGACAGAATGGCATCTCTATCCGGCATGGGCACACCAAAACTCACTTCAGGCGTTGGCAACCTGTATTATGACTGTAAGTAATAGTTTTTAGAAAATATTTTTTTTGTATAAAAAAACATATTTCAAGTTGTATTTAAAAGAATAATGAAAGGTTCTTATAGAGTAGTCTTAACACCTTGGTACTCTGAAATTTCAAGTCATATTGCTATTGCTTCGTATTAATCTACATTTTTTAAATATATATATATATTTTCTTTTTATCAAGATTTAGGCGATAGATATCGGTTTTATTTTATTATTAAATTCGCAATATATATGAATAAATAAAGTTGATTTTTCAAAATTATCAGAAGGGACTCAAATTCGAGAAAAGCAACACATTTTTCTCGGTGTTTAATTTCCTTGTTGCGCCCTCCGACGGCATGCAGATAGCAGTGAAATTTGATACCACATCCGGTTTGAACATCCGGATACGCTCCGACATTAGGTTAGGTTAGGCCTTCTTGCTTTAGCTATTTAAAATAGTAAAAACCAATCCTATGGTTATATAAGTATAACACTAAGAACAATAATCTAAATATGGATTTAATACATTAGTATAATTATATGTAATAAAAAAGCAACCAAATTTCTTTTGTTTTTTAAAACACAAAGTCATTTGTTGTGTCGTGTCAGAACGTGTTCTTAAAAATCGATAAAATTTAAGTTCGCGTGGTAATAAAATATCTTTGCTTGAAAATTGGTATTGCTGAGCTGGTAAATTCTTCAATTTTTTAAAACTGCTCACTCATTTATGGCAAAATGTATACAGATATATAACAAAGTTCCAGATTATGTATTGTAAGTTTAAATTTTATATTAAGGAATCCCTAATTAAAAAAAGGATATTACGCAGGTCATACATATATGATAACAATGGGACTAATGCCGTTAATAAGGTAGTGAGATGGCGTAAATTTGATATGCATTTAAAATAAAAAAAAAAGTCTACAAATTGTACCTAGACGAGTAAACGACTTTTGAATTTTGAAAAAATAAGGACTTGATGTTGCCCACATTAGGGGTTCATGCTCCTCCATATTCTTCGTGTGGTGTGCTGCGTTCAAGCGTGGAAGCACTTTAATAAACACCGACCCTTGCACAGCACGCCCTACATCGGTAGCGATTAAACAAATGATTAAAAATATTAAAACATTGTTATGTGTCTCGTATTGTAGTGTTACTGTGTGTTTTATAGCAGAAGAAATGAATATGTAATAATATAATATACACAACCATTTGGGTATGAGAAAAAGTGTCAGCAAGCTGGGTGACCAGAATGCTTTATGACGTGCATGTGCAAACGAGACTGAGTATCTCACAAAGCTGTTTGGGTTTGTTACAACAGGATTTTTACAAATTTCGGGATCGATTCATAACTATAGAAGAAACCTGACTTCACCATTATGACCCGGAAACAAAGAAAACCGTCTATGACTTGGAAGAGACCTTCATCTCTAACTCCGAAGGCTGGGGGCTGGGCATCATGGGCTGTTTTTTGGTATTACTGGGACTTTGTACGCAGGACACATAACATAGTTGCGTGAGGATATACACAAGAGGGGGGGGGGGAAAGAAAAAACCCCCCCCCCCGCCCCCCCCGGCGGGGGGGGGGGGGGGGGGGGGGGGGGGCGCCCCCCCCCCCCCCCCCCCCCCCAAAAGGGGGGGGGGGGGGGGGGGGGGGGGGAAAAAAAAACCCCCAAAGGTCCCCCCGGGGGGGGGGGGGGGGGGGAGAAAAACCACCACCAAAAGGGGGGGAAAGGGGGGTTAAGGGGGGGGGGGGCCCCCCACCAAGAGGGGCCCCCCCCCCCCCCAAAAAAATTTTGCCCCCCCCCCACGGGGGGCTGCAAAAAAAAAACCTGCCCAATCCCTAAAACGGCAGCAACGCACTTCCAAGCCTTCTGGCAATGAGTGTCCATGGGCGGCGATATCGGTTAACATTAGATGAGCACCCTGCCGCCTATTCTATAAAAAAAACTAGAGTTGTTTTGTTTCACCAAGATAACGCGCACAAATCTAAAATTGCGATGGCTGGCTTCAAATTGATGACATAACGTACTACTTTAATCATTTTTATTAAAATAATTCATAAACTTTAAAGGAGATTCATCAGTAATAAATAAGCATAAAGTAAAATCCCTTAATACCATAGACAAACAACCGCAATCTCGCGGAATGGTCGTAAAAAAACAATCACTGTCTATGCTCGATGGGGCAGGCGGGAAACGTAATCCCAAAATATATTACCATAGACTACACATAGACTGGGGTAGTTTAAATTTTCCTTATGACCTTTCTGTAGACACAGAGCAGTGTTGGCCTAGTGGTTTGAGCGTGCGTCTTTCAACCCTGGGGTCGTGCGTTCGGATGACGGCTGTGCACACAACGAAAACAACTCGCGGAAATCTGCTCGTTCAGGGCCCAAAAATTGACGGGCTCAGAAGGCAGATTACCTACTTATCTATTAAATTGATAATTCGTTATCATTATTTTTGACTATGAAATTAATAGTAAATTGTCTCATTCAAAAGGTATTGAATGTAATATTGGTTATAATATTTATGACAGACTCAAATTTTTTTGTATTACCCTTAGAGGAAAATCGTGAAAAGGGCGTAAAAATCTATTACTGCTGCTAAATCCACATCAGTCTATCAACCCGGATCAAGCGAATGGGTATTTAAGACCGGCCTTACGCCTTCTGATGAGGGATAAGTCTACTCAGAAATATAACTAATTGTACTCGTATCAAATAGGATAAATTGTGAACATCGAGTTTGTATGGGCTCTAAAAAAATACTTTTTGATTTACTTTCTATTAACGTTATATAATATATTATTTATGAAGCCTCTGTCGATTCCTTACAGTCATATTTTGTTGCTTTCGTTGAGAATATATGATTTAAAAAACTATTCAGAGAATTTAATTAAAATTCCGAATATATTTTGCTAACCCTAAGCGCAGCTGTTTCGTAAGCGAGCCTAATCGACCGCTCGAGGGCTGTGAGTGAAATTCCAGAAATACTTTGGGTATCTAAGCATAACTACTATTTGTTATGAGTCGGTATTTTGACAAACGGTATGTACGTTATTGATTCGACGAATAGCGAGTTCCAGTTACATTAATTAAATCAATTGATATAATATTTATCTGAATTCGACGAAAATGATATATTTTTATCTTGTTATCCTATATCCTAGCTACCTTCAGTACCGTCGATCGGAACCCCTTCACGGGTAAAAGCCTCCTCCAACTTTTTCTAAGAAAAGAAAGAAAGAAGAGAAAGAAAGTCACAGCCATAGTCAGCTATGGCTATGGCTTTCTTCCTGCTACCGCTTCTTCGACTGTCTCGAAATTCTACTAAGTGGGGCTTAAATACAGAATAGAAGTAGGCACAAGAGATAATACGTAACTACTAACTATGAAAAATTTCAATAAGTTAATCTCCTTATCTATATAACATAAAAATAAATAAAAAATCAGTGGCGCTACAACCTCTTTAGGTCTTGGTCTCAGATTTATGAATCTGATTAATGATCATTTTGTAAATCTGATAGGCAAGTAGATGATCAGCCTCCAGTGCCTGACACACGCTTTGACTTTTTGGGTCTAAGTCCTAAGACATGTAGGTTTCCTCACGATGTTTTCCTTCACCGTTCGAGCAAATGTTAAATGCGCACATAGAAGGAAAGTCTATTGGTGCACAGCCGGGGATCGAACCTACAACCTCAGGTATGAGAGTTGCACGCTGAAGCCACTAGGCCAACACTGCTCATCAATCTATATAGCATGGCAACATAAATATATAAAAATTGCGCTAATTTGATATACCCTGAACAATGAACATCCCTGAGTGTTGTAATCCAAACTAAGTCACAATACAGCAATTTGACAAATTCAATCATATCCAAAAATCACAATACCGGTTAATTTCTTACAAAGTTCTCATTGGCATTCGGCCAGCGTGCACGGCGTGTGTTTGACAGCCGAGTGATAGTATTACGCGAGGATTATTCCGAGGGCCGCAAGACCCCTTATGGAGTAAGAGGGTTACACTTAGGATTGTGTGAAGTGAATTTTGTTGTACTCAGTGTTAATGTATGAATATGCTAACTGTGGGAAAGTGAATATAAAGATGTTTAAACTTTAAAGAGTTATTAAGAAAAAGCATTGTTTTATGAAATTTTGCTAATACACAAACATGCTTTGCATACGCTAAAAGAACCCGAACAAAGAGGAGATATCACTAGCAGGGCACAGGCGCCTTGCAGTGTCACGACCTGCAGCAATGTAGAATACGACTAAGAAGAAGAGAAAACTCAAAATAGGTTTGTCTGTCTCCGCACGTATTAATTGCACTCTATTGGTATGGGTTTCGACTGCATAACGATAGCTTTGAGAGTCACCCGCTTACCTAAACTAGGTAAATTTTTATTTGTTATTGCTTCAGATGCACAGAACACATACTGTACCGTACCTAATGTAACTTTCCATGGAGAAGAGTTTTTTTCTTAATAAAAGCCCTTTCAAGAAATGCATATGTTTTTTTGTAATCTAAAAAGGAACATAAGAATTATTAAAGACTTGTGAATAAAACTAACGATGACGTGAGCGTTTGTGGCAATAATTTTCTGATTTATCCGGATTTGTAGGTTATGTAAACCAACAAAAAGTATCTATTAATTATCATATAAATACATCCCTTTGGCAAAATCAATCACGGTATATGACGGTAATATTTTTAAATATAATTTAGTGAATGCCTACACAGCATAGTGCCAAATACAATTTGGCGATTATACAATAAAATACGTGGGATAGCTGAGATAGTATATCAAAAATGTGACCATAAAAACACATAATGTACGCTTACCCCAGCCTACACATTCCTGGACATAGGGTGGATATTAAAAGCAGTGACTTTTTAATCACAGGGGGCCATTCGACCCAGCGAACAGTGCCGGGTTGAAAAACGTATTGTTCCGGAACACAATGCGCTTTTTTCAAATTTGCATGCAAAGAACATTTTAGATTTACGACTAGAAAAATATTGTTAGGATTTCTGATGTCAATGTAGTTAATTGTAGGATTCCTTAAATTAATTTCTACTCGCTTCAATGTTTGGTAAACCCCACTAAGAAGTCGTTACCTTTGAAATTTGTTATCTAGATCATAACAGAAAACCTGACTTTCCCCTCTGATAGTTAAAAGAGCAGTGTTGGCCTAGTGGCTTCAGCAGGCGACTCTCATCCCTGAGTAGGTTCGAACTCCGGCTGTGCATTAATGGATTGTATTTCTATGTGCGCATTTTACATTCGCTCAAACGGTGAAGGAAAACATCGTGAGGGAACCGGCTTGCATTAGATCCAAACAGTCGTCTGTCAGGCACAGGAGGCTGATCACCTACTTGCCTCTTAGATTGACAAATGATCATGAAACAGATACAGAAATCTGAGGACCCGACCTCAAAAGAGGTACTTGATATGGATTGTAGAGCCACTGGATTGTTTTTTATTTATAGTTAAAATAAAATCAAAGATACAAAATACCTACATTATCCTAATTGGATCAGCAGTACTTTTTCCTAATTATAGGATTAGAACATTCAATATCATGAAACTATTGTTACAGCGATCCTTCCGTATCGCGAAGACGCCAGCCCACAGACACGAGAGTTCTTAGCGCGAGTGGTGGACGTACTTCTCGATTACATACAGCAAGTTAATGACAGGAACGAAAAGGTACAGCATTGAATTCTTCTTACGTTACGTGGGATAGAAATGGAAGCCTATGATTCGCAGATGTATGATCGCAGATTACTTTACTGTAGAATTCTTCACTGACAATTTAGCATTAATATTTCGCTCAACCAGATCCTGGAATTCAAAATGCCGGAGGAGATGCAAAAGATGGTGGATCTGCAACTGCCGGAAAATCCACTGCCTCTCAAGCAACTGCTGGAAGACTGCAAGATCACCCTGAAGCATCAAGTCAAAACTGGTAAGTCTTCATTTATTTCTATAAAAATATATTCTTTATTTGTTTATAAATACAATAGATAAAAGCTAATTAGATTATTTACAATCTTAGCCTACATAGTAATAATAATAATTAAAAATGTATGAACAGAAAACTAAAATAAATACAAAAAGTTTGGTCCCTGTGGTTTGGTACCTTTAATGCTAGCCTCGTTAAGCAAATAAAGCACCAGCTCTGGGGTCACGGGTACTGTCTGCCAGGCGCAAACTTAAATCTTTAATTAGCGCCGTTGCACTTGTACTCTAGTCCAAAGGAAACAAAATCAAAGTTAGAGATTTTTCTAAAAAACAATTTATTTACAATTCTTATAGGGGTTAATACCCCTAAGTAAGAAGACAATGTATTGTTATGATTATTGTTATCTCTAGCAGTGTTGATCTAGCAGTGTTTTAGACCAGGAGTTGAAAGCACTCTTGACCGCTGCAGTATTATTTGTTTTTAATATACAGTAGGTAAATACATGAAAATGTTTCCGACTTGTTCCGAATGTCTTGGTTATATGTTAGGCTATGTTATAGATTCATACTGCTTGAATCAACCAAAGAAAGCCCTTTAATCGATATACTAATGGGAACAATCGCGTTGCTTTTTTGTTTATACATATAAAGGACTTTAGGACTGTTCTTATTTCCGTATAGAAATATATTTGAGTTAAAGCATCCTCTCGTAATCTTGGAATCATTTCGCGTGGCTGCAACAGGAGCAAGTCGGGGCAATCATTCCGATACATTTGTACATTTAATTGAATTGTTTGCTGGAGGGTCCCCCGATGTAGGGGCTCAATGTGTCCATCAAATGCGATTTAGTGTCTGCCTCAACATGTTTTATTGCGAGAATAAGAGAGTTTTATCTTGTATAAGAAAGATTTTTTGTAAAACCTTATTATTTATTAATTAGACAATGATTTAGAAAAATTTGTTAACAATACACATAATCCAACAGACCGATGAATAGATATTTTGTTTGGTATTGTTTTGAAATTAATGTGGTGTAGAAATTGATATGTATTTTACGTAAAGAATTTAAACGTATGTATTGTTATATGTTTCAAGTGCCGTACACATATATAAAGTCTCCAAAAACAAAGTACATCCTCCAAGTTACAGTCTCCATATAATAAACTTACTGCGTTATCCTCCAAAGTGTAGTGTTCTATATTCTAAGATTCCATCGTATAGATATCTAGAGCACCATTAAGCAGCTCCGACATCGTTCGTGCTTTTAAAACTCATCAAACGCCAGACACCCGCACCCCGTATTCGCTCGACGAAGCAAATGATTTGACAATGCAAGGGACGCATGGGTTCTTTTGTAGAAGAAGTCTTGAATGTTCTTTATGTTTTAAAGTTTTTTCTATAAGGATTAGGAGATTGGAATAAGAATCATACATCATGTTAAATACACTACTACCTTCTTAACTTCTTGTGTTACTTCTAAAATTCAAACGATCTCGTTGACACCAGTTTATCAGCTTGCAATAATATTGATAAGTTGTTAAAGAATGCCGTATGAAATCAGAATCACGTTTTAAAGTGAAATTGATTAAAACTCATGAATTTCTTGAACCTTAGCCGTTTTTTTTAGATTACATTAAGAATAAAGTCCTTGCGTTCTCAGTGTCTGTAGCGAGGGGCGTATAAACTTATCAATTAATAGCAAAGTTGGCTAATTAATTATCGGCGTGTGCCAGGGCTCACGGGGTGCCCCTCAAATAAAAACAATGGCTAAGCCGCTGTAAAAGCCACCTGATTTAGTGGCTAAAGTGCCCTTATATTACGCAAATCATTGGATTATGGAAATGTTTGGTGGCTATGATTTATGGATATTTTGAGACTGATTATAAATCCATAAGTTTCTCAGTACATCACCACGTTTAATTTCACTAACAAACAAGTCATTTTTCAAGTCATTTTAAGAATATTTTATGTGTTAAACACACGCTTAGGTAAAAATAAAAAGGCGTTTGATTTTTATTTTTTAATCATATACATAATATAATGATTTATATGTAAAAATATTATATGTATTTTCAATCACGCTTTCTTGTTAACAATGCTTTCTGTGATATCGTACAGTGCAATCCTTTTTTTTATATTATGGCAATAGTTTTAACTTTATGCCAGTTTCAAGTAAATGTGCAATACTTTAGTCCAGTGAAAATCAAAATCACAGTTACCTATCTGCATTCTATAGTTGATAGATCCCCTGTCCCACACAGATCAGGATTATGGATCGTTTCAAGCCATTGTGTGCAGATAACAGCGTCTCTCGCATTGTTGTGGAGATTTTATATTACCCAATTTTCAATACGCACTAAAAAATTTACCAACCTATTTCTTGAGATTGTAGGTAGTATTATGCTATATTTATAGATATAATATATATGTATATGACATCATTTTAACATCATCATCACTATGAAAAGATTAGGTTTTAGCGGAATGATATTGGTCTGGTTCATCGGATAAGTCAATATTTTTTTCTTCAAATTGAAGTTACCCCTTAACTGGAAATTATCATTTTATTATCTTAAAATTTATAAATATTTATTACATTTGGTATTCGTAATACTTTTCCAATGTTCTGCGACCTTAACAGCTTGCATTTATTCCGATAAAATACATTTTAAAGTGTGTGATATCGAATAATTTGTTATTTACTTTTGACCTATGCTCAAATTACATTTTTTGGAATTGTTTATACAGCTCGATTTGGAGGGTAAGGAACCTTTTATTATTTTAATGATATATTAAAATAATAAAAGGTTTTTATTATAATTAGCATTTTTGGTAGTAAATTAAAAGGTGTAAAAACATTCACCAATGTTTGACTCAATATTAATCTTTGGAAAAATTCTTTGTTTTGTTAAATATGCAGAGCAAACCCTTTAATCCAATACAAATAAATCTATTGTTAGGAAAGCAAACAAAAACGGATCGCGGCCACAATGACGACTGATTGCTGTCAGTTGTCACTTTAAGAAGCACGTGCCGCGGGGAAATTATAACCTCAAAGTCACCCCTTAGCTGCGTACCACCATTTTCCCTTAGCTAACTGTATACTTTTTGTTTGTATAATGAAAAAATGAAATGAAAAATAACTTCTGTTTTCAAAAACTTAGAACTTAATAAAAAATACCCTTTCAATGGTTTTGAATTACCATAACAACAACGTTTAGTAGTGGGCAGTAAATGTACCTATGTTAAATTAGTAGTAGCTTAAGAAGTCGTAAATATTATTTTTGGTTGACTGTATACACAGTTTGGACTCTTGGGGGTTTGCAAGGAGAGATAAGTAGGCTTCATGTTTGAGGGTGCTTGCCGCTCCGATGTTTTATCTGTCCATTATTTATAATCTGTGGTGATGACATTATCAATAGGCTGTAGTTGAAAAAATGACAGAAAAATAGGGTTTGTCGAAGTTGATAGAAGCCCTCAAGTTACCCTGATAGTCAGAATGTTTCAGTATCAGTTTCAAATATTATTTATACATGTTTAACAAGATTTTCTGGAATTATTCATGTAGATACTTATTTCATAAAATGATTATATTACCCGTGAATATA
Organism: Pieris macdunnoughi; assembly: GCA_905332375.1. NCBI lineage: Eukaryota > Metazoa > Arthropoda > Insecta > Lepidoptera > Pieridae > Pieris > Pieris macdunnoughi. The sequence goes on from CAJOBZ010000011.1 coordinate 313,850, forward strand.
ACACTAGCGTCAAAAATTTGTGGATGTTTTTAGTCCTTACAATAAAAAACGGTAATCTTAAAATTTTAATTTACTATCAATAAATAATACTAATTATATAATTGTAATTAAAACAATAAAAGGTTCCTCACCCTCCAAAGCGAGCTGTATAAACAAATCATGCAAGTAATTTGGGCAAATAGCATCGTGAGTGCTGCCCTCTGAAATACAGATTAAGCCAGAATTACACCGCACCTGACTGCACAAGAATTAATTCTGGCCCCATCTGGATTTCGAGGGGCTTATATTAAATTCCTAGTGATGTATTAATATTATTTTTACTCTGGCAGCCCGTGGAGGGATCGTTTAAAGGACTGTAGTCTGTAAATCCTTGAGGTAGAGACCTCTTTCTCCTGAATGACACTTCATAGATAAACTAAATGTTTGGATATATTTGGAGTATCTAAAATTAATGTTCTTCTTGAAATCTATCAACTATCGGATTCACGTATATACAACTATTGATTGACCTTTATATAAAAGATAATACTGGTTTCTATTATCCATGAAAACTGAACAATTTATTTTAGTTACATGTATTATTAGTTAATATTTCAGATTGAAAGGTGTGGTGTGTTAACCTTACTTTTCTTTTTTACATATTATCTACTTATATGTAAACACTTTCATTTTTCACGAATGACATGTATAAATGAAAATCCTAGTGTTTTCGCAAAGGCGAATGAAACGTAAAATTATGATAGCTTTTTCAATAAAAGTAATCTTCCAATCTAAACGAGGCACTATCTGCCGGATATTAAGTAACGCCGCGCGCCATAACTAGCTTATGATAAAAAGTGCAAAGGGTCGTATGAACCCCGGTCGTCCCGTGGGGCGGTTTATCACGCGCCGCAGATGGGGGTTGACAAACAAAATGAAATCGAAATCAGTGGGATTCAAAATTAGCGTATTGTTGATGTTTGAACATCATTTGAATATCATTTTAACCATATTGTCGTAAATTGGGGGGACGCTTACTAAGAAAATACCTTTTTCCAAAATCTACATTTCGGTCACACTATTGTCGCTATGACAATAACAGACGTGGTAACAGATTTAAAAAAGTTAAAGTGGAATTGGGCCGGTCACATTACCAGCGTGTGTGATGGGATGGGTATTTGGAATGGCTCACGGAGAAGAAAAAAGAGAGGACGATTACCAGAAACCTGGGAAGATGGAATAAAAGGGGTAGCGGGATTGGAAAATAGTGGCGAGAATGAGAGACAAGTGGAAGAATTTGCAGGAGGCTTTCAGTCCCTCAGAGGTCATGTTAAATATGGACTTAATGTAATCCTGATAATGTAGTACTCGAATACAGGTTATTTTTATTTTATTTTGTCACTGTTGTAATGAGATAGTAAGTCTTCTGTATATGTTATCAAAATATATCGTTTAAAGAAAACAATGCCTCATTTCTCTTTTTCGGAAATAGTGTGACCGATATCATCTATCCGTTTAACGGAGCGTGCTATTGCATCCGGTACACATCCGGGCGCCGCGATTTCCGGTTTGTGTGAGCTGAGATGTATTTTTAGATGTTATACTGATGGCAGTGATCAAAGTGCTACTTAGTAAGATTCAGAAAAAAGATCTCTGGGTCAAAAAAGGGCAATGATGGCGAAACCTCGGCATTTTCTGATAAATTAACATTATGACTGTCTGATCACGTATTAGCTAGTAGCTACCTCATTTGCTCTTTAAAACCCCGGGTAAAGTCGTGGGGTATATCCAATCTTTACTCTTGTTATAGATATAGCTAGCTAATTCGACTACCAACTCTACTACGAATATTTAGTAAAAACTTCGTTAGTCAATTAACAAATACATTTAACCCTTTTATCTTGAACGTTATTATTTATTTATTTATTAAACTTCACGACATCATATACATATAATGCTATATCTACAGTGAAATTTGTCTTCAGGACACCCACACTTCTTCAACCAGCTGTCATGTGGCCTGGACATTATCTCCCTCGCTGGAGAGTGGCTGACGGCCGCCGCCAATACCAACATGTTCACTTACGAGATTGCACCTATTTTCATTCTAATGGAAAACGTGGTCCTCGAGAAAATGAGGACCATGATCGGCTGGAAGTCCGGCGACTCTATTCTCGCTCCAGGTACAGAAACAGTTATATATTTGACGTTGCAACTAAATGCATGAACAAAATATATAATATAAAAATAATTACTGTCTTAGGTGGCTCCGTGTCCAACCTGTACGCATTTTTAGCGGCCCGTCACCACAAGTTTCCTCAATACAAAGAGAAGGGACTGTCCAGCATTCCCGGACAATTAGTCATGTTTACTAGCGATCAGGTAAAGTAGTTTTTTAGGTATATCATATTTATATTTATATCAGAAACATTTGCCTTTTATTTTCATTATGTTTCAATACTAAGTTTAAATCAAAGACAATATTTTATCTAAACGTCAACGATATTTAAAAGTTTCATGGCCTGGATCCATGTCACCGATTATATTAATGATGAATGAGTAAGCAAAAATGCAAAATTTACTTTTTAATCAGTGCCACTACTCGGTGAAGTCCTGTGCGTCTGTGGGCGGTTTAGGCACGGACTTCTGCATCTGCGTTCCGTCCGACGAACACGGCCGCATGATAGCGTCTGAACTTGAAAGACTTGTGAGAAAACATCGCGATCAAGGACATGTGAGTAATAAGACAGAAAACCTTTTTTATCATTTCCGATTCCTAACATAAATTACACACAATTAAACTAAACATATAGCGACAGATGGAATACAAAAAATAAAATGAAAATATTCTTCAAATATTAACGAAAGGAAAAAATCAGCAAAAAATATTTAATACGTAATACCTAATTATATATAAACAGTACCTGTATACTTGGCATGGGCACTTCCTACTATCGCCTTGTGCCTATCACATTAACATTGTAAACCATTAAATTTAATATTATTGTAATGAATGTCGACGCTTCGGGGGACGGAAAAATTGTGACTAGTATATATCTGAAAATAAGTTATTCAGCATTGTATTAATTTATGAAACTTCGAAAATCAAAATCCTTAGTAAAATCAATTTAATACTGAAATTTCAATTTACATTTGCCAGCTAATTAACTCTGTCCAGACGAAACAAGTAAAAAAACCATCTGATTTCAGTTGTTAATTGCAGATTTTGTAACATAAATAAAAGTAAGCATATTTTGTCGTATTTGCTCATAAAATAAGCTTCTTAAAACAGGTGCCATTCTTCGTGAACGCGACCTCCGGCACCACAGTGCTGGGTGCCTTCGACCCCCTCACAGACATCGCTGATATCTGCCAGAAATACGACATGTGGATGCACGTTGATGTAAGATATTGTTTATTTGAATACAAGAAATATACTTACAACATAATTGTGTGTATAAACCACTATAGTATATACTTTCGATGATGTATATAGAAACTACGTTATATAAAATTCCAAAGTTATATATAAATATAGAGCAGCGTTGGCCTAGTGGCTTCAGTGTGTGACTCTCATCCCTGAGGTCATAGGTTCGATCACCGGCTGTGCATCAATTGAATTTAACATTGCGCTGAAGGAAACAATCGTAAGGAAACCGGCTTGCCTTAGACCCAAAAAGTAGACGGCTTATATTAGGCACAGGAGGTAGATCACCTACTGGCCTATTAGATTGACATATGATCATGATACAGATATCTGAAGCCCTGACCTAAAAAGGTTGTAGTGCTACTGATTTTTTATATTTTTTGTTTATATATAAAATATTAATACATTTTAGCCTGTGTTGAATCAAAGTACAATGAATTATATAAGTTTAACAATGAACATGATCTATACGTAATGATTACTTTACTTTATATTTCGCATTAAGGCGGCCTGGGGTGGTGGTCTTCTCTTCTCCAAAAAGTATCGGCATCCACGACTTACTGGCATCGAAAGGTAATGTACCATACATAATCATTTTATAATAAGACTTTGAAACATTAATATATGACAGTAAGGTATTCATGGATTTATTTATTTTTAGTTTTTAGGATTACATATATCATGTATTATATATGTCAACTTTTTATATACATGTATACTTTTATATTAACTATTTCGTAAGGTTTGATACGATAATATCGAAACCAAAATGAATGTGTTTTCCGAAGGCTAAATACAAAACCAGTCGAACACATTTATTGAATATTACAAGAATGAAAATGCCCAAAGTGTAGGTACATTTACCAAAATTCCGCCCAAGCTTCCCTTTCAGATTCCAGAAGAGAAATTTCCCTATCGGCAGTATTAATTATGTGTTCAGCGTCACTCGGCTCGCCGCACACGCCCGCCGCATTTAGCCCTCGCCAATGATTGATGGCTACTAATGCTGCCACAATTAATACTCTTTGATTCCTGGATTTTCTCCTCTTGTCCTTAAAGGCTCATGTAACAAACAATCCTAGCCTGCGCCAGTAATATGCGTTTATAAAAACATAAATACATTTCTAAAGCGCAGTGACTGTCACAATTTAAATACAAGTAGTAGGAATATACGTAGACTTGCTTTTCCAGCTTTCAGACTTCATAAAACTTCTCACTCATTTATGGCAAAATGTATACAGATATATAACAAAATTCCAGATCATGTAACCAAACTTCCGCTACATAAGTTTAAACTTTATATTAAGGAAACCCTAATAAAAGAGGATATTACACAGTTCAAGAAGACATAGATGATAACAGTGTGTGGGCACTAATGCCGCTATAAGATAGTGAGATGGCGTAAACTTACATGCTTTTGAATTTTTGAACTTTGTATAGATAAGAAAGATCACTTAGTGAATAAAGTCTATAAATAGTGACTTTATTCGAAATATAAATTACAGAATTGTGGTTTCGCGGATGTAGTTAAAATGGTAGTAATTTAATTATCTTGTTACGATAAGATATGGCCAATGAAAAAGCTACATCTTCAGATATATATATATAAAATATATGCTGTAAAATATATATGTACGTACTGTACATCAGCAAATTTTGTATTAGTCTCACGTGGTACAATGTGTGAACGAATGTCTTAGATCAATTCGTCTAAAGGTTTATTTAAATATAGAGTATCCAAAATTATTAAAGCCAGAGCCAGAAGCTCCGCAATCAATTAAAGCTCCCTCCAGTAAAAAACAAAGTGCGTTCCAAAACACTCCAGCCCATTTATCAAACGCTGTTCCGCCTACACTTACACCAACACGTAATATTTTATCCTCTAAAAGTCGGATATTCAATTACAATTTTAGTTTAAATATAAATAACCTTTAAAAATCCTAATATATATAACAGGATTAAAATAATGTTATTAAATTATCTAAGCTATCAATGGATAGCAGATCCAATTCTTCAGTGATTATTTACAAGGTAGTAGACATTTATAGAACAGTACCATCCTCCTCGATAGCATCAAATTTCCTCTCGGAAACTTCATAAAGAGCCATAATTTGAACCAAGATATCTTGGTAGCTCAGCGGTGTAACACGCGGTCCAGGCACGAGGGTCTCCGACGTAAGTAGGGATTAAGAGTAAACCGTGCGCCGCTGCAACTGTGTCAATATTAGATACATTCACTCTGACACTTTCACACTAAGCAGTTTACACTTAAATGGAAATTTTATTATACACCTAAAGGCGAATTTAGGTTCCACAATACTAATTCGTCTTATTAAGTAATGTATTATAAAGCAGTTAGTTCTTATATTAACTTTCATAACTACTAAAATTATATAGGCTCAATAAGTTCTAATATCACATGCCTAGTAAGAAACGTTAAACCATATAAGTAAGTTCTACGATATCGCTACGATAAAGCTACGAAAAAGCTACGGGATGCAGCTAGATGTTCTACGAAAATATTATTATTGTTATTTTATAAGTTAGGTTATAGCAACGCAAGTAAGTTATTTGTATTGTAGGTTTGCAATTGAACAATAAAGGTGTATTTAAATTTTGTTTTCTTTATTTTTATGTTTTATAGTGCTTATGAGAATATATTGTGGTCTCTCTTAAAATTATTTGTAATAAAAAACAATGTTAGCAGTAAAGTAACTTTTTCTCGATAAGAACTTAGCAATATCATAGTAAAATTCAAAGATATAATTTTTATTCACAGAGCTGACTCAGTGACATGGAATCCTCATAAGCTGATGGGAACACTCTTGCAATGCTCTACCGTGCATTTCAAGTATGAGGCAAGTACTTTTGCTTTCTTTCACAATAAATAATTCTAATAGTGATTTTTTTTTAATTTTTAATTTATTTATTAACACTTCGTTGCATATACATAAATATAGTATAATTGACATAATTAAATAAAAAGGAGAGCAACTGGCGGCCTTATCGCTTTCGAGCGATCTCTTCCAGGCAACCACTGTGAGAAAAAAAGAAAGTATTAAATTACATAAGGTAGGCAAGAAGTGCAAAAATACATGTATTACATAGTTGTTGAGAAAAAGAAACTAATCAGGAACAAAAAACAAACTAATAAAGGACTCATGAAAAAAAAATTAATACCTAATAATAAAAAGTGCACATGAATCATTATAATTTAATTTAAGATCAGTCTCACGTCAGTTAGTGAGTATTATTAAAGTTAGGATGTGGACAGGTAATGTTTGTATAGAATAAATTTAAAGGAAGATAAAGAAGGAGCTAAGCGACTGACTGGAAGTGAATTCTATAGCCTAACTGCAGAGACCTTAAAGGACTCGCCAAGAAAGGAGGAGTTATGACACGGGATTTCAAGGATATAGTTTTCGGAAGAGCGTGAACTATAGTTATGGGATCCCAAAAATTTGAAGTCATTTTTGAGATAGGAAAGAGTTTTAGGGTTGAACAGGATGATGGAATAGAAGAGATAGAGAACATGAGCATCACGTCGCTGACGAATGGGTAACCAGCCTAGCCGCTTACGGACGCAGAGATATGGTCGTACTTTCTTAGACCGATATAAATCGGATACAGAAATTTTGGAGACGATCCAGTTTATTTAGCAACTCCTCGTTTAGATCGGATTTTTAGGATTTTCATTAATTAAATCAGTTAAAGACTACTATTTTTAAGTGTTTACTAGTATTTAGCAAAAGCTAAAGGTTTATTATATATTTAGCTAGTTATTTAAAAATACTATCGTTTTTTAGCGATACGCCAACGGGTTATGCCTGTTATGATATGATAAGCAAAACCAACATATTAATATTCACTGACGTTCATCTGTTTAAACTAAGGGTTAAGTGACATTTTTTGTCCGTCTATGAATAAATTATTTAAAAAAAAAAATACTTTAAAGAATAGCTAGAAAGAAAGTTCTTTAAAAATAAACTATCTTCTCAGTACTATATTTTGCAGATATGTCATTAATATATATATATATATATATATATATATATACTAGTGGACCCCACAGACGTTGTCCTGCATGATATTTAAAGCGATTAGGATATTAAGCAAAGTATGAAAGTACCGACTGCAGTGCCATCTGCCGGGCTGATTTGTGAATCTAAACCATTCCCAGATCCCCTTGAACACACACAAAAAATTTCATCAAAATCGGTCCAGTCGTTTGAGAGGAGTTCAGTCACATACACACGCACAGAAGAAATATATATATTAAGATATATACAGGAGCTACCTAAGATTAAATAACAATAATGATGTCCTTTGTTTACAAGGCTTATAAAGAATTTAAAGAAAGTACGATTTCAACTGATATTTGGAATTCAGCGCTGAGTGATCCGAAACCATGCAAACGCTAAAGTATGTAAAACGTCACCACAGTTACAACTTAGAATTTAATTGATCTAGTAAAGAGAATCCAGTAGAAGTATCTTTTAAAAGAGTATCTAATAAAATTGACACGATGGAGCTTTTCCGTGCTATTTCTCATGTCATCCCAATACGGCTTCATAATATATTCTAAGCCACGCCCTTCGCCAACACTTTTCGGTCTAGTGATGTGCTTTGTTCAATATCGATATATTAAAAATTACAATTCAGACCTAAATGAATAGTGGATATAAAGTCCATATGAGAGGAAAATTTTATTGCGATTTAAAGTTAATCATAAATTTTGTTAGAGTGAGCAGAGTATTGGCCTAGTAGCTAGCTCAGCGGGTCCATAGGTTCGATCCCCGGCTGTGTACCAATGGACTTTTTTTCTATGTGCGCACTTAACATTCGCTCGAACAGTGAAAGAAAACATTATGAGGAACCCTTGCCTTAGACTCGGCGTGTCTCAGGCACAGGAGGCTGATTACCTACTTCCCTATTAGATTGACAAATAAATGATTATAAAACAGCTACAGAAATCTGAGGCCCAGACCTAAGAAGGTTGTAAGGTTGTTGTTGTTGCGCCACGATTATTTTTATTTTTATAAATTATATTTTATTTTGTAAATTACAATTGATGTAAATACATTATAATGTCAATCAAACAATTGAAATTCCATTTATTTATTTAGTTATCAAGCCCACGACATCACACACAGTCCTAAATCTACCAATTATTTCACAAAATCCAAAATGTGCGACAATCAACGCAAGCATAAGTTTCTCAAAAAAAAAATCAAATAGAAATTTAAAAAAAATACAACTAAAACACACACGACAATACACACATTTAAAATAAAATATTTTTTTTTAACATAAACATAAAATAAAATAAAATTTTCAATAATGAAATTTGTTGGCACTAAGCAGAAAAAAAAAGAAAAATCATCAGAAAAACAGCGAAATTCGGTTCGAGAAAGGCACCCCACAATGCTTTCTCTAAAACCGATCAGCCCACTACCGAATATATTCAGCTCCGGATAAGCTGTGTTCAATTTGTTAAAATCACGAAGAATTCGAACGAGAGGTGCCTGAACTCCTAGGTTGGTTTTGGCAGAAGGAATTTGGAAGATATTGTTGATTTAAAACCTAGGGAATGAGTAAGGGACGACAATTTTGATATCCTGTAAGAGGTCACTGCTTTGTATATGGTTATTGAGCAATTTATGCAAGAGAGAGAGAGATCCATTGTCTAATTTTTATAATCCTCAATACTTTTGAATAGAGACCTATCAAAACCTTCGACACTGTTATCTACAACTAATATCGACAACACTAACCCGTCACGTGCTACTTTTAATTAAATTCCTCTGTCGACACTTGGAAACATATGTTGCCAATTTCTGACCCTTTCTTTCCAAAATACAAAAGAAATCCAGTCTTATGGTCATGGCAATTCAATTCATATTGTTTTGTAAAACTTTAACACGACGAGGTTACACGTAAATCGCTGGTATTTCGTTCGTAATAAGGCTGTAAATTGAAAAATTTATCGCAATTCATAGCCACCAAAACCTGACACTATCAAGTTTTAATTTCCTTTGACGAAACTTGCTTTCGACCTACAAAATCTCATAGCAATTTTTGTTTGAAAATGGTAAAGCTATATTCTTTATAACAAGGAGATATGGTTCATTATTGAGTGCAAACTGAATTTATTGCATAAAGATTCCTCTATATTGTTGGCTGTAGATGTCATTTTCATGCTATAAGTTGAAGTTTATGTGGCTGAGGGGCATGTGGGGGAGATTCCTAATGTATTATTATTACTATTCAAGTATTAAACATTTTTATTACACTACTTTTACTTAAAAAAACTAACTAATGACAGCTACATTAATCCCAGATGTTGAAGTGTCTTAAAAGAGGTGTATCATAGGCTTAAAAATTAGAGTATAAATTATAATTCGTAATTCGTCCATTATCGTATACCCAGGGCATCCTGCTAAGCTGCAATGCAATGTCCGCTGAATACCTGTTCATGACGGACAAGATCTACGATCCGCGTTTCGACACCGGCGATAAGGTCATTCAGTGTGGACGCCACAACGACATCTTCAAGCTGTGGCTGCAGTGGAGGGGAAAGGTACACTATAATGATACATATCACATATTTTTGTTCTGACGTATTTATAGGAGATTGTTTTTACCCAATAACCATTGTATGTATTGATATACAATACTTTGAAACAGGGACACAATGATATTTGTTATGTTCATAAAAAGCCGTACAGTTGACTAATAGTTACAACGTTATATACTCGCAAAGTAAGATTTTAGCGAGAAAAAAGAAATGCCAGGTAATATTATGTAGCGATGTTTCCTGCATTTATTAGATTTTAACAACACAGGTACTAAAGACCAGGTTTAATCTTCGTTAGTTCTATATATTAATATAGACTCCTTAATTTATGCTGCATTTCTAGCAAATTTATTGATGTGTAATATAAGAAGTATTATTTTTTATTATAAAGGGAACATCCGGTTTCGAACGGCTAATGGACCGTCTGATGGAGTTATCCGAGTACATGGTTCGGAGGATCAGGGAGCAGAGTGACAAGTTCCACCTCATTTTGGAACCGGAAATGGTCAACGTTAGCTTCTGGTACCTGCCAAAGCAGCTGCGAGGTATCCCTCATGACCAACATAAGGAAATAAAACTTGGAAAGGTAATCATTTTAAATATCTGATTCACTTACACGAGGACATACTTAAAAAATATTTTTACTTTGTTAAAAAAGTTTTCTAAGCACTTTCTCCATTTGGCTACACTGTAGGTATGCGCCAAGCTGAAGGGGCGTATGATGCAAGCTGGCACCATCATGGTGGGATATCAACCAGACGATCGCCGTCCCAACTTCTTCAGGAACATCATCTCTTCCGCCGCAGTCACTGAGAAGGACGTCGACTTCCTTCTCTCTGAAATGGACCGACTTGGTCACGATATAATCGTAGATTAAATTTATCCAAAACGTATGAGCAGGTTCTTTGGCCTTTTAGTTTTATTTTACTATTTTAAAACTCAGGTCTTGAACGTAATAAGAAAATGTTATTATATATTTTTATGATTGTTAATACGTTTATATTTTATCTTTGGTTAGTGATAAGCAACATTTTTAGAAACAATGGGATTATTTTACTAAGTCTGTGATTTAATTTTAATAACTTACTAAAGCCGTTGCAAGTTAGAAACATGGTTACTAAAGTTTATTTAGCTGTAAAAATGTAATTATACGCTGTTTAAATTATAATTAATGTTCCAAAGATCTAGGTGTGAAATATATTACAGTAGTTGTAGATTTCTCAATGCAACGATTGCTTTGAAGTCTTCCATTTAAAAGAATTTAAATGTATGAAATTGTACCGTCTATTAAATGTTTATCTATTCTGTTGTATTGACAATGAAAGTATATCTAGAAATTTTTAATAATATGAATTAATATTTAATAACTATATATTATACTTAAATAAATACTTAGCTATTTAAAAACTGCTCTTTTGGACATTCATGAAATGCGACGATCCGTAGCTTAAGACGAAGACCGTAGCGAACATACGTAGCACATAATGGAAGCCGCGCTACGGCGCTACTAATGCCATCTAGTCGGATTAACTGGAACTTTTTGGATCAATTTGGTACAGAAATAGAAACAGATAAGGGCTTGTATTACCCCAATTTTAGACCAAAAGGGTAAATTTACAAAAACGCTGAGATTCAGTAAAAATTATAGTGAATAAATTTAATTATATTACTTGGGTTAGTAAATGAAAGGAAGAAAGGACAGCAAGATTAGTTAATAAAGTCCGTTTAAAATATCATGGTTCTGGTGAGCTGAGTTTTTTTAATAATTAATAGTAAAAATGTAGGTGTGGTAATCTTAATCGGATTATCTAATTACTAATATAGTAAGCAGATATATGGAACATATCTCCCGTTTTGCCAATTAAGTATTTGTCAAGTTAGGAAATCAAAGTATTCTGTAAATTATATTAGACGATTTTTAAACTGTTCTTCAATTCTATTCTATGTATATTTTTGTATACTCTCGTTAATCGATTTAGTAATTGTCGTAACTTTTATAAAACTTTTTTCTAAAACATTTCTTTCAAATATGTTGTATTTATTTTTAAGTTTTAGACTTAAAATATTTAACTTCATTAGCATAAAATAAGTGTAATTTAAGTGTATATTATTGACGATGTGACGATGACAATAGAAAATGTAGAATAGGAAATCTTGGGCTTCCCATATTTGTAATAAATTTGGAACAAGATATTATGTGGAGGTTATATACTGTGTGTCAAATTATAAAATGATTAATGTAAATATGTAGAATGCGTTAGTTTTAGATCAGTTTATTGAAGGACCGGTTTTTCGATTGTACCTAATTATTTTTTTCTAAAATTCAAACAGCTTATAGATAGAATTTACTTTTTTGGAATTGATATATTTTAGAAGCAATGCATTCAAAATGCTTCTGCTTGTCCTAATTCTTAAAAATCTACTTGTTAATGATGAATACGGTAATGTTTAGATTAAGCCCCTATCACTGTTAGCGACGAATATATTTTCAATGTCAATATAGCATAATGTTGTCTTCCTTATTCGTAAATGTCAAAATTACCTACGACGCGCTACTTTGGAATTAAGGGACTATTTTTTGACAACTTCTTCTCTTCAAGTCTTCGAGATATTTTTAAACTACTTTTCGGACAGATTCTATTACATAAAACACTAGTCAAAAAATTATGTGTCAAAATTTAAATTGAAGAGTCGTTGATAAAACGGCATCTAGTAGCGACGAACAACATGAAGCGCATCTCTTCATAATTCCATAGAAATGAATTTATTCAGCGGTCGTGGGTAATTTCGGTGAATATATGTTGAGTGTTGAAATATTTAGTATAGTTGCTATATACCCAACTTGTCGAGTTTTTGATCACTTATAACATAATTAGAGAAATATTATTGTTGCTGAATGTAAACCTGTATAACCCAATAAATGATATTGTTAGTTCAAATGCGTTTTATTTGTGAGAGGTTTTTAGGAGTAAATAAAACACACTTTTAGCAAAATGAATGGCACATTTATATTTAATTATAATTATTCCTTTTATAATAAGAGCTTTCTTGTATTTATATTCATTTGAACAGTGGGAGGGGGACGTCTACGCGAGGCGAAAACAAAGAGCAGCCTCGATTACACAATCGCCAGGATTTGTAACAGAACAGAAGGAAAACAACTCCAGTGCCTCTTAACCTGAGCATATTCCAATAAATTACTGGTATTTTGGACGAAATCGACATCAAACGCAAAATCGTGCCGGCTCCTTTCTACCATCGTAGATTAGATTATCGGAGCGAGACGCGACGTTTTGCGCTTCACCTCGATTTCGCGTAGACCCTACGGACAACAAAATTAATAATAAAAAAAACTTAAAATTAACGCTAAATGGAAGAAGTCAACTAAGCTAGACAGCGGTCATAAAGTGACTTAAACGCTAAGAAATACTAAAAAAATATTTTGAACTTTCCAATAATCGATCATCCGAGTCGGCCATTTTGATCGAACCCTCAGTTTCACCAAAATGGCGGTTTAACTTATCTCTATATAATACAAGTTTTAGGGCGGGGAATCGAGGATAACTACCGAATTCGTACCTCACGCGTAGCAAACTACTAATTTGGTACGAATCGTAGTCAACCGTGTGGGAAAGCGACAGCGAAACACACCGACAAAATTGAGCTTCCTCGTATTTACAACTGTCGAGTGTCGCCGAACAATCAATCTTTCGATACAAAACGCAACATTACATTTGATTCTTACACGGATTCGTCGAGCAAAATTACATTTTTCATGCGTCCGATTTACATCAAAAAGAAATTCACAATCGAGATTTGAAAACATAAGTACGCTATCCAAATCAAAACAATAGCTACCGAATATAAATAAAAAATACGCAAACGCGTAAAAAAACCTGTATACGGGGTAAAATCGTAAAAAAAATCACTGGAGTTAAAAAAAAACTTAAGTACGTCACTTAAGTTAGCAGCCAACGATTAGCGCGCGGTCTTCCCCATCTCCGCCTTCGACCGAAGCCCCTGGGAAGAAATAGGGAAGAGCAGGCCGACAGACGACGCCGTCTCCGAACGAGTCACCCTCGATCTCGTCTTAAAAGAAAATTCTAATAAAAATGTCCAGAGTCCACCTTCGGGGAGTTATTGTCGAGCTTAAAATCGGGGACGTAAACGCAAAGAGAGACAGGGGGGGGACGGCGGAGCGGTGTCGCCACGAAAACGGACTCCGGACCTTAGACTACGCTTATGGCAGCGAAATTATTTAAAATCGTAATTAAAATATCTTTTTCTTATATATTTATTATTATTTCTACATATATCTAATATTATTTTACAATTTTTACGCTTCCTCTCGTCTTCGGGCGTTTAAAAAAATTCCATCTCGATGGTTCAGGATATAAAACTATTCCCTAGGCCTAGGTAATATACACACTTAAATCCTATTTAGAGTCCAATTAATCACTCGCGCACTGACACACCGGACGGACGATCTCGAATCGACCCGAGTGACCGTGGGTTAGCGTGTGTCTGACACTGAGCGTGCTCTTTGCGATTATTGTTTCCGTCTGATTGGAATGTCTATGAGCGTTTCACGTGGAAACAAACATGGAAAAATTAATTAATAACCAGAAAAGACACGAACGAAGAGCTGAAGAGAAAGAGAAAAAGAAGAGTCAGCTATTTCTGTGACACGGCTTCGGTCGGACAAAATCGAACGAAGCGGGATGAGTTCGGATAACATTAAGCGCAAAGGGCACGGAGGCGCCTCCTAGTGCCGGCTAGAGGCGGTGCGGCCGCGCGTGTGCGTGTTAGTGTACGTGTGCGTGCGTGTGTGCGTGCGCGTTGGAGCCGATTCGTTATTGCTGCGGCGGCCCCGACGGCGGCTGACCCGACACCTGGCCCATGCCCTGGAGATTGAGAAAGACGATCATTAATGCGCTCGTTCGCTAACGGGCTTCTAGAAATGTCTAAACGGGCCCGGCGCATACCGGCATGTGCTGGTAGTGGTGCAAGGGCGCGGCGAGCAGCTTGGGAGCGTCCTCCGCCTTCTCCTCCTCGCGCCTCTTCAGGCAGGCGGCCTTCGGGTTCAGGTTGCGCTCTGCGGGACAAACGCACACACGTGTATTCAAAACCGGTGATAATAAAATCGGGGGACAGTGTCGTACCGCAGAGAAGAGAAACTCAATAAAACGAAAGAAGGGACAAAATTGGGACTCGTAGTTAAGAAATAATAAATATAGGAACAATAAAAAGGAAAACTAATTTTTTTTGAAATATGATTTAGAGGGAAATTAGATTGGCAAAATCCAAGCAATTTGTTTGTGAGTCTAAAGTGAGTGAAATCGAGATAAAAAAATGGCACCGACCTCTGACTTGCTGTTCGAGCGTCATGATGACTTCGACGGCCATGTTGAGGATGCCGAGCTTCGTCTGGGGCTTGTCGCTCTTCAGGTGCGTCATGCACATCCTGCCCAGCTCCTTCAGCGCCTCGTTTATGTCCCTTATTCGTATCCTGTTTGCATTTATCGATTTATTAGCATTATTCACAATCGCTTATCTAAATTGAACACGGGAGTCCCAGGCCTTAGTAAATATATACGTCAATATTTCAGTTCCAAATACGGCCCCGAATCGCTACTTAAGCCTTCTATACATAAATGTATATAACTACTCGATTCCACGTAGTATTCAGGCTAAGACCTAGAGACTCAACAGAGGCGACTGTGGTCAAGCCCCGCTCAATATAACATGTTATTTTCAATAATTATTTGTATTGTTTATCGAGTCACTTCTGCATTAACTTAATCTTTGGGTCACAGTCGGGCTAATAGAACACATCGGTACGTTTCTGCTGAAAGATATAACGTCTCTGAGACTGGACCTACCTCTCTCTCGCGTTGTTGGCCTGCCGCCTCTCCTTCTCCCGCAGGGCCTTCGCCTGTGGATCCAATTCATCATCGCCTTCATCGGCTGACGAGCAACTATCGTGCAAATATATACCTTATTGCTATATATTTAAGAGCTACCGCGATGCCTTCGTATTTGTCAAAGAATAAATGTCGTATCTTCATTAAATCAATGTGGCTGGTCCAAATAAATAGTAAAAATAACCAAAATTAATTAGATTTTTATTACTACGAACTATTAAAATGCCAGAACAGTAAATACTTCTGCGGTGAAGATACAATTCGCCTCAAATTACCTCAACGCGCGAGAGAGATCAGCCGACCACCTAGGGACAAAAGAAACTTGCCAAACACTTGCAGCACTTGTTAGCCGATGACATGAATGTTAGCACCCACAATATATTATCTAAATGTATCTTTTTATGCAAAACGACCGTGTTCATAGAAATTAAGATTAAAACATAAAAAACACTGTGACCCAAACTCTTGTTAGAATGAAGAAGCTGAAACTGAGAACGGTTCTGGTTAGTACAAATAGACATATTCAGAAACAGCTTAAAACTGTAAAATAAGCTGTTTCCGTTAAGTTGATATGAGATGGAACATGGATTCAATCGCATAATAATACAAAAACTGAGATATACCAATAAAAGGTCACACTTGTTTTAAGCAGCAACATATAGGATTACTAATACAGGTAATTAAGAAAATTAATATTAGTTCCGATGAAACAGCAAAATTAACTAGAATACATAAATTAATTTGGCTTGAAAACGAGTCTTGGTTTTAAATAAAAAAGTACGTGCGGACAAAGTACACATGTCAGAAGTGAAACTTCTTTGTAAATACCATAATTTAATTTTGCCAGTCTTTCTATATTAATTAATAATAAATGATACTAAGGCTAATTAAAAACCAGAATTTAAATAAGTTGTTTTTATGTATATAGAAATACCTCCATAAATATGGTAACAATTACCAAATAATATAACAAATTCATTATTATCATAATTGCTAACTTATGTCCACATTTTCTAAGATAGCCAACTGGGTCTTAGCAAAAAAGGTCTTGATTCTGTGCCCTTCTAAAAATACACTTAATAAAATAATAATGATATTCATATGTATAAAAACAATCGGTGTTCAAGTATGAATAATTGCACCACAATATTATGCTAGAACATCTTTATTAAAGAAAAAAAATACGACAAAAACGCTGCACATCTTCGTGACGTTCCGTAAAAATTTACCCTCATGGGCCTAAAGTAGTTTCACTTCAAAAATAGAAGAGAACAGTAAAGCTATTCTGTAAGTTAATAAAAAAAGTTATTAGTGGTGAAAGAATATTGGTATATCTTGAAATCCAAAAATCCGATAACTCTAACTTTGAGTTATCGAGATTCCACTGCATTTCTATTGTTACCATGAAAATCAATGTTTTAAGCGAGTAAAGCTAGTGAAAAGGACGGCACCTCTCTCGGACGTTGTTGGCCTGGCGCCTCTCTCTCTCGCGCGCCGCCTTCGCGTCAGGGTCCAGGTCGTCCTCGTCCGCCGACGAGCAGCTGACGGACAAACTGTGCGGTTTATGTCAGTACGGACGCGGAAAGTCACACGTTATATATATTCATGAGAAAAGAAATTTACAAATTCACGAAATCAAACTAAATGTCAACTCACTATCTCCTCGATCGCTTGTTGTTGGGCGCCTTGCCGAGGGCGTCGGCCGACCCCGAGGATGACGGCTTCGAGTCCAGACCCGAATCCGGCGGCTCTTTGCGCTTTTCTGGAATAATTATTGTTCTTATTACTCATTACTGAAGAATATAAAGACAAATTCA
Organism: Pieris macdunnoughi; assembly: GCA_905332375.1. Lineage (NCBI taxonomy): Eukaryota > Metazoa > Arthropoda > Insecta > Lepidoptera > Pieridae > Pieris > Pieris macdunnoughi. Next base: position 331,574 of record CAJOBZ010000011.1, read on the forward strand.
AAATCATTTATTCATATATGTAACACGATGTACACTTATGAACGTTAAAAAAGAAATATTATATTAAATGCTTCTAATTTTACATTTACTGCCAGTTCTCAAACCGAGGGTGTAAAACGGAAGAGAACAATTGGCAATAAACTCTCCGCCACTCTTTTTAATCGCCAAGTTTTTTGTTTTACACAATGTTTGTAAGGAGCTGCAACCATTATACCATGTTCCACATGACACCTTAAGTAATAAATAATAATAAAATTAAAAACAAAGATTTGTCCTCTATCAGCAGGAGGCATGGTGAAATAGGAGCCGGCACTTTCATTCTCGTGGGAACAACACGCAAATACATAGTCGAAACAACTAACATCACCATCATACACGAATTCAAGTCCGACCAGTCACCACCACGATAGTAGCACCCGTTCACGAGTACGAGACAATTGATAAATTTACAGTAACTCTAAATCTCCGAGTTCAGTCAACGCACTAACTGATCGATCTGTCATAATACTAATATATTGTAATGAATTTCGACGCTTCGATGGACGAAGAAATTGTGACTCACTTGTGTTCCACCATCACATTTTTTTTTTCTATAAATAAATAAACTTAATTTTCGCAGCAAACAATATTTATACTATATTGGTTCGATGATGAATGAGAAGAACTACTCACTCGTATTGGGCAAGAGATGTCGCTCCATTTTGACGGGCTCGGGCTGAAGATGCGCCAGGCCGCCGAGCCGACTCGCTGCAAAGAGAGAAATCCTTACATATTAAGAAAAGATTGGAGCATCACGTGAGTACACCAAATTAAGTCAGGACGAAGCTATTAACGGACACCAAAAACATAGAGTGATAATATTTATGAATAGATGAAAATCAAATAGACCACACGGGAATAGTGCTCTCTGGATATTCCTATCGCTTTGAAAATTCTTTCGTCAGTTCCTAAAATGTATTTTCAAATTAAAAAGCTTCAGCTTGTAGGTGCAGCGGCTTACCCTGCGGCGGCTGGTGTGTGTGAACATCCTGTGGATACATATCGGGCGCCTCCGCGTGATTCCGTAGCACGTTGATGGCGTCGTCCAGTCTCTCTTCCATTCGGGCGCCCTAACAAAATAACATCTCGTTAATCCAAATACCGAAGAAGTAATCCACGATCCGTTCATTTTAATAGAAAACCAACATTTCTGTTTAAACAGATGCAAATTACATAAAAATGTATTTATACGTAGCGCAAATAACAACGAAGCAACTCCATGCCACAACTAAGGTCATCGCCAGGACCAACCATGCACTGCTTACGACGCTTTTGTCTCACGCGAAACAAATGTTCCGTATCTACAAATGTCTTGTCACAGAATTAAAATAGCAACAGTTTGAACATAATTATGAACGAACATACGTAATTTTAACGCAATAAATCAATAAGTATCCTTCAGGGTCCACTATGGGACCTACTTTATTCCTGATACATACGAATGAGTCAGGCTCGCAGAGTGCGTATTTACACAGTCGGAGAGATTGTATACATACCCCGACATCGTTGTGCTCGCGGAGGAAGACCATGGCCTCGTCGAGCTGCCTCTGTTCCGCCGGAGCACCCTGTACGTGCCACGCGTTAGCGACCGCTTGGAGCTATGCGCTTTGCTTTTAAAACTACCTACTGTCCCATGTCTACCACATTTTAATTTACCTCCATTCGTTTATTTAGGCGCAGGTCGCGTAAATTAAGAGAAAATAAAAGCAATTTCGAATTAAGATACGACATCAAAGTCAAGGTTTTAATGCCGTCACTACGATACCACTACGCAGAGTAGAAACTACAGATCACTAATTAAAAAGTCAACTAGCTCCAAGCTGGATCGTCGTATTAAAACACACAAAAATAAAACATCAAATAAAACACTATCTGATGCAATCAAATCGAAAAGAGTTCAATTCGATGCAACAAATAAAGAATGAAAAATTATAAAAATTGAGTGAAAAATTAGTTAACATCCATGCACTATCATGCCAAAAGTATACAAATATGTACAATACAATTTGACAGAAAGATCGGCTTCTTTGACACATTTTGTCATAACGTCACTGTAGAATGATAACATCGTATGTCAAAAAAACATATATTTTTTTATTCTTAGACTCTTATGTCGTTTAGGTGGTATAATCATGAAGTAAGAACTTATTTATATTATTAATAAATAAGTCCTTTTTACCATCTAAAAATATGGACAAAAACACATAATAATATTTTAACGAACATTGACGAAATGAATTTTCTTTTTCGTTTCCTGTAATGTATGTCTGTCTCTGGACATACGAGGTTATCATTCTACAGCGACGATAATCAACTTGATTATGACAAAACTGTAGAAATCTTTCTGCCAAAAATTGTTTGGAAGTTCTTACCATAACCGGTGGCGGGAACACGCCGACATGGTGTCCGTTGGGGAGCACCGCATTAGTTAATGGTGCGTGGGGGGTCGACGCACTGGGTGGTGATGATACTCCTGATGATACCCAGTTTGCTTGCTGAAATACCAATTTTATTTTTTATTTAAATCAAAATTGTAGAGAAAAATAAAAGATACTTTTTGGAAAAATTCTGTATTCCCTAATGAGTATTGAATCTAATCACATCGGATCACACTTGTCTTTCTTAACAAGAACTAAACAACGACCTCTTGAGATTTAAAAGCCTGTTAAATAGGATTCAATACGATACCTGTCCATTATGATGCGCGTGATGCGGGTGATGTGGCGAGTGTTTGAGTGGCGGGTACAGCCGCGCATGCAGCGGGGGCGGAGAATGTACGGGTGTGGAGGGCGATGACCCGTAAGAAGACAGCGACCCAGCTTCACCCGCTCCGCTGACCGCTGCTCCTGCAGCTCCGCCGTACATCTGTACGAAAATAGAAGAATATATCTTTAAGTCTTCTCTCTTTCTGTCTTGTAGAATCTTCCTAAATAATTATTAGTAATTTAAGTATATAATAGTGAACAAAATAAAATAAACTGTCCTTGTTAATGCTCATTACAGTTTAAAATTTTCATCTCTGGTGAAACGAGACTGTCATACAAAAAAACCCGAACTCAGTTGAGACAGTGAGTCGGTCTAGATTAATTCAGGATCTATAAGATGAAAGAAGAATATCATACCGGCTGCATAGTGGGTTTGGCGACGAGCATTGGGTCTGTTGGTGAGTGCACGGGGGCGGCTGCTCTAAATGACGACATAGGGGGCAGCGGAAGCTCTGCGCCGCCTGCCGCGCTCGGCTCACCAGACGCGCCCGCCCCTATGCCTGGAATCGTACGATGACATGGTTAACTCCACAAATAGTACTCTGATGTTTATGTAGGTTTATCTATTACGAATAAGGGAGCGTCAATAATCTCCAAAAATTGCGTGATCAATTATATATATATCTATAATATCTAACATGAATAATGACAGGCTGTGAGGGGTTTGAAAGTTCAGTTGAAATTTAAATTATTGTTGGGCAATCGCAAGCAAGCGAGATTTTAAAAAGAATTATTAATATTTAACTGATGCATCATGTTAACTATGATTCATTGAAACCAAATCTCAAGATTCTTCCGGTAGGAAGATAAAAATATCTTCATATTTTTACTAACACTTCTATGGAAAAAATTCTTAAGTTTTTAATTTTGTTTTAAGTTGTTGTTGTGGGAATATCATACAACAAATACATGAAATAAAATACAAATTTTTCTTCCCTTTACATAGGGATACGTAATTTTTATATACTAAATAAATAAATTGAATAAAAAATACTATTATGCTAATTCTATTTAGAGATCGCCGGTATAAGCAGGCTTATCATGTAACTTAAATAGGGATTCCAAAAGCTAAGCTTTGTTACCACATAATTCCAAATTTGCCACATCAAAGCTACGAATATTGAAATAGATCAATATCTCAAATAAAGTTTCGTCGTTAGCTTATTAATTAATTCAAGAATTGACCCTGGAACTCCTATAATGTATACTCACCAGGTGATGTGGCATAAGGGTCATGATGATACGGTGGCGGTGGTTGGTAGTACCCCGAAGCCCACTCGCCACCATAATAGGGCTCCTGGTAGCCCGCTGCACCCCCGCCTGCGCCTTTTGGTGACGCATACCGGCTCGGGGAGTCGTGGCCGAATTCATCACTGCCATACTGAAACACATAAGATTCAGGTTAGTTTAAGATCTATCAAGAATCATTATTCAGCCGCGTGTTCTACGTAGGAAAAATTTTCTTTATATGTAGTTAACCCAGTGTTTACCAACGTGGGGCACACACACACTTGCAATTTGATTGTTACAGGAGGCTATTCGAAAATGTGTTAAATTTATTCAGTTTATGTTATGAAACCTAGTAATTTCTTCCAAAAACAATTAATCATTAAACAGTTAAATTTTTTTACCATTAAAAGAAAAACGCTTTTTAAGGGGAAAAAAGATAAGTTTATTATTATAAATTTACAACTATTTGACATAATTTTAAATTTATCCGACGTTTCGCGTGCTTTACAGCGTGCGTGGTCACGGTGACTTTTAACCATTAAAAATTATGTATGATACATGAATTTTAGAACGGCTAATGTGGGGTGTGGCCAAAAATGGTTGGTAAACACACAGTTAGACATTACTGACTCGTATTGAAATACAAGATCGAGTCAATAACAAATTAATAACTATTCAATTATTAACTACAGCGCGAAGGAGCTTTCCCTTACCAATATCCAATTAAGTTCACCGTTCATAAATCTATAGCTTACAAGTACGGCGACTCGAGCGGTTAAGTTTGTAGCGCCAAAAACAGCCAGACAATATAGAAATTTCACAATAAATGCTGTTAGTCACTGCTTGAGCAACTTATCTCTGATATTCAACTGATACGCGTAATCTACGCAGCTAAGATATTATATGAATCAGGTGGGATTTTCGTATTCGAAGCAGGTACTGTGTTATATGAAATGTTATATCCCATATATATCTTGCCATATACAAAGATATATAAGAAGAATCATCGCTACAACCTTTTTTATAGATCTGGGCCTCAGATTTCTGTATCTGTTTCATGATTCATTTATAAATGTAATAGGCAAGTAAGCCTTCTGTGCCTAACGCACGCCGTCGACTTTTTGGGTCTAAGGCAAGTCGATTTCCTCACGATGTTTTCCTTCACCGTTGTTATAATATGTTAAATGCGCTCATAGAAAGAAAGTCCATTGGTGCACAGCCGAGAATGGAACCTACGACCTCAGGGATGAGAGTCGCCCGCTGAAGCCACTAGCCCACTGCTCTGACTACAAGGTGCATCTGTGGCAGGACAAACTCTTGTCTAGATATTTTTATATTTCCTGTGGCTTTATTAACTAGTATTTGTTCTCTAGTTGACGATTTTAAATTGCCACATAGGCAATAGATAACCAGAATGCCAATCGTCAAACAATCGTGGATTATAAATCGAATTCGACACATGTACAAATCAGCGGTACAAGGGATTTGAACCTGTTACCATAAAAGTACACTCGCAGCCGTATATGTCGCTATTGTCCAGTGGAAAGCACGCGGGTAATTGCGATCATTGTCTGTTTACACTGCTGGACACATTTTGACGTATATAAAATAGTTTTAACTTTAAATTAAGTGAGTTTAAGTACAACATACTTTTAAATATAGCCTATAAGGTTAACAACGCTAGAAATCTTTCTTGATACAAATTCAAGCTTCGAGTGAATTCTAGCGTTTTGTCATAATAAAGACAAAATGTGTCAAAGAAGATGGATTTTAAGTAATTTTGCAGCAGTGTTGGCCTAGTGGCTTCAGCGTGCTACTCTCATCCCTGAGGACGTAGGTTCAACCCGGCTGTACACCAATGGACGTTCTTTACGGTGAAGAAACCAGCTTGCCTTAGACCCAAAAAGTCGACGGCGTGTGTCAGACACAGGAGGCTGATCTTACTTGCCTATTGACAAATGATCATGAAACAGATACAGAAATCTGAGGCCCAGACCTTACGACTATTATATTCTTTTAGAAGGTCAAGAACGATATATTTTGCCCTCCAATGTTTAGTAATGACAAACATAAGTGAAATAAATGAATCGTGTGTTATAAAATGCACAGCGGTGTACGCACGGACATTGTTCGCTACATTAGGCACTGAGCAAACAACTCGGCCGTTACAACTTACAACGAGGAAATTGACTAATTGAAATTATTGCATTGCTCTTATAGTTGTCTAGTTACAGGCCGCGGTTGCGCTTAAATCAATGCAAAGTGGGCTAATCAATTTAAAAAAAAGCATTTTTAAGTGCCTATCTGGTACCTAATCTATATACAGTAATTGCATTATGCAAAAAAATACTAGTAAAAACAAAATTTTAATTTTATGTTACATTTATATTCACTATAAGTTATGTATTTTAGAATAGATATTTTTTTACATATACTGTAAATATGCATTATATATCTTAATATATATATTTCTTGTGTGCGTGTGTATGTGACTGAACTTCTCTCAAACGACTGGACCGATTTTGATGAAATTTTTTGTGTGTGTTCAAGGGGATCTGGGAATGGTTTAGATTCACAAATCAGCCCGGCAGATCGCACTGCAGTCGGTACTTTCATACTTTGCTTAATATCCTAATCGCTTTAAATATCATGCAGGACAACGTCTGTGGGGTCCACTAGTATTATATATATAATATGGTGAACTTTAATAAATAAATATAATCACTGATTCTGTTAGCACGAGATGTTAGCCCAAAATAGCTTTTAAAAATGTACCAAACAAAATACTTTTTTCGATTTTAGACGTTTTCGCGGTTAAACTTTTGTCACAGAGGACTCGTTGAGGCTATATTCTACAGGTGAAAGTTTCTAGATTAACAAATAAACTAACGGAAGGCGATGGCACGAATTGTTATATCTGGATAACTGACTCACCCAATATTTATAGACATCGGCAATCATATTTAAGTGTTACCTTCGCCAGCCGCAGCTTCCCACTTTCGTACGCTTATCACTTTAGATCAAATTTAATAAGGAAAATGATGATAAAAAACAATGACATTGTCCAAAAATTTCATTCTTAATTTGCTATCAGGATGTTTGCTGCTTTCGTTACGCACCCTGTAGTAAGCATTCCTATTCCTGTGACGTCACCACTTACACAGGCCCCCCATTCCTGGTGTGGCGATATATACTTATGTACATGCCTTTTTGAATATAATATACCAAAACAATTTAGACCGTTGAAATATGCTTAATTATTAGTAAAGGTAAAGAAGGAAACACATAACATGTCGATGAAGTTATTATGCTATCTTTTAAATTATTATGATTAAGAACCTAGTAACCAATCAATATTATATCTCGCAGATAACATACAATATAATTGCAATTACCTTAAAAACTTATGTCATATATTAAGTCTATTTTTTAAGACTCCTACGGCCATATATCATAATATACAGTAATCCTTCCTTTGACGCGGTAGACTCGGATCGCGTTATAGAGAAATCTCTGCGTTATATTAGGGACGGAAATCGCGGTACTGTATTTTTCTCAGGGAGAAAATCATACCGTGCCCACTTATGGATGAAATCTCCTGATAAAATGAAAAATTCAAAGTTAGTTGAAAATATATAAAAAGCAGCTCTTAGCAATACGTAACTAGATACGATAATTTCGCGAAAGCCCGCTAATGGAGCAAGTAATACAATCGCTCCACAATCGACATGTCCTATCAACAGATAGATTTTATAAATCCTGCCTAACCTAATCTAACCCACAGCAGGTGTGATTAAAACATTACATTATCAGTGGAAAGTGAATCATTTGATTGTTATAATTTGTTAATAGTACCTAATGAATAGTTTCACACACATAGTGTTATTTAAGTCGATAAATACAATCAAAGCACCTCTCATTCCAATTCTTCACAAACAGAATAAACGCTACTAATCCAGAGCTTGATATAGATGCGCTAGTGGGCTGATTAATTTAAAAAAAAAAAACATTTTTGAACGCCTATCTAATACCTAATCCGCATTGTTAAGCAAAAAATTACTAGTAAAAACTAAAATTGTAAGTGTAATACTTTTATTGTTTTTTGAGTTAAATGTATGTTCACTATAATTGTCATATATTATATTGAATAGATAGATTGTAACACGTAGAAAATGCAGTATAGGTATGTGACGTGCTAGACTTTTGACAATTAAAGCAAATTAAAAAATGTTATGATCTAAAATCACGTTACGTGTACGCGTTTATTTCCGTAGTGTTTACGTTGTTATTATAATTAGCGGGACAAGTTTCGCTGCACGTGGGCGGGGACATATACTCGCTACGACATAATCATATTATGACGTGTTACGTATTAACAAATATATATTTCAATGTATATGTTTAAATAGAGATCTCGGATTTATTGATCCTTTGATTGAGGATCAACTGATTAAAATATGTGCAATACGAATCGCGTACAACTTACCCCACTCTCCTGACTGGTCACCGTCGGTATTCCGTGCTCCTCATTATACCTTCGTCTCGCTCGCACTCTGAGCAGCGCAGACGCATCCGGCTGACCAAACTGAAAAACCTGTTCATCCTTCAAGAACTTTTCACTGAAGTCCAGCCTCTGAAAATCCGTGCTTATGAACTCTCTGCTGCCGTCGAGGATTTCGGAGGAGACTCGGAGGGTATCCGCCGATGAGCGTATGCTATCTACGGGCCTGAGGTCCGGTGGCCTCTGGTCCGGGATCCTGTCGTCTCGATAGTTTTCGCATATTTGGTTGAATGTGTTGAAGTACTCCGAGGCCAGGTCTGTCTTTGGCTGGTAGGGAACGTCCGAGAGTGGCGGCGGGTCCGCCGGAAGGAAACTGGAATCCATGTCATTTCGTAGGGCCATCGTCTTTGTGTTTGCACTTTGACATTATTGACAGTTCGTTAGCACATATTAAGGTACTTATTGTTCACAATCACGTTTACACTTGTATAAATTTAAAACTGTAAGGATAGATTTAGTTTGAACGGCTTTTCTTTGTGAGGGTTACGAATTTTTGGTGACACTAATCTAAGTCAAAAGTTATTTTACTTATTGTAAGATTATATATTTTTTATTATTATTTTAAACCTGCATATAAACTAAGTTGTTAAACATAAAAAGCACAAAAAAGTACTTGAACGTACTCTATGAACAAAATATCCAAGCGCTTGTCTAACCTATTGACAACGTTAGGATGTTTTTTATTACATTTTTATCTCAAGGGCTTAAACTGTCGGGGGTTGTGAGAGGAAGTAATTTTACATAATCAATAACCCATCTCCATTTAATAACAGGGGTATTTGAAAACATATTTTATTTAAAAAAAGTTTTATGTCTTATCGAAGACTAAATTTTTTTATAAGATTCATATGTAAACTCATAGTAATTAAACATACAATGTCAGTAAAACTCAATGTATTTTTAATCTTCAACTTATTCTTTCATCTAATAGAGTTGCAAATTTGGTGTGAGAAATAATAATAAGTTTGTAAAGCTCGGCAAAAATCTTTTAACTAAAGGGCGAATCGATTCCACGCTACAGTGACTTAGTGCAGGTACGCATTTACACCTTGCATCCTTCGGGACCCTTTCCAAATGAAATTTCACCGCCCTGGGAATCGAACTAGCGACAAAGAGAAAGCAGGTAGTTGCTTTCTTTGTAGTTAATTTTTTATTATGTGATTTCGTACAGCTGATTTTGTAATTGTAAATATGTGTATTATCTATTGCCGGAAGCACAAATGGATGGACCAAACCAATTTTAATTTGATATATCATTAGTTTGTCAGAGGGGTATTTTAATATCTAAAAAATACGTAAGTTGACAAAAGTCACGGATCAGAGAGTCACAGATACCAAAAAATGTAATGAAATGTGGACAGGGACAAGTGGCTAACCTCAAGACGGAAGATGTACAGAACGAGTAACACCTTGGAAAGACCCAAAAGGTAAACGGCGCCAAAGACGACCCCAAATGCGATGGGAGGGAGCTTGTGTAAGGGAATAGTGGCATTCCATGGAGGAGGCCTACGCCTTTGTTGGGATTACCTACTCAAATTGTAATATTTGTTTTTTAGAAATCAAAATAGTATTATTGTATATCTTGGTATACACTTAAAGGCTATTTTTATTAATTTATCTCTTAATATCTTTTTTAAAAGTACATGTGTTGGCTATGATGCTGAAGCCTTTGTAGTCAAATTAGGTCTTCTTTCTCAATAATAATGACATCTGGCCAGCAAAGGGCGCTTTCGAGTAAGCACAGCCTATTAAGAAATCCAAGAGATAATTAGACTTAATTGCGTCTTAGGTATATGTGATTGATTTGCATCTCAAGTCTTTTAGGAATCAAAGAATTCAACAAAAAATCGATTAAACACGAGTAATTTTAGCAACAAATTACATATGCAAAATCGTATAATAATTACATTTTAATTGATTATAAAATGTTGATCGCCTTATTCTGCCTTTACGGTTAAATTGCTCTCTTTATACGAACCTATGTAATAAGACAATTTTAAGTTATTTTACTATACTAGGTAGGGGGCTTGTTGTTACAGGGGTAAATAGTAACAGACCTTTTTCAATAGGAATTTGAATTTTATTCACGGTTTTTTTTACCTAATCTTCAACTTATAACGTGCCACGCCACTTTACCACAGCCAGGGTCCTACCAGGCTACCAGTGAGTGGGTGTGTGCAAACGCTTAATTGTTGACAGGAAACCTATAATTTTACTAACGTAAATTTTTGGTTAGTTTCACTATTTTCGTAACTTTGAAGTTTTATGTATTTTATTTTATGCTAAAATATAACTATTTATGATGTTGTATAACAGTTTTCAAGATTACTAAGTTAATTTAATAGTTATCGTGATAAATATTAAGAACTCTATCAAGGGGCTAGTTGGCACAAAAACCTGGGGGTTTGTTGTAACATGTTACAATTGCCCCCAGGATTGCTGTAAGTTACTGACGCGGCCGATGTTCAGTTTTCCCCGGCTTAAATACTCACAAATGTTCATTCGCGGTGGACCTGAAGATTGCATTGGAGCTGGCAATTCTTCAGGGTGGAGGATGACTGATAAAGAATTTTTGATTTTTGTAGATCACTTTATCAAACACGCGAAACCTACCAAGAAAGAGCCAGTTCTGTTACTGCTCGATAATCATGGCTCACATGTGAATGTTGTCTCTCAGTTGTGAGTAGTGTCAGCTCAGTTGTCGAAAAAGCCCAAAGAAAACAATGTTATCATGTTATAGTTTTCCTCCCATTGCTCCCACAATTTTCAACCTATGTATGTAGGAGTCTACGGGCCTTTTAAAAAACTACGTGAACAGAGCACAGACTGCATGGATGTATAATAATCCAGGAAAAACGATGACAATTTATGACATCCCAAGTGTAGTGAAGGAGTCATTATCAGTGGACTTAAAGGCTTCTGGTATTTGGCCTTTGAATGTTGATATTTTCCAAGATAGTGACTTTGCGCTCTCTTATGTTACTGATCATCCAGAGCCTACATAACAATCAGAAAATGTTCTAAATGAAGTAGTGAGAATTTCTTTATCGTTGAGTCTTAAACATCCAGAACTATTAGATTCTGCTCCTGAAGTGGATATCAGCACAACAGAAATTATACGCCACATTGAAACTGCGAACAAACTAACTCCAAGTTGCTCTGGTCAAAATCAATTTTTCCCATAAAAAGTAAGACCCTACCCAAGAGCCGCCCCAAGAAAAACAAACATAATTGACATTACAAAGAAGCTGCTGTTCTGACTGATACGCCTGAAAATGAAAGTTTGAGAGTAGAATATGAAGAAAAGATGAAGAAAATGCAAAAAGAAGATGATAAAGAAAAGTGAAAGGGGAAGGAAAAGTTAACAAATCTGCGATGGTAAGATGTAAGGTAGAACTAAGAGATAAAATGATCCAAGATGTGAAAAAATTAAACGATTGAAGGTGTCATTTTTTTTGTTACAACTAGCCCCAACCACGGGGTAAGTTGTAACACTTCTCTTTTTTTTATAGAAAAAAATAATTGTGAGATAGTTACCTGTAGATTTGATAATATTTCGATTCGACTTCATAGATAAATAGTTAGAGTATCGATCAAAGTTTATTTAGTAGTAATTTAGCCAATATTCTTCATGATATTCAATTATTTGTTAAAATTGTTATATGTCCCTACAGTAACAAATCGGAAATATATTCGAAATACAGTTATCCCTCGTATAACACGGTAGATTGCTTGGCGTTATAGGAACCGCGCTGTAGGAGTATTCTCTTCTATACCCCATATAACGCGTTATGTACAAGTGTACGTTTAACTTTTTTCGCTTCAGGGGATTTGATCCGAAAATTAAGTAAAAAACTATGTTATGACCGAAATATATACTCGTATGTGGAAATCATTAAAATGTCACAGTACAGAAATATAACGTGTGCAATCCTCGCGTTGTATAAGGAGAGAGGGATTTAAATCGCGTTATATGAATATGTGTTATAAGGAGGTTTACTGTAACATCATTTGCAGTGCGATATACCCTACAAACGGACACAATAGCAACGCCAAATATTCGTATTAATAATTAAAAAATACTAATTGGTCATAAACTCTACGTTCTTCAGGAAGGTTGATCTTAACAGTAGTGGTGCAAACAAGAGTTTATTTAAAACGATGCCAAATTCAAGCTCACTAAAGCCGTTAGCACAAAGTTATTAAGATGTGGTATAATTTGCATTCTCTTGCAATCGTGGTAGGTGGTATGTATAGGGTTACCGTCGCCGGTGGTCCGATGCGCTTGCACAGCAAAAAAGGGTTCATCGAGGTACATAAGGGCATTTTCAACGATTTGACCGAGAAACGAGAAAGAAGGATGCTCTAAGAACTATTTCATATGGTCATTTGTCAATTGTCGTGAAATATAATTTGCATTTATTCGCAACATTTAAGTATGTAAATTCTTTAAATTTATTTATGTATAATATCTGAGCATTGGCACTCGGCACATTATTACATAGGTACAAGAAAAATTAAATTAAATATTTGTGTGTCAAGCTCTTATATGCATAAACATAACATACTCGAAGAGATAAAAAAATATAAAAACTTAAGGAAAATCAATTTCAAAGCGTAAGCGCAACTATCCAGACTTAGCTCGTTTATCAGAATGCTCAATCTAGATATATAAGTGAGTTTTGGCCATAACTCGTTCTTCTGAAAGACAAATTGGATGATGGGACGCCTGGGACGTATCTAAAGGGATATATATCAATTAATTTTCTACGATTCTCCAATAACAACATCTTAAGGGCGCTACCCTGATTCCGTATGTTGGCAACTCTTTTTTCAAGGTATTAAAAACAAATAAACAAAAGGCTTCTTTTAATAAATAAATATGTTAATTGCTTCATAACAGTGCCAATTAATTAATTATTACATGTTGTTATTTAAATCGCATGAACATGGCATCCAAATAAATTAATTTAAATGATAAAAGATCTGTACTCTGTACAAGCAACACATCTTTACTTTCTTTAGTGGTATCATAAAAATACATAACTTCGATCGCCCAAATGGAATGAAGGTTTCAAGAATATAAAAATAAATATAAACTAAAAATCCGGGTCAGAATCGTAAAGGTGCACGCGACGGGATTCGAACCGGTTGTGGACAGCTGGCGGGCAGGTGCCGCACCACTGATGCAATATGTATATTCGTTTATTAGTATGTATATAACATGTATGAGTTGAGGCTAAAATTGTATATTTTTAAACATAATTCCGAGTCAAAGATATAATAATGTAATATATAAAATTCTCGTTCTCACAATGTTCGTTCCCATACTCCTCCGAAACGGCTCGATCTATTCTTATGAAAATTTTTATGCATATTCAGTAAGTCTGAGAATCGGCTACTATCTATCTTTCAAATCCCTAAAAAAAAAAAAAAAAAAAAAGGGGGGGGGGGGGGGGGGGGGGGGGGGGGGGGGGGGGGGGGGGGGGGGGGGGGGGGGGGGGGGGGGGGGGGGGGGGGGGGGGGGGGGGGGGGGGGGGGGGGGGGGGGGGGGGGGGGGGGGGGGGGGGGGGGGGGGGGGGGGGGGGGGGGGGGGGGGGGGGGGGGGGGGGGGGGGGGGGGGGGGGGGGGGGGGGGGGGGGGGGGGGGGGGGGGGGGGGGGGGGGGGGGGGGGGGGGGGGGGGGGGGGGGGGGGGGGGGGGGGGGGGGGGGGGGGGGGGGGGGGGGGGGGGGGGGGGGGGGGGGGGGGGGGGGGGGGGGGGGGGGGGGGGGGGGGGGGGGGGGGGGGGGGGGGGGGGGGGGGGGGGGGGGGGGGGGGGGGGGGGGGGGGGGGGGGGGGGGGGGGGGGGGGGGGGGGGGGGGGGGGGGGGGGGGGGGGGGGGGGGGGGGGGGGGGGGGGGGGGGGGGGGGGGGGGGGGGGGGGGGGGGGGGGGGGGGGGGGGGGGGGGGGGGGGGGGGGGGGGGGGGGGGGGGGGGGGGGGGGGGGGGGGGGGGGGGGGGGGGGGGGGGGGGGGGGGGGGGGGGGGGGGGGGGGGGGGGGGGGGGGGGGGGGGGGGGGGGGGGGGGGGGGGGGGGGGGGGGGGGGGGGGGGGGGGGGGGGGGGGGGGGGGGGGGGGGGGGGGGGGGGGGGGGGGGGGGGGGGGGGGGGGGGGGGGGGGGGGGGGGGGGGGGGGGGGGGGGGGGGGGGGGGGGGGGGGGGGGGGGGGGGGGGGGGGGGGGGGGGGGGGGGGGGGGGGGGGGGGGGGGGGGGGGGGGGGGGGGGGGGGGGGGGGGGGGGGGGGGGGGGGGGGGGGGGGGGGGGGGGGGGGGGGGGGGGGGGGGGGGGGGGGGGGGGGGGGGGGGGGGGGGGGGGGGGGGGGGGGGGGGGGGGGGGGGGGGGGGGGGGGGGGGGGGGGGGGGGGGGGGGGGGGGGGGGGGGGGGGGGGGGGGGGGGGGGGGGGGGGGGGGGGGGGGGGGGGGGGGGGGGGGGGGGGGGGGGGGGGGGGGGGGGGGGGGGGGGGGGGGGGGGGGGGGGGGGGGGGGGGGGGGGGGGGGGGGGGGGGGGGGGGGGGGGGGGGGGGGGGGGGGGGGGGGGGGGGGGGGGGGGGGGGGGGGGGGGGGGGGGGGGGGGGGGGGGGGGGGGGGGGGGGGGGGGGGGGGGGGGGGGGGGGGGGGGGGGGGGGGGGGGGGGGGGGGGGGGGGGGGGGGGGGGGGGGGGGGGGGGGGGGGGGGGGGGGGGGGGGGGGGGGGGGGGGGGGGGGGGGGGGGGGGGGGGGGGGGGGGGGGGCGGGGGGGGGGGGGGGGGGGGGGGGGGGGGGGGGGGGGGGGGGGGGGGGGGGGGGGGGGGGGGGGGGGGGGGGGGGGGGGGGGGGGGGGGGGGGGGGGGGGGGGGGGGGGGGGGGGGGGGGGGGGGGGCGGGGGGGGGGGGGGGGGGGGGGGGGGGGGGGGGGGGGGGGGGGGGGGGGGGGGGGGGGGGGGGGGGGGGGGGGGGGGGGGGGGGGGGGGGGGGGGGGGGCGGGGGGGGGGGGGGGGGGGGGGTTGGGGGGGGGGGGGGGGGGGGGGGGGGGGGGGGGGGGGGGGGGGGGGGGGTTTTTGGGGTTTGGGGGGGGGGGGGGGGGGGGGGGGGGGGGGGGGGGGGGGGGGGGGGGGGGGGGGAAAAAAAAGGGGGGGGGGGGGGGGGGGGGGGGGGGGGGGGGGGGGGGGGGGGGGGGGGGGGGGGGGGGGGGGGGGGGGGGGGGGGGGGGGGGGGGGGGGGGGGGGGGGGGGGGGGGGGGGGGGGGGGGGGGGGGGGGGGGGGGGGGGGGGGGGGGGGTTGGGGGGGGGGGGGGGGGGGGGGGGGGGGGGGGGGGGGGGGGGGGTTTTTTGGGGGTTGGGTTGGGTGGGGGGGGGGGGGGGGGGGGGGGGGGGGGGGGGGGGGGGGGGGGGGGGGGGGGGGGGGGGGGGGGGGGGGGGGGGGGGGGGGGGGGGGGGGGGGGGGGGGGGGGGGGGGGGGGGGGGGGGGGGGGGGGGGGGGGGGGGGGGGGGGGGGGGGGGGGGGGGGGGGGGGGGGGCCCCGGCGGGGGGGGGGGGGGGCTTTTTGGTGGGGGGGGTCTGGGGGGGGGGGGGGGGGGGGGGGGGGGGGGGGGGGGGTTGGGTTTTTTGGTTTTGAGGTGTGGGGGGAGGGAGGGAGGGGGGGGGGGGGGGGGGGGTGGGGGGGGGGGGGGGGGGGGGGGGGGGGGGGGGGGGGGGGGGGGGGGGGGGGGGGGGGGGGGGGGGGGGGGGGGGGGGGGGGGGGGGGGGGGGGGGGGGGGGGGGGGGGGGGGGGGGGGGGGGGGGGGGGGGGGGGGGGGGGGGGGGGGGGGGGGGGGGGGGGGGGGGGGGGGGGGGGGGGGGGGGGGGGGGGCCCGCCCGGGGGGGGGGGGGGGGGGGGGGGGGGGGGGGGGGGGGGGGGGGGGGGGGGGGGGGGGGGGGGGGGGGAATTTTTTTTTTTAAGGGGGTGGCTCCTCCGGACTATAAGTGATAAGGGGTATCCACCCCAAAAAAAATTTTTTTTTTTTTTTATGGTACATAATACAAAAATACATACACCACCATAATCTTCACCCCTCTACGGTCATCCCCTATTTTGTATTATTGAAGATAGTTATTTTTATTGAAGTAAAAAAATGTTTTCTAGAAATAATATGCGAAACAACGTTTGCCGGGTCAGCTAGTAATTTAGTAAAAATCATATTAATATGACTAGTTTACAAACACTAATAGATTATTGAGCTTTGTTTCCGGCTGTTTCCTCAAAAGGTTTTTGTCACTGAATGGGCTCAGACTTGGACGTCATTCGACTAAACGAACTTTTGTTTAGTTTTCCTAACTCAGAAATAGTATTTGTTATTGGACTAAGAGCCTTAATGGATTTACTTTTAGGTACATATTTGATTAAATAATTGCAAATTTAGATGGAGAATGATTTTTAAATGTTTATTGCGCAAAATAAAAACCAATACAGAGAAAGCTTAAATGTTAAAAAAGTAAGTACAATAATGTTAACGTTTTTTGCTAATATAAACATACCAAGTTATTGCTTATGACCGTCATATACTTTAAAACATACATTTAACCTTACGTTTTTATATGGCTTTGACAGGTCAATCGCGTGACCAGATGAGCTACCGAGGCGGTTGACTTCATTGAGGATGTGATCAAATTAATCGAAAGACAATTATCGATGAAGCAGCTCAGCTGATCGGAAGTATTTGCCGGGAGTCGAGCCTTGACCGCACCGATGTCACACCTGTCAGCTGTGACGTACGAACATACAAACATCTCATACATATCCGTATCACCTGGGAACTATAGTTTATGTTCATTAATACGTATATATACTAAATGTTATAAGTTAGCAATTCTGTGAGTATTCTGAGATCTTAATATGTTAGGTAGGAAATAAGGCCATCATTATCTTAGAGCAGTGTTTTGCCAACTTTTTTTGTACCGTACCCCACCTTAGACTTTCTAAAATTCTTATGCCCCTTATAACATACATCATTTTTAATATTAAAAATTTAGTTTTTCACTTAAGGTTATCGGAAGAAATTACTAGAAATTTGTTAACGAAACACAGTAAGTAAATTTTCAAAACAATACAAATCTGAAATTATAATTCCAAATATTTTTAATCAACTTTCGAATAGCCCCCCAATTAACAATCAAATTGCCCCCTCTGGGGCATGGCCCCACGTTGGGAAAACACTGTTATAGAGTAATATAGGACAAATAACATGTTTCGTATTATTGAAAATCCTGACTCCTAGCTATATTCGCGAAGTAACAATGATTTTCAAATCAATAATTACTATTAATTTGATAACTTTAGTGATAAAATTCCCACTAAACAGATAGTGTGTATCAAGGTTAAAGGAAAAAAGTGTATTTAATTATTCACCGGCAAAGGTAAACCGTGCATTGGAAACTAACTTATGGTCGTGTGACTTGTGTGAACAGTCACATGTTGTGATTTAAAAACGATCCGTCAGAATTCGGACTATTGCACACGTTGTTTATGTTTATTTTTGTGTATTGGCAATTTATTATTAATAATTAATTGGCGAATGAGGTTTCTATTCGCGTTAAATTGTTAATATAGTCCGGTCAATTTAGACATAAAAATAATCGTCAAATAACAAAAATTTCGGAAAGCGGTAGTTTTAATAATAATCATCGATCCTATGTGTGCTAGAAAAGTAATTCGGGGTCAAAGATCAAAATCTGAGGCATTTTCATTTTTCCTCAAAACCAGTAAGTTTTATAGGAAAAAAAAATCGTGAAGACCATTTTTGTAGAGAATTTTAAGATCAATAGCTTTGCTTTCAACGGCTTGAAACTTTTTTTGATAAAACTTTCCACTAATATTTGGCTCTCTGGGAATTTTTGTTATTTCAAATATTTATTATGTTGACCGGACTTAATATACATGCTGACACTATTTATAAAAGCCCCGATGCTAGGTATAGGAATTGAAGGAATTGAAGCGTTTTTTTAATAACGAATCTAATAGAAATCAACACAAATTATTTTTTTTCTGAGCTCCATCAAGACCCAGGGTTCTATAAGCACCTTCGTCCTCAGTTAACGCAACTCGTGTGAAACACCTCTTAGTGGTCGCGTAGACAGCGCGCCGCCATGATGCGGCATTCTATATTCTATGGAGCTCGCATTCCTGCATAGTAATGTCTACTTACATACGCTGACTACACTAAACTTTCCTACACAACTCGCTTCCAAGAAACTGTCTTGATAATGCAAAATATATACTAAACTTCATTCATTTGTTGATCAAACCGTTGCAAGAGATAGAGACATTTAATTCATGTTTAATTACAGCTAATATCATACAAGGTTCATACACTGGCACCATACAACAAATATTATTCAATACATAATTATACTAACAAAAAAAGGAGAAGTACAATATTATTATGATTTTAAAGTAATTCACAAAAAGAAAACTTCAGTGTATCTATATATCATAAAGTGGAAAGAGTTGTATGTAAGTATGTTTGTAACGAAATAGCACAAAAAGTACTGGACCGATTTTAAAAATTCTTTCACCATTTAAATGCTACATTATCACTGATTAATATAGGCTTTAATTGCAAGAAAAAATAAGGATCTCTACTAAAAGGTGTAAAATAAAATATCTTTTATCGCATGCGCTGCGAAAACTATTGATGATAGAGACAAAAATGTTCCGCAATATTAAAGAACATATCAATATCTACAAAATTATTTAAAAAATAAATGTCCACCCGTGCGAAGTCGGGATGGGCCGCTAGTTATATATAAAATAAATATACATTTCTTTGTGTTTTCCCCCGTACCGTGACAGAAACTATATGTTCAAAGCGTGTATATGTTAGATAGACATATGTGTAGCACATTATGCAGGAATGTATTGGGATGAATCATTTATTACAATACCTACTTTACTGAGAATAACTAGCTCATGTGAGTACCTATTCCGATTAAACAAGGTCTTTACAAAGTTCTCATCGCAAAAGGAATTGATGTTTAATTTATTGTTGCTATATATAGAAAAATGATGTTATTTATTTTATATACAACAAGGGGCAAACGGGCAGGAGGCTCATCTGATGTTAAGTGGTACCGTCGCCTATGGACACTCGAATGCCGGAGACCTCGCGAGTGCTTTGCCGGCCTTTTAAGTATTGGAACGCTCTTTTCTTGAAGGACCTTAAGTCGAATTTGTGTTATTATTACTGTTATTTCTGTCAAATCTTTTAATGTTCCTGTTAACAGATTGTGTCGGATTTACAGTAAAATTGTCATCCGTGTTAATTATTGTTCTCATGTCTTTACATTCATAAGTATCTGATTGTCCTCCTTGTAACATGTGTATTGTCTGAGAGCAAAAATAAAATAAGTCAGTTGGGCAGATAGAGATGATGATGTTAGCGTGTGAAAGGTCTTGGATCACGCAACTTCAATCACAGTGAAGAAACCGGGGACGGATGTTCGTGTCACGTTACAGGAGTCGAACTCGACACCTCCACCCCGAGGCACTTTGTGTAATGCCATCCGGTGATAATGGTGGATTACACTTTCCCCAACAATCGTTTGACTGTACATTGTTATGTTAGAAAAGAGAATACTGTCTCACAAAGGATCGCACCGAAACCTACCAAAAACATTTTAATGTAAAACGAATAAAAAGCCGCTTCCTCAAAATGTCCAAGCCACAATTACAGAAAGCTAGAAGCAATTATCGCGTCCCAGTTGACTAACTAATCGATTTTTATTCGCAACCCAATAAAATATTCAAAGGAATAGCTTCACTGACGTGGTGCTGCGATGTAGGAGTTGAAGAAATGGGGCTGAGTTTTCTAAAGTTTGCACACAAACAACGTAGTATTTATTACATTAATTACACTATAGATATTATTGAAAAACAGATTATATATCTTCGAGGCTTATTTATATCTGGTGTCACACTTTGAAGAGCTATTGTTGACGAGAAAAATAATGTAGGCTATAACTTGAAGCTATTCAACCCGTACCCGTGTCTGGTAGGTACTAGACACTACCAGAAACTAACTCTTGATTAAAAAAATGTTTCGTCATAGTCGTAGAATAGTGACGGATCTGACAAATAGTAAACTTTACAGGCCCCGCGGGGGGGGGGGGGCCGGCCGCGCGCGGGGGGGGGGGGGGGGGGGGGGGCGGGGGGGGGGGGGGGGGGGGGGGGGGGGGGGGGGGGGGGGGGAAGCAAGAACAACCCCCCCCCCCCCAGCCCCCCTCCCAAAAAGCTGGAAGAAAAAAAAAGGGGAGGGCGCGCCGCCGGGGGCCACCCGCCGCGGGGGGGGGAAAAGAGAGGAATAAAAAAAAGAGGGAGGCCAGCCATTTCAAAATAATATAAACATGTTAGTTTTTTTGTCATAACTTTTTTAATTCATATTCTGTTATTATGAAAATTGGCATACAAGCAAACAAAAGGGTTTGTTGTGAAACAAAATAAAAATAATAACATTAAATTACACAGTTTTCAAGAAAAATCACATGCTTCTATGATCGTCTATCAAATCCATCATTTTACCCACTGATTAGTTTGAAATTTAAAACACTTGGATTTTTTTTAATGTAGCCGTAATATTTAGTCAATGTAGTATCCAAATATGATAAAAAGTGTATTTTAGATATTTTCAAATCCAACATTGTTCTACGATTGATTGTATTAAAAAAGATTTTTCAAAAATTAAAGTTTCCTTTAAGAAATCTTTAGTAATTGGTAAAAGTATTTCGTCAACTACACGTACCTATAAATAACCACCGCTCTATTTACTATTACTGGTCTTATATATAAACTATAACTGAATTTTAAATAATAATTCTCGACTTTTACAGGAAGTATGTTCACGGGGTGCAGTCTTAAATGTTATTGCAGAGACAATATGGCGTACCTATCTCTTATGAAACTAGATAACTACAATTGTAATTGTTACATAAATCTTGATAGTACAAGTTGTTGCAATAAAATTAATAAAACAATCTTATTACAATACCCTTGTTTTGTTTAACTTTCTTACAATATCTCGGCTTCCATAGGTAAATTATGAAAATTAAATATTAAATCGTGTACCGTGAATAAAACGGCGTAGGTAATTAACTATTTTAAAAATATAATATATAAAAGCAAGGACACATATTCCACTATCTTAATTTCATTTATATTTGCATTTTAGTATTCCAACTTTTCATGGATAAGAACTTGTAAGAGTAATTACGAATATTGTAGCTAAGTAATTATAAAAGTTCCGGATTAAAGACGCAAAGTTATGATGAATGGCTTAAAATGTGCACTAAACGTCCTACCAAATTGTTTTTCACGGTTACGGAAAGAAAAGTAATCTTTCTGCCCTTAAAATAAATAGTGATATTTTTAAAATTCTATTTCTTGTATGTTTAATATTTGCTTTAAATACACAATAATATTGTTCATTTATTATGAAAGTTACTTATAGACCATAGATAAAAAAAAATATCGAAAATGTTTTCATAGACATGATCCCTACGTCACATCCAACACTCACCAAGAAAGCCGTAAAAACAATAAAATACAGACGTCTAATAATCCATAGAGCAATTACTACATATCCTGGAGCCGTATTCACTTCTAAGAAACTCGAGACACCACATTATCTTACCATAGAGTATAAACTTAACATAAACACACCCTAGTTCACGCTCACTACACAATAAGTTGTAGAAAAAAAACTTTTCAATGCGATTGGCGCGAAATCCACGCACGTTGTCACGACCGATGTCAAAGCGAGCCCATGGCCGACTGCCGCTCACTTCGCCGTCGGGTGACCAGGCGCGCGATAAAATTACCAACTTGAATAATTTTTCACATTAATTTACTCTAATGTTTAATATAATAGCATGGTGACATAACTATAAATTAAACTATTTTTTTTTCTCGTTCGAATGGTTTTAAACTAAATGCCAAAAATAAAGCATGTTATCGCTTGTTACAAAACTTTGGAATGACAAGACAAATATATAATATGAGCGTGGTAAAAATAATTTTACAGCCATAAGAGATTTAAATTAAAATACTAGGTAATCTTTTTATGAGTAACTACTCATGAAAAGACAATTTAGTATTTCATATTATTTGCATATTAAATAAATAAACAAACCCTATAATTCGCGAAAGAGCGCGTTAAAATACATGTATTTTAAAATTTTAATCGTCACACAAGCAATTACTTAGTGCCATTCCTGTACTATTTATGTAAGAGGTACACAGAATAATATATTTTCTCCGTTTAACAGGGAGCAAAAGCTCTCTACGATCAGGCAACCCCAAAAACCGCGCGCCGTTGCCGCACTTACGCACAACGTAACAATAATGAGGTTAAAGTTTCAAACACAACTTTTTTATTTTCGGAGCTTCGCGATCTATGGATCTGTTATAATAAACATTGAAATGCATTTCATTATAATTATTAAACTTGAATCGCTTTTGCTTATACTAAAAAAAGGAAATTATGTTTTGTTTACAAAACTGTATATTTTCTTTTATAGGGACAATTTTTTTGGATTTTCCTTTTCGAAAATTAAAAACTTACGGTAGGAAAAAATAAACTGGATTTTTTTGTTTCGTTTCGTTACGTTGTACTGGATTTTTAGAAGAAATTATAAATTTTATATACATGCCTAATAATAAGTTAATTATATAAAAAATTAGTATCATACGTTTTATAATTAATAGTGGAATAATTGACGAACTGACGTGACGATAACAGTTGAGCTAATCTGTCAATAACAATAATATCGCGGGCGGGACTTTGTAAAACCACGTAAATTTATTGCAAAATATATAATCACTATTAATTAAGGTATTTTTATAACGCTTCGTCTAACCATAACATCTCTCCGTTGTAGGGCTTAAGAAGTCTTTAACTGGGTTTTTTAAAGTAATTCTCGCAGTGACCACATGGCCACATTTTGATATTTTTTGTTAAGATAGAATTATAAAAAAATATGTCAACGCAGGCTTGTTTCCATCCCAGCTACCTAATAATTCGTTATTTCTTTGAGCTGAGACCTGATAATCTCTGCCCCAGTACAACTTTTATGACAAATCAAACTACAATTCTCAATATTATTATCAAAGCGTGATCTTAGTTTACAACTTTATCAAGTGTACGCGACGTTGCCGCACTTAGCCCCCTTCAAACGTGCGAGAGGCACGTGCAAAAGGGACGGACTGCTCTCGTGGGGAGGGAATTGCTCTTTCCAATTGGGCGTTCTCGGTAGGGTTGACTATTGTATACAGGAAAACGGAGTGACAGAAAGATTAGTTGGATTGACTTTTCAGCGTCCGAATTAAGGGCGGCCCTACGTCAATTGAATGAGTTAAAAACACTTCTAACACGACACATTTTACATCATCTTCATGGTTGTGATTACAAAAAGATGCCGCGGATCTATTAATTCAATGATTTATAACTGTGGGTCAATTGAAATTTTTCTTAATTCGTTCAAACATTCTGACGATGTATTCGTGCCAAACTCTTTCAGCTATTTTCAGTGAAGCTCAGCTCTTTCTCATCAACGTTATGACAAAATAACGGTCATCTGATTAACCATAAACAATCATAGACAGTATTAAAAGTTTTCCAAACTGTTTCAGTAAAACATATACACTACTAAATTGTTTCGGTTAAAACAGAGGTCGTGTTAGCGGCGGTTATTTCGGTCGCGTTGCGGTGGCAGCCCTGCCGCGGCTGTGGCCATTATGAAAATTGTTTACAAAGTTAATTGTTAACCGCTTTATAAGCGCACTGCTCCCCGGATTTTATATAAACTGGAACTTCAGTCATTTACATACATAGTATCTTTCCGTTTAACATATAACTATAGACATTTCTTTAAACATTTCATAGCAATAATGATTCTCGGCAGATAAAAAGTATATAATAAATATAAATTACGCCCATCACGATACGTTTTTTGACTCAAAAAAATCGACGTTAAGGAAGAATTTGTAACATCATTCAATAAGGTACGATTACGTATACAAGTTAAAACTGAAAATAAATTCAAAAAAATTTACTGCAATCGTAAGTAACATTCATTTATTTAAACTTATAAAACATAGTGTTCGCGTAACTTTGGTATTCCTATATCCTATCCTCTGATTTCTCTTTTTTTTCTTTGTACGAAGTTACAAATATATAAAAAATAACACTAATTAAGAATACTATAATAATATAAAGAGACAATTTTTTTTTTTAAGATTTACGAGGGAGTCCAAAAGTTCGTGGAATGAAAGGGTTTTAGTAAAAATGAAACGGTAAATTTATTTTCCTTTTCAATAAATCACCCTTGCTGAATACATTTATTGATCTATGAATTAATTTTTCTAAACCATCGTAAAAATATTTTTTATCTTTTCCCTCAAATGAGCCAAATTGCCTCCTTTACCTCATTTCTCGGAAAATTTCCTTCCCCTTAAGTCTTTTTTTAATTGGGGAACAAATAAAAATCACTTGGGGCCAGATCTGACTATAGGGGTGGACTAGTGATTCGAAGCCATCTGTGTAGAGCAGCATTGCAACTTTGTTTGTGAACCGGCGTTGTCTTGAAGAGCAAACACCCTTGGTCAATTTTCCCGACGTTTTTCTTTGATGGCATCTTTAATTTTCAGATTGGGATGTTTGGTCCTGCCCTTTTCTTTATAATCAATCAGTATTATCCCCTCACAATCCCAAAAACAGTAGCCATCAACTTTCCAGCCGACTCCGACACTTTGAATTTCTTTGGCGGTGGGTCCCTTTTACATTGCATGGACTCTTGTTTGGACTCAGGCTCGAAGTGATGAACCCATGTTTCATCGCCGGTAACAATTGCTCAAAATCGATCCAGGATCGTCGCTACACAACTCAAAAAATGTTTTGACGCTTCGACGCGCTGCTGTTTTTGAAGCGGCGTGAGTATTCTCGGTACCCATTTGCACTGACTTTTGTCATACCCAGGTGGTCGTGTAGGATTCGCAAAATTGTGGTATCTGATACTCCAACTAATGCAGATAACTGTTTTTCTTCAAACGGGTGTCCTCCAGTACAATTTTTTCCACTTTTTCGAGATGTCTGATGTGGTGGCCTCAACTGGCCTTCCTGAGCGGGGGGTCGTCTTCAATCGACTCCCGACCATGTTTAAAAGACCATGCCATTTGTAAATCATTGATTTACTAGGGCATGTTCCCCGTAAACAGTTTCCATTTCATTCAAAATGGTCTGAGCGTTCTTTCCTTGCTTGGTAAGGAATTTAATGACAGCACGGTGTTCAATTTTCTCCATAGTTTCAGTTTTCTTCCGGATTGACGTTTTAGCAGGGAGTGTTCGTAAACGAATGACGCAATAGGGCTGAAACTCCATTTATACTATTATGAGTCCCCAATTAGTATGACACTAAGCGAGCGCCCCTATCCCCACTCCATCCCTCCATTCCACGAACTTTTGGACCTCCCTCGTAGTAGCCGTAGCCGCTGCAATACTGACTTGAAGCCTGAAGGAACTACTCGAGGTAGTTTTAGTGGGTATTGCTCACCCTGTCTCTAAATAGCAGAGATTCTGGTGTGGGTCGAGTCCTTTCGGAGCTACTTTCTGGGGCCGAGGGTGCTCAAATGTATTTCCACCTCAGATAAAATCGGCTTCGAAGGAAGATGACTTAAAAAGACTTACATTAAATAATAAATAATCAATTCAAGGACATTGGACAGTTAGTGAGACACGAGGAACTGCTGTTAAAAAAAAACTTCTCATTATGTAATACTATTAATTGGTTATATTATCCGTGGAACAGTGCATATTGTATAAAATACATTGTTTTTAATGCATATAAAAATAAATATCTTGTTTATGCGAATCAATTTTCATTAACAAGGAAACATAAGGATCTCATAATAACTTTGTAGTTTTAACATTGTTGATTTGTACCTTTTAGTACACCATCACCCAACTACACCCATCTTTTCTGATATTTGAGGTGGTATTTGCGCAGCCCCTGAAATAACTTGACCCACACCAGAATTTCTGCTATTCAGAGACTGGGTGAACCCTTATACCCAACTACCTAGAAAACAGAGCCTATATATTTTTTAGTACTGACAAAGACGAAATCCTAAAGCGTTTTAGTGGACAAGCTCGCGTCACTGAAAGCTCAGGAGCTATATTCTGGGGGCAACAGCAAGCTAACTTGATAAATAATTATTAAAGGGCGATCACTTTCATTCCGAGGATTACCGAACTCTTCCGAACGTGGACATCTGCCGCGTCGGCGCGTGCGTCGTTATTATTACCTGCGTGTGATTTGCGCAGGTGGGCCGTGGGTGAGTGCGAGACTTGTAAGGTTAACTTGAATTTTTCTTAGATCAATATCTTTCAGGGCACACCAGATACAATTGAAAATGTAGGCGGTTTAAACTAAGCTTTGGCCTGAAATAGTTTATTAAAATATTAAGCATATTCGAACTCAAGTTCAAACCATGACAACCTTTAACAGAATCCAAAATAATATGATGATAAGTAGATTGGACGAGCAGTATTGGCCTAGTGGCTTCAGCGTGCAACTCTCATCCCTGAGATCCCTGGCAGTGCCCCAATGGACTTTCTGTCAATCGTTCGAACGGTGAAGGAAAACATCGTGGGGAAACCGCCTTACCTTAGACCCAAAAGGCTGATCACCTACTATTAGATTGACAAATGATCATGAAACAGATACAGAAATCTGAGGCCCAGACCGAAAAAGGTCGAAGCGCCACTGGTTTATTTTTATTTTTAAGTAGATCAGACAACTACAGACACGTTCTTAGCCGTTTCATTATCATACCGCTACCGCAGGTGGTAATATGGCGCGGGCGCAGGCGACAAGGGCAGATAGCTATGTTTGAACATGGGAGTCGATGACCAACAATTGCTTTTTAATTATTTACTAAAGTTCGACAAACGCTATAATACTTATAGGCGCTAAACGAATAATTGTATATGTGATTTGTGGGTTCATATGATGTATACTCAAGCAAACAAAGATACAGGTATATCTAAGACCGATGGAACGATGTATGATAGGGAAGAGAAGAATCGATAAAATAAAGAATACATGGCTAAGAAGAACAACTAAGGTTGTTACAATAAAAAAGAAACTTAAGTGGAAATGGGCGGGGCACAGAAACAGAACATGGCCATGGCCATAGAAACAGAAAAGTGGAGCAAGAAAGTATTAAACTGTGCCCAATTTGAAATAAACGCAAACGAGGAAGACAATTTTGAAGGTGGATAGACCAGATTAAGGCAACAACTGGTGGTACATGGTGACAGGAATGGCGGGAATTAAAGCAGGGCACTAAATTTTAAGTGTAAAAAAGTCTGAATTAAAATGCTATATATATATAAAGAACTAAAACCTGATTCTGCAACAATTCCTTATTTCTTTGCCTAGAGGCAGTAACGACTATTTGAAATACATGTTTTTAAGAAATATCCAGCCATGGATGCCCGTGAATCTTAAAGAATCGAAAGATCCCCGTCGACTCCTCATGCTCTATTGAAATCGAACAAAAGCTCACACAATATTCGTCGGTACCTCTCGTCGCGTGCGCAGACGCATGAATTTATCCCGATTCCCTTACAATTGCCCCCCTCTCCCCCGGAGTCCCCTTGGCTCTCTTTTGTATTCTCCCCTCGGCTCAATCTTTTCGTAGGGTCGTTCAACTTGTTTTCGCTGGTCACAAGTGGATCAAACTCAAATCATAGATCACAATGATATTAAGATAACCAAAATTAAAAATTAAAATACATACTTGTTGGGAATGGAATTTCTACGTTTTATATATGTATATACACTATTTTTATGAAAACAAGTAAGTATCTAAAATAAGTAGGAATGTAAAAAGTAGGAAGAAAAGGTTCATATGAGCTTTCAAGCTTTCTACGGTGGGACAGATTTATATAGTACGTTTTTAGTAGTCGTAAATATATCGAGACAATTAAACCTACGCGAAAGGAAAAAGCCTATTATCGCAACTTAACGGCCGCCTGGCATAGACGCGAGACATTTAGATCATCACCGAATCGGTCCCTTAACCACGTGACCGACCCGAACAGGCCCCAGCCCGCGGGGGTCACTCAAAAGTCGCTATCCACCGCGCACCTGTTATAATTTGCATATAGGCAACGGCACTACGATCGGTTTTCGAAAGTTCGTGTAATGCGTAGCGTGTATCTCATCATCTACTCATAAAAATACATTAAATAATTCACCTTTAGACGCCATAACCAGAAGATACATTCAAAGATTATGCAAAAAACTCAGTTTTGTATCAGCGCGTTATGAAAATTTAAAAATTTAAGCTCCTACTATTTAAATAGAATGCTGAAGTTCGTATGCCACGGAATTTTGAATGCCTTAATGACTTTGATTTAAAAAGGATATTTTTAAGAAATCCATAGCACTTAAAAAACTGAAGCTTAATTGAGTATAACCAATACTAATTAATATTTGCGAAAAACTTGCTATCCTACATAAGTGCTATCACTACAATTACACTATCCGTAGTATTATATTATTATCGAGTAATGTTTTGATTAAAAATTAACCACATTAGTTAAATGTATTTAATAATGTTTATTGATGTTTTCCTTTAAATATTTGAACTTTTTTGTATATATTATGTATTCCATATTTGGCTATATTTTTACAATAATTGTTATGTTATACATATATAATTTATGTTAGATATAACGAAATAAATAAAATAGTGCGACTAAATCATTGAGTGAAACGCGTCTGTTTCGGAGTTTATTTTGCGTGGTTGAAAAGTCAAAATAACGGCTCATTATCGAGATGATATCGAAAAACAATAGTATTTCCCAATCTATCTAATATACGAACCGTGTTATAATTGGACAATTTGTATTCAGTTTGAGCATATCGTCACCGCGGTGTTGGGTTACCTGACGCGCATATCTTAACGTTGCCGAAGCATTTACAATTATTGTCATCAATATTAATCCTTCATTATTATTAATTGGAGAACCATTAACAGTATAAGGAATTCACACAGAGATACATTATTTTTCTCTCGGGCATTTTCGCTTGCACGAACCGCCAACTCGAGACAATTTTGGCCAAATTAACTAAACATCTTACAGGTTTTTGAAAATAATTATAACAAACAAACCTATAGAAATAAAAGAAATAGGATATATTGGAAGTAGAATGTACATAAATAATATGTTGTTAAGCCCAAAATTGGAAAAAAAATCGATTGTAATTCCAGAAAAGCGAACAATCTAGGCCAGTGTTCCAGTTTGGCACTTTGTTGTGCCCCACCTTAGCTTTTCTAAAATTCTTTTGCCCCCTATTTTTAATATTTTCAAAACATATAATATAAAACTGAAATTCAAATTCAAAATAATTAAAAAAAAATGAAATAGCCCCTCTTAACAATCAAACTGCCTCTCTGTAGGCTAAGTAAAAAAACCATATTAACGGGAAATTCGTGGAGAAAATTAAAGCCTGCATTTACTAGATTAAAATTGGACCTGTTTATATAAATTATATTTTATAGTCTATATTAGTCCATTGAAATGTTACAATTTGGCCAAACTCAAAAAAAAAAAAAAAAAAAAAAAAAAAAAAGGGGGGGGGGGGGGGGGGGAAAAAAAAAAAACCCCCCCCTGGGGGGGGGGGGGGGGGGGCCCCCCCCCCCCCCCCCCCGGGGGGGGGGGGAAAAACCCCCCCTTTTTTGCCCCCCCCCCCCCCCCCCCCCCCCCAAAAAAAAAAAAAAAACCCCCTTTTTGGGCACCCCCCCGGCCCCCCAAAAAATTTTTTTTAATTTTTTTTTAAATCCAAAAAAAAAAAAGGAGGGGGGGGCCAAACATTTACCCCTAACATGTTCCATAAATAAAATTGCGTCCTGTAACAAATGTTCAGCAAATGTAAAATTTCAATGGACTATATGTGTTTAATCCAGTTGAAGTATGCGTCCCTTCACCCTTTAATTCAAGTGTTATCAAAGTGAATTTTAAAATAAATTCATCACGCGATATCGATTTCAAATCGTTTAAAATAAATATTGGTTAGTGGAAGTGGGCACGTGGCTCACGATAACCATGTTTGCGAACTGATAAAGCTGTGATGCTATGTTAGGGTTATGTATAGGTATTTCGTGTTTCATATAAATTATACTATACAATATACATCCAACGGGGCATTTAGAAAGTATATTTTTATTTTGGTAAATTAGTCCATTATTTTTTTCTACATATTTTCATCACTCGGCAATGGTGATGCAATAATGGTGGCGCATGCTCTTTAGACACCATAGAAATTAATTAATTCATCATGATTTGGGAAATGAATTAAAGAAGGTACACATTTTTGGCTTTCATCTTACCTAACTTTTTATAAAAAAAAATTTGGTACTGTTTTACGGCGGAGCCGTGATTCGACAAATTGACTTTTATTTTTCTCGTATCTTCAACAGCGAAGAAGGAGCCTAATAAAATCTTCAACCAATGAATTTGCCCACGACAGTTGCAAGGGCATGTGAGAATTCACCCACACCAGAATCTCTGCTATTCAGAGTCTGACATACCCACTAGGCTCAGCTAAGTACAAAATTCATCAAAATCGGTTAATCTATATAGTCTGTTTATAAATAAATCGTTGTTTATTTTTTGCCATTCTCTTGACATTAATTAATACTTTTTAGTTTATTTTGAAGTCGGTTTTATTTTTTAAAAGGAATCTATTAAATCATTACTTTTAGTTATTTCAAAATTAAATTATAACTTTTACAAATGTTATCTATAAAGTGTATACTGTATATGTATGTTCAAGAAGAACATACAAAGGGACGTGTGTGTGAAATTTTTCGCACAGGTTCTTGACCCGATCTATTTCCGAAACGGGAATCGAACGGGGGCTTTATCGCTTCAGGGGGAACGACACTAAGGCTCAAGTTATAGGATATTTACTTCAAACCTACGACTGAACGTATAACATAAAATAGGTAACATTCGAAAAATAGTCGTAAAAATCTTTTTCTTTTATCTATCATTATTAACTCCTTTTTACCGAAGGACAGTGATGCCTACTCCTACAGAACCTACTACTTAGGGTATTACTAGGAGTAATATCGATTAAAACTCCCACAGTTTTGTGTTGTACACTCAGTTTAAGAGGTAATTTCAAATATGCGTCAAACATACATACAAGTTGTATAAAATTTCGATCTTGGAGTATTATAACTTTTATGACATTTCAGTTATAGCCACACTTATATTTGGTTTAGTTTCTTTCTCAAAATTATAAAGGTGTGTATTATATTAATATGTGTGTAATGGTGAATGTGGTACATCACAAAACTCAATTTATACTTATGTAACTTTAATTATGAGATTTATTTATTTGATTTTCTCTTTAAAGTACCCGTAAATAAATGTACCCCCTTAAAAACCCCGAAGACATCTTGATCCCTCCTAAGTTGGCATTACTGCCAAAGGGATAGTAAGAGACCACAGATATCCCCTAACATAGCTTTCCGAGCCAAGGCTGTACATTTTGCTCACTCAGGCTTTTTTATCTTTATAAGCGTGACGATTTCCTAAATCGTCGGAGTCACGCCCCGAGAGTATAGCCAGACGTAGGCACTCTCTTCAACTGTTACATTCATTCGTTAACATTTCATTATTTCGCTTATATTCTAATGTTGCACGCGAGTGGTTAATATAGAGTAAAAAAATCCTCTTATGACGCCATGATGATCCAGGAATCGTACAATACTTCTATAGCTTCATCCATTTACATGATTCACCATTCACCAGCAGACGTCAAAAACAAAGCTACAAATATGTCGCTCTCGTATATGAGTTGAACCACTCACCGGATGCGTTTGCGCGTCTTTTAACTTACTGGCCACCCAATAATTATCTCGAACATTACTTACCTGAAAAGGATAATTATTATTAATTAACCATTTTCCATCATTGAACATCAAAAATAAATGTAACTACGAGCCGAAATTAAAAAAAATGTACATATCTCTATAACATCGACCAATGGTAATAAAATAACTGTTAAAATTGGTTCTTGTAAGATGTGTGATGTGTTCTGTGCTTTCAGATTTATTTAATAAATCCTTTAAGAGACAATTATCATTATGACAAAATAAGAACACAAGATTTTACTTTGACATAGAAAATATTGGAAAGGACAAAGGGGAAAGAGAAGAAGGCGCCCCAAAAAAAAGGTGGATAGAAGAAATAGAAGCGTTAGCAGGAAGCGAATGGAGAAAGAAAGCCATGGATTTTTGGAAAAAGCTGGAAGAGGCCTTTACCCATGAAGGGGTTCCGATCAATGGTTCTGAAGGATTTTTTTACACTAACATAATTTTAGCATGCAATATTTATTTGAAGGACAGACTTCACAACTCAACAGCGAACCATGCATAATAATACTGCATGTTTGGCAGTACAAAATACCTAAGATGCCCTATTTTAAACAGAAATAACAGGGCAATATATTTTAAAACATTCCCAGCTCTTCGCTCACTATTAAAATTGGCATAAGCATTCCTTACCTGTTCCACGCCATATGCTTTTAAAATCTCCAAGCATTGTTCGTGGGCGAATCGAAAGGTACAAAAAAATACACCGAACATCTGTCGTTTGACACCCCCAACCACCCTCGACGAGCGGGACAGCGTTATGGGTAACGTTCCAGTGTAAAGGAGATAGTTCCGAACCCTCGGGCAAAAAATGTATGCGCGCACGCATCTAGCGGGTTCCGTTTCCGAATTCAAATGGCGATTAAAATCTTTTAATTTTTTCTAGACGAAGGATATGATGCGTCTTGTTATTAGTTTGAGATTTAAATGTTCCCGCAGGACATGAAACTCCATTATAGAATTCAACCTTTACTTATGAATAAAACTCAACAGCATCAATATATCGTCATGATCGTAAAACAATGTCGGATTAGAAAAAAATCCAAAATCCACTTTTTATCATATTTGAATACTACATTGACTAAATATTACGGCTACATTAAAAAAAATTCAAATTAATCAGCCGGTAAAGTGACGGATTGAATTGAAACATGTGATTTTTCTATGGTCTGTGTAATTTAATGTTATTATTTTTATTTTGTTTCAAAACAAACCTTTTTGTTTGCTTGTATGCCAATTTTCATAAAAAAGAATATGAATTAATAAAGTTATGACAAAAAACTAACATGTTTATATTATTTTGAAATGGCTGCCCTGTAAAGTTTACTATTTGTCAGATCCGTCTCTATTCTATTTATGGTTACTCTTATTCTTCAATATATAGCCACGAATAACGAACAGTAACAAAACTTTCTTTACGTATGGTATAGTTATAGTCCCTTTAAAAGACCGTAAATTTTCAGGAACGTGCTTCGGACTGAGAATTCATTATTAGAAAAAACATTATATAGTGAAACAAAACAAATTGTAGTCGCAACCAATAAAACACCGTTCACTTCATTAATACCTTTAAACAATACAGTTTTCGCAAACATTACCGTTCAACGTCATAAAACATCTGTTCCGAATGACAGTCGGCCATTGTTAAATGGCGCGAAATACAAACAGGTCATAGACTATATTGCTTCTTTTATTATTTTAAATTTCGAAAATCGGCAACGCTTTCCCACGAGCGGCCAGGAAGCCAACCCTAAGCCACCTTCGGAAGAAAAAAAAACGCCCGCATGATTTTTGAACATCTGCCCTGCGCGCTGTCCCTTTCCCTCTTCTACTTTGGATATACTCATCCCGTTTGCGTCAGGTACAACTTGCCACGTTACAAGTGTGCGTAGGATCATCGTAAATGCACTAGCCGTCCTGAATTGGCTATGTGCATACTAAAATGTTGTTTATATTCAAATGTAACTAGTTTTTATGTTTCGCGAAGATTCTTAACCGCAATTAATCGACTATTAATTGCGTTTAAGCCATTGTATTGTTAAGTATTTTAAATGTTTCGGGAATGGGGTGCTTAATAATTATGGTTTTTGCATAAAAACTCGAAATAGTTATACAAAAATACGTGATATTATTTAACTATTGATGAGTCTTCTATAGTTAACTATATCAAGAGATTTATTATATAACTGTATGTTTGGAACGAATAAACTTAAAGCCACTGGACTGATTCCAAAAAAACACCATTAAAATGCTACTTTACCCCTGAGTAACATAGACAAAATATATAAAAAAGGTTCAGCCAGGAAAGGCCGCTACAGTTATATAAATAAACTAGTGGACCCCACAGACGTTGTCCTGCATGATATTTAAAGCGATTAGGATATTAAGCAAAGTATGAAAGTACCGACTGCAGTGCCATCTGCCGGGCTGATTTGTGAATCTAAACCATTCCCAGATCCCCTTGAACACACACAAAAAATTTCATCAAAATCGGTCCAGTCGTTTGAGAGAAGTTCAGTCACATACACACGCACACAAGAAATATATATATTAAGATATGAATGAAAATAATAAAGTATAATCTTGACAAAGGTACATTTAGGGGGGGGGGGGGGGGGGGGGGGGGGGGGGGGGGGGGGGGGGGGGGGGGGGGGGGGGGGGGGGGAGAAAAAAAAAAAAAAAAAAAAAAAAAAAAAAAAAAAAGAGAAAGAAAAAAAAAAAAAAAAAAAAAAAAAAAAAAAAAAAAAAAAAAAAAAAAAAAAAAAAAAAAAAAAAAAAAAAAAAAAAAAAAAAAAAAAAAAAAAAAAAAAAAAAAAAAAAAAAAAAAAAAAAAAAAAAAAAAAAAAAAAAAAAAAAAAAAAAAAAAAAAAAAAAAAAAAAAAAAAAAAAAAAAAAAAAAAAAAAAAAAAAAAAAAAAAAAAAAAAAAAAAAAAAAAAAAAAAAAAAAAAAAAAAAAAAAAAAAAAAAGGGGGGGGGGGGGGGGGGGGGGGGGGGGGGGGGGGGGGGGGGGGGGGGGGGGAAGGGGGGGGGGGGGGGGGGGGGGGGGAAGAAAAAAAAAAAAAAAAAAAAAAAAAAAAAAAAAAAAAAAAAAAAAAAAAAAAAAAAAAAAAAAAAAAAAAAAAAAAAAAAAAAAAAAAAAAAAAAAAAAAAAAAAAAAAAAAAAAAAAAAAAAAAAAAAAAAAAAAAAAAAAAAAAAAAAAAAAAAAAAAAAAAAAAAAAAAAAAAAAAAAAAAAAAAAAAAAAAAAAAAAAAAAAAAAAAAAAAAAAAAAAAAAAAAAAAAAAAAAAAAAAAAAAAAAAAAAAAAAAAAAAAAAGGGAGGGGAAGGGGGGGGGGGGGGGGGGGGGGGGGGGGGGGGGGGGGGGGGGGGGGGGGGGGGGGGGGGGGGGGGGGGGGGGGGGGGGGGGGGGGGGGGGGGGGGGGGGGGGGGGGGGGGGGGGGGGGGGAGGGGGGGGGGGGAAAAAAAAAGGGGGGGGGGGGGGGGGGGGGGGGGGGGGGGGGGGGGGGGGGGGGGGGGGGGGGGGAAAAAAAAAAAAAAAAAAAAAAAAAAAAAAAAAAAAAAAAAAAAAAAAAAAAAAAAAAAAAAAAAAAAAAAAAAAAAGAAAAAAAAAAAAAAAAAAAAAAAAAAAAAAAAAAAAAAAAAAAAAAAAAAAAAAAAAAAAAAAAAAAAAAAAAAAAAAAAAAAAAAAAAAAAAAAAAAAAAAAAAAAAAAAAAAAAAAAAAAAAAAAAAAAAAAAAAAAAAAAAAAAAAAAAAAAAAAAAAAAAAAAAAAAAAAAAAAAAAAAAAAAAAAAAAAAAAAAAAAAAAAAAAAAAAAAAAAAAAAAAAAAAAAAAAAAAAAAAAAAAAAAAAAAAAAAAAAAAAAAAAAAAAAAAAAAAAAAAAAAAAAAAAAAAAAAAAAAAAAAAAAAAAAAAAAAAAAAAAAAAAAAAAAAAAAAAAAAAAAAAAAAAAAAAAAAAAAAAAAAAAAAAAAAAAAAAAAGGGGGGGGGGGGGGGGAAAAAAAAAAAAAAAAAAAAAAAAAAGGGGGGGGGGGGGGGGGGGGGGGGGGGGGGGGGGGGGGGAGGGAAAAAAAAAAAAAAAGGGGGGGGGGGGGGGGAAAAAAAAAAAAAAAAAAAAAAAAAAAAAAAAAAAAAAAAAAAAGAGGGGGAAAAAAAAAAAAAAAAAAAAAAAAAAAAAAAAAAAAAAAAAAAAAAAAAAAAAAAAAAAAAAAAAAAAAAAAAAAAAAAGGGGGGGGAAAAAAAAAAAAAAAAAAAAAAAAAAAAAAAAAAAAAAAAATCCCCCCAAAAAAAGGGAAACCCAAAAAAAAAAAAAAAACCCCAAAAAAAAAAAAAAAAAAAAAAAAAAAAAAAAAAAAAAAAGGGGGGGGAAAAAAAAAAGGGGGGGGAATTTTTTGGGGGGGGGGAGGGGAAAAGGTGGGGGGGGGGGGGGCGGGGGGGGGGGGGGGGGGAAAGCAAAGCCAAAAGGGGGGGGGGGGGCGCGGTGTTCTAAAAAAAAACGGGGGGGGGGCTTGGGGGGGGGGGGGAGGGGGGGGAGAGGGGGGGGCGCCAAAAAAATCCCCCCAAGGGCGCACTAAAGATCTCACCCTAAGTCTTTAAACAAAGAAATTACTGAGTTTTCAAATTTCTTTTCAATTCAGAAATTATTATTTTTAACTTATAAATTTAATTTAAGTTTATTTATAAGAAAAATAAAGATAAAGTTACGATATACTCGTATATTTTAAATTATTACTAAGCTATTTAAACAGCAAAGTCAGGTTTCCACCATCAGATACAAGGTTATTTTATATTTATTTCAACACACATTAATGTGTCACAAACCCCACCCTAGCTACACAACATCGAGCAAAACTAACTTTTATCTCAAAGCTCGTAGCGCTAAAACTGTATACAAAATTAAAATGGACGTTTGAAAGGGGCGCCCGCGCACCCTAACGTAAAGTGCTCGGTCTCTCTTACGCAAAACGTGGGGTGAGAGCCAGTTATATAAAGCTATCAACATATTAGTGACGATTTGTATTCGGCGTTTACTACGCGTTTTTATTAGTATATTCACATATAAGAACGAGCCGCCTATCTTCTCATTAATTCTGACACTATAAGATAACTTTCTAGTTAGAAACGTCTGGACATCCCTAATGGAGCGTTTAAATGACTAAAATAAATAACTACACTCGCGAGCAAACAAATCGACTCAAGCGCTACCTCTGCATTCAAAGATTGTTTTAAGTGAAAGTATACAACATTTTAATAAAAATGATATGTCATTTGAAAGCTTAAAACTTCAGCTTTTATGAGATGACATTATTATTAATATCCATGTATCCTTTTTTTATTATTGGTGTCTGAACTTAAATGGGAGAAAAATGGGATTTTGGGTAAAGGAGTTGTGTTCAGAATTGACAAATAAAACACGTTTTTTTTTCTTAAAGAGTATAACATTTATTGGTTCACTAATTGGTATTGCCCCCCTAGCCCAAATTACAGCCCGTATTCGGTTCTTCATCAACCTTATTCATTTTTTGACGGTGTCTTGAGGAATACCTTCCCACTCCTCTAACAAAGCTGCTTTCAATTCTTCAAGGCTCGAATGGGCTGGATTTCTTGCTCGTACCCTTTGTTTGAGCTCATCCCATAAATGCTCGACGGGATTTATGTCTGAACTGAGCGCAGGCCAGTCCATTGTGCGCAAATTGACTTCTCGAAGAAACTGCTGAGTAACGCGCGCTGTGTAGCATCGAGCATTGTCATGCATTAGGATGAAGTCTTCGTCAACAAATCCTGCGTAGGGCACAACATGTTCCAGGAGAATATTTGTGATGTACCCATCAGCTGTCAGTCCTGCTCTTCGGCCTACTCCAGGCACG
Source organism: Pieris macdunnoughi (assembly GCA_905332375.1). NCBI lineage: Eukaryota > Metazoa > Arthropoda > Insecta > Lepidoptera > Pieridae > Pieris > Pieris macdunnoughi. The sequence continues at coordinate 370,025 of CAJOBZ010000011.1, forward strand.
AAAACGAGCTGGGTTTAACCCTCCAACGAGATATCAGCGCACATCATGCAAGAACCGCCACCAAAGGCAACGATTTCTGCTAATCAGCATTAGTAAAATCGCTCTTCCGGACGCCTGTAGACCCGGCCTCTCCTGTCACTGCCATGCAGACACATCCTGCACTCGTCAGTCAACAGGATCGACCGCCATTACCCAATGCTCCAGTTAAGATGCTCTCGAGCAAACTGTAGCCGAGCTTGCCGGTGGCCTGCAGTCAATTTGGGGCCCGTTGCAGGCCTTTTTGGAGTCTGGTTGGCTTCCTTCAGACTTCTTCTTGCTATCCACTCGCTGAAAGCTATACCTCGAACACGTCTCAGCTCGCCCTGCACGTCGACACCCGTAAGGTGCCGATTTCGCAGGGAGGTTGAGAAAATGAAACGGTCGTCTCGTTCAGAAGTACAACGGTTGCGGCTGGTTGTTGGTCTCCGAGTGAATGCTCCAGTCTCTTGTCTATCGTCTGTATACTCGGGATACAGCAGATTGACTCAAGTGAAGCTGGGAAGCGACTACTCGCTGACTGAGTCCTTGTTGCAATAAGGCAAAAACTTGAGCGGCATCTTGAGGTGTGGTATCCATGGTTTCTTGAAAACAAAGAATGCAGGTTGCGGAGATGTGTATCGGTCAACTGTTTATAAGCAACTCATAAAGGTTGAAGGGTAACGGGGGTTTTATAGGGGTAGAGGGTAGCGCAACTTGCTGGTAGCGTAGTGAGTAATTTGTCCCATACGCACTAATTGCGCAAATTAACATGTTGGTAGTCGTTTTATTTAATCGTGTTGATGTTTTTTTTAAAGCTTAGGTTTCAAGCTTTCAAATGACATATTATTTTTATTAAAATGTTGTATACTTTCACTTAAAACAATCTTTGAATGCAGAGGTAGCGCTTGAGTCGATTTGTTTGCTCGCGAGTGTAGTTTAAGAGGTTCCTTGTTTAACAATATTTGTTGAACTATGTCCCGTACATATATTAGTATAGCAATTCTGCCAACAACAAAAGATCCTATAAAGCATTAAAATATATAACGCGGTAGCTCTGGACCGCGTTATAGGAAATCGCGTTGTAGAAGCATTCTCGTAAAACCATTTTTTTTATCAATTCAATAAAGCTATTAAGTTTAATTTATAACACAATAAAAGCCGATGTAAAGAACGCAGAACTAATTATGTACTTGACAAATCAATATAAATTTCTCACTAGAGAAATATAATTTTAAAAATCTCCGCGTTATATGGGGGTCTGAAATAGCGTTATACGAATATGGTGATTTCCTGTATAGTATAACTTGTGCAATAACTTGATACTTTAGTATTAATATTTCGCGCCTTTCTGGAATACACTGGAGAACATCCTACGACGCTTTCAAAACGTTTATTTAACGCTGTCATAAACCGCAGCTAGTCTGATCATTCCCTATTGGAAGTATCTAGAATAGGTTTGAAATTAAAAACATATTGGAATTTATTATGTGAAAATAATCTTCGTAAATTGATTTTTGGTGTAATAGGAAATTAATTTTATTTGGCGTAAAGTATCTTATTTATGTGCCTTATATAATTAAATAGTCGTATATAACTATTACTTACTTTATTTCTCATAATCGCTGTTAAATGATTAGTCTTTTTATAGGGATCCAGGGATTTGATATTCTTATCTGGGTATCCTTAAGAGCTGCCTTCTTTAATTATTCCATTCAAGTTCTATAAAATTAAATATACTTTTTCTTTTGAAAGTCTATTAAATATACTTTGTTTTTTTATTTTCAAAGTCTATAAAATCTGCTTTTTCTTGTCTTTTCAGTCTATAAAATATTATTTTTCTTTTCTTTTCAATGTCTAAAAAATCTACGTTTTTTTTCTTTACAAAGTTTTTAAAATCGACTTTTTCTTTTCTTTTCAATCTTTACAATATATATTTTTTTTCTTTTCAAAGTCTATAAAATATATTTTTTCTTTTTTTTTCAAAGTCGATAACATATACTTTTTCTTTTTCTTCAGTCTATAAAATCAACTTTTTCTTTTCTTTTCAAAGTTTTTAAAATCAACTTTTTCTTTTCTTTTCAAAGCCTATAAAATCTACTTTTTCTTTTGTTTTCAAAGCCTATAAAATATACTTTTTCTTTTCTTTTTAAAGTCTATAAAATATACTTTTTTATTATTGACTATTAATTGAGTAATCGAAAAATGTTTCAATACTTCAAACTTCCCTCTTAAAACATTATACCCCTTTTTACAAGTCGGTCTGCAAGTTTTCAACGATTTAGAACCTGTTCCAACTTTTTACTTGTAAATAAACACAAATTCATGAAATTCACAAAACCGGTTGTATGAATGGGACGTCTGGTCAAAGACCCTAACAGCTGGTGAGATGAAACTCGGTCGAATTTTACTAATACTACTTCGAGAGGAGCATGGCAACAATTATTCGAAACATGCTTTGCATGGAGGGAAAAGTAACTAAACCAGATGAGTACCATCTTTTTTTTTTATTTCAGAGGTCAAGCTACTTTTCATCATAATCGACGGGTTCATTAAATGCTATTGAACCCATTTTAAGAGGCTTTGTGTTAGACAAGAGTTTGCATCCCGTACGTCCCACGGGATTGGCGCAGGGCAGGCCAGGTGCGATGCGCCCGCGCATACGTGTCAATATTACCTTCCACTTTAACAGGGTTTCTGCCTTTTTCACTGACGAATTTGTGCATTTTCTTTCATACGTCACGTTTTCTTCTATTATTATATTTAAAAAAAGCAATATTGTATTTAACTTAATAAAAATAATATCCTTTTATTTCAGTTACACTTACACACATTAATATTTCTATCTCATTCTTTATTCTGTGTGCCCTTTTTTGGCAAAGGCCTCCTCCAAATCCCGCCATTCCTCTCTGCAGTGTGCCACTCTCTGCCACCTACCACCTGTTATTTTGGTCTATCCACATATTTACCTAAATTAAGTTATTTTTTTAATATTAAAAAAAGAGATGCAGAAATCAGCTACGTGAGGTTTCTACTGCAAGATGTTAATAAATAATAGGCACAAAATCTTCACTACAACAAACATACAAACACTGCAAAAACTAAATAATTACGGCACACGTTCCTGAAAAAAACGAACACAAAAGAACACAACACTACAAAACTGTGTAACTCAAGACAAACACAAAGTGTAAGATAGCGTGTAACACTAGTGCAACCGCCGCTCACCCATTGTGGGGGCACGTCCGCGTGCTGGTGGTGCTGATTGTGATGATGCCGCCTGTCGGGCTGGTGGTGCCCGTTGGCCGCTGCGCACGACGTCGCCGCCACGCCGTACTGACGTGCAAACATTCATTGATAAGGAAAACAAACTAATTATCTTATTAGTCTCTCCAAAATTATTCCTAGTTAGGGCACATAGATTCAAAAGTCCACGGTGTTCAGCGGCGGCCTAGCTAACACTACGCTTTTAAAGCCCGATTCACATATATCAGTGAAGCCACAGTTCCGTCAACGTGTCCACTCAGTTCAGTATCAGTGATACAGTATTGCGTCAGTCATTCAATTCACACATGTCAGTACTGAGTTTACGGAGCTTCAGTGAAAACGTATCCGTCGTCAAGTAACGTGATTATGGCTCTGTTCAATACTACGGAGCTAGCAATGATAGCTGTTGCTTTAGACGAAGAAGAAGAGCAGCATAAAGGAAAAGAAATTAAATGGGCGCATGAAGCATGGCAAATAAGAGAGACGGAAGGAGAATTCATCACATTATACAAAGAATTAGTTAAAGATGAAAGAAAATATTTTAAAATGTCAGAGAGCTGCTTTAATATTCTTCTGCAATAAACAAAATGTAACAAATAATAACACGGCGTCAGTGATCCGACAAAAAATATCGTTGTCAACGAATCTGTCCGTGATTGCCGGTGTCGTCACTGACACTGACAAGTGGGGATGCGTTTATAGAGAACTTATGAAAGAATATTTCGCACTGTGCCGGTACTATGGCTTCACTGATATATGTGAATCGGCCTTAATAGTAATTTCAAATCAAATAATTTATTTACTGTGTTTACAATAACCGAATAGGTATAAAAAACACTAAAGCTAAAACCATACAATTTACTCTATATATATTTGCCCCATAGACACAGAGCTAACAAAGACGTGTAACGAACGAGTGCGTCGCCTATAAACCCTGCTAAGTGGACAGTGAAGCACATCCGACCCTCTAATGTATTGGACATCTTTAGATTCTTATTTAATTTAATCACTATTTATTTATTCCTATCATTTTGCTGACGATTTGTTTCCCCTTTAAACGTTAAAAAGCAGTGCAATGTGTTTTAATGAAATCTCTTATTCGTCGAATATATGTACATGATGGTGCGTTTTTTTAAATGGATATTGATGTTATTTAATAGAAATTAAACTCTATTGATTGCTTTGTAACATGTAAATTATTTTATTACGCTACAGTGTAGTAAGTAAAGGCTAATACAACCCGTTTTCTAAGTTGTAAACGCTACAAATCTTATTGGAGCTTTCCATTTGATATTTTAAACTACAACGAAATAAAAGCTTTGAACTTGACTAAGTTTACGCGATACGTTATCCTGTAATAACTGGCTGATCGATATTTTAAGAACTTAATTGCAAGTAAAACACGTCACAGGATGAACTAGTTGGCCCAGTAACCAGGTGTTGTCTCGGAATGAAGTTTATGACAACAATCAAGTGTTCTTATCCGTTAAAACTAATTACAGATATGCCGCGGGGATAAATTTTTGTTCTTATGAGAAAAATTGTCACGGTACCGAGTGCTTATATGCCATGACTATTCCACGACAGAATCTTTAAGGGATAGAGCGGCAATTGAAAAACAAACTTCTAAGCAAAACGTCCCGTGATCCGTTAGATATAAGAACAGAGATTACGGAGTCCACGTGCCGTCGCGTAAGCGGGCCTACGGAATGCGACCGGACCGGCAGATGTTTCGTGCTCCAAGTGAAATTATTCTTTGAATTTTTTTTATTAGCGGCCGCGGATTAGCTCGCGTTTAGCTTACACCGTCTGGAGATTAACCGTCTAGATTTTTATTGGGCTCTGAGCGAAGCCGGTTCACTTTATTTACTTCAAAATGTCATTGATTCAGTGTCCGTTAAAGCAAGAGTATAACATTATTCAAATTACGAGAATGTAAGTGCGTGCTCCTATTTCACCATGCCTCCTGCTGATAGAGGACAAATCGTTGTTTTTAATTTTTATTATTATAATTTATTACTAAAGATGTCATGTGGAACATGGTGTAATGGTTGTTGTTGCAAAGAGTGGCGGACAGTTTATTGCCAGTTCTTCTCTTCCGTTCTACGCCCTTCATTTGAGAACTGGCAGTAAATGTAAAATTAGAAGTATTTAATGTAGTTATATTTCTTTTTTGACGTTCATAAGTGTACATTATGTAACTACATGAATAAATGTTTTTTGACTTTGACTTTCATTATTGGGTATTGTAAAATAAACCTTAATACAAAGCAATACAGACACCGAGAAGAAATAGTATATGTTCTGGTTCTAAGTTTTTACCAACCCCTTGGGTACTTTCTGAATTACAACTAGCGACCCAAAAACGAAATACTAAATACAGCACGTCGGTACACTCTTAATAAATATTATTTCAAGAATCGTCCTCTAATAAAACCATTAAAAAATTACACTCTAGAGTATAGCGTAATTTATAAACAATCCCACATACGGGATAAATCATAAAATAGAGTGATAAACTGATCTAGCTGTCTAAAAAGCAAGTTTACCTAACTTATTGTAGATCAAATATGATCAGAGCTACCCCCGCACATACATAAATCATAATGTTATGTTACTTCAGCAAGAAACCTCACTATAAATATGTAAATCTTTCGCCAACAACTTTTGCACGATGTATTTTTTGTATGGACATATTTTGCTTACAAAATAGGCTTGTACATAGATAAATACATATTTGGAGTATATTAAAATACCCTTTGATTATCAACTTTACAAAATAAAATTTAACTGTAACTTATTATAAAATTTAAACTTAAAATTCTTTACTTTTTGTAACCCTCATTCATACGAACAATAAGAGAAATAGCTATGGTTTTGTTCTTATCACTTTCATTACACAACCCCCCATATAACGCGGTGGTACGGCCCCGCGTTTTAGGAAATCGTTGTAGGAGTATTATCGTAAAACCGTTTTTTTAACAATACCAAATCTAGGAACACGAATTTAATATTATATAATTGGAACAGGCGCAAAGGTACGCTAAACTAATTATGGACTAGACTTATCATTACAAATTTCACACTACAGAAATATAACTTGAAAAATATCCGCGTTATATAGGGAACGCAAATCGCGTTATACGAAAACGATATTATTGTATTTAACTCGCAAGAAACCGCTTGGTTTGAGTTTCAAAAAAATATACTTAAATTACACGGGGGATGCCTATTAGCAAAAATTAATTTAAAACTAAAGCATTACAAAAGAAAAGAATGGAACTCACCACTCCATTATCCATTCCTCCATATGGTGATTGGTATCCAGGTTTTTCTGTGACTGCAACCAAACCGTACATTATAAACCACCAAACGATAACATCGAACCACACATGATAAGTGCACCACCACGTTCCTCAAACGATTTCTTTAGTTCGTTATGCCATATTCAGTAACATAACTTTAAAATAATAAATAAAAAATCGCAACATCTTAATAATTAATATATATAAATTACGTGTCACGTTGTTTGTCCGCTATGGACTCCTAAACTACTGAACCGATTTCAATCAAATTTGCACACCGTGTGCAGTTTGATCTAACTTAAAAGATAGGATAGCTTACATCTCAATTTATGCCCGTAATATTATTTTATTGCAAATTATTTGTTAATTATTTGATAGTCACAACTCTAACAGATGGCTTTCACATAAGCTACAATTTAATGGCATTACCACCAAAAAAGCATGACTGGTGTTCTCCTACCGTTTCCCTTGAATAGTTTACTACTATGTAATATAACAAAAACCTTAGCCACAGCAACGCTTGGCCGGTCTGCTAGTAATAATATATATCGTATTTAAGAGTAATTCTAAAAATTACTTCTAATCAGACAAAACATGTAAAAAAATAAAATAAATCAGTGGCGCTACAACCTCTTTTAGGTATTGGCCTCAGATTTCAGAATCTGTTTCATGATCATTTTTAAATCTAATAGACAAGTAGGTGATCAGCCTCCAGTGCCTGACACACAGCGTCGACTTTTTAGGTCTAAGACATTTACTCACGAAGTTTTCCTTCACCGTTCGAGCAAATGTTAAATGCGCACATAGAAGGAAAGTCCACAGCCGGGGATCGAACCTACGACCTCAGGTATGAGAGTCGCACGCTAAAGCCACTAGGCCAACACTGCTCAAACATGTACCCTAAGGAATACATGATTTAGAATAATTTTGATAAACATTTTTCGCTTAACATTTCGATCAGCTTCTTTACGGTTTTGGCGTAATTAATATCTACGATCCATTAAAAGTTGTCAACTAAAGTCATCACTCACTAAATTTACTAAACGCAAGAAAATTAATAATTTTGCGCCACAGATTATTCAGATATCAAGTTCAAAGTAAAGACACCGTCTCAATATTCCCACGAGAACAGCAAAACGTGAGTTTGGGTTGTATTCTGCCGCATTTTGAACAAAAAACATTTAAAATGATTTCCCAAAAATCAATCATTTCTCCCTATATATCCCTAGTTCAAAATATTTTCCGTGATTTTTTTAAATAAAACGCTCAAAAACCTTTATACAATTTTCGCCACATGTCAGTAATTCATTGCGGTTTTAATTCACTCTTAGTTAATCCATTCGTAAAATTATTGTTCAATACACAATGAACCCTTTTCCGAAGGGGATTAAAAAATAGGATTTAAGCGTATAAACTTAATTTTTAATTGACAGTTGTGACTGGGTTACATTTTTAATTAATAATAACATCGAGAAGAAATCTTTGAAAGACACCAATTTCAAAAATTTTGTAACAAATTTAATTAAGAGAAATGTATTTTAAGATTTGTAAGGGCACAGTTATTGCAAATACTTAACTTCAGACGTTGAAGCCGTTGACAAAACATCTAATTAACCACGCTAGTCTTAACAGAGTCAGACAAGATTAAGAAGATGGCATTTAATTATCAAAATTGTTTTGTACAATGCACATTTAACTAGACTCAGTACAGGATCTTGCTTTTCATGTATCTACTAAACTGACTTATAAAGATAAAAAGGAAAAAAAAATTAAAGCTTGATAAATGTTCCTAGGGGGCCGTTTAAGTATTACGTAAGCACTATAGGGGGTAGGGGGGTTCTTTGATTTTCTTATTTGGTGATTATGTCAACAGTAATTATTAACAGATATTACCCACGCGTTGTCTATGCTTGAAAACGAAATGTCTTTTCGAGGATTCCTATAAAAAATTATGTGTATGTACTTTTTTTTTCAGTTGCTGACAAGAGGGGGGGGGTAAATTGCAGTAAATCTGATTACGTAATACTTACGAACGGCCCTTAGGTGACAGTTACTTAGGTTAAGGGAGGGGGGAAAAAAAAGAAAAAAAAAAAAAAAGAGGGAAAAAAAAAAAAAAAAAATTTTAAAAAAAAGAAAAATAATAGTTATATTAATGTTTAATTGAAAGAATAAACTTAGTTACTGTAAACAGAAAAAATATATTTAACCTATTTTTTTATTAGTTACAACACGGGTCAAACTAAATAATAAAAAAACATTGTTTCTATCTTCTATATTTTGAAATTAAGTAGGTACTATTTATTTTTTCACGGTGAAAGGATCAAGTAATAGATAATACTATCGAAAAATTATTCAATTTTTTCATAATTTTTGAAAACCTAAGGCCACTTAAGTCTACAATTAATAATTATACGGTATATAAGTATTTCACAATACATAATTTCCTTATCATTGAATTACTTTTTTTTTCATTCATTTATTACAAGAGGGGAGTTGACAACGCTAGCATATAATTCGGATTAGGGCAAGCACTCATGCGTAGGGGCACTTACTTAATGATTACGGTACCGGTTGCACGAATGGTTCAGTGGTTATTAAAAATGCTACACATTGTAGTTTTATTTTATGCTCCGGGTGTGTTCGATAATTTTAGTAAGACTTTTTTTTAATGTAAGTTATTATATATATATATATATATATATATATAATATGTAAGTGATAAAGTTAGAAACATAAAAATAATACATATAATATCTTGGCATGACACTTGTGGTTCATTAAAGCTAACCGAACACAGCGCAAGCTTATAACAACTCTCAAATACATACACACCCATTCACATACTCACACATTCACGCATACTCAATGTCTTATACGACTTGTGTTTGATTAGTTCTAACACTAAAACTACTTTTTTTTTTTTAAACAAACTGTACCACGCAATAATTGTTATCCAGTCACCCAGAACACAGGAACATTGCTAGCAACTCTCAATAGATGAATTTTGTTACAACCTATTTATGTCATGAATAAAGTTTTTATTATTATATTATATAAAAATAACAAGAATTTTAAATGATAAACATCAAGTCGGTACTAAAAAATTAAACAATTTCAACCACTTAAGCGTGGGCAAATAAAGCATGAACAATTGAATCAAATATCAAAGGAAACAAACCAGTGGGGTAAACGGTGTCCCCCAACTGGACATTTACCCTACCTCCCTGCGATAAATCACTAGTTTCACGGTGACATGACAATATACTATTTGGCTACACATCGCTATTGAGGGTGTTACCAGAGATTATTACTTTTTATTTCTTGTTATATTCAACTGTTTATTTGTGACGTTTCAGAAGGTTTTATTAGTAGACAAGTTGATAGATTATCTGTAACTTAATAATTTGATAAGACGAATCGACTTTAGACCTCAAGGGACCGCAATAGTTGATATCTGTGATAGAATAGATAGTGAAGAAGAAAGGTGCTGCTCTTTCTCCGACCTAATGGAAGAATCAGTTCAGTTTAATCAGTCTCTCGACCAGTTAACCACTGACTGGACCGAAAGGCCCTAGCGGCTGAGGTCGAAAATTGGTATATATTCTTAGTGAGCGAAATAACTATGTTAGCGGGTATAACATTATCTCACGTATTATAGCTGTCCCTACAATAGTATATTATATTCGTAGCATGATATTATGCCTGTCGCCTTTGTCAACATAGAATAAAGAACATAGTAAATCGCACTACACGATTTGGATTGTCGTTTCTTGTGAAAACAGGAGTGAAACTCGTAGACCCCTACCTACATTCTTTCCTAAAGATTTTAGATAGATAAATAGATAGAAAGATACATGGGTTCATACGGCAGCTAAATAGGCAAATGCCCCTGGACAATATGCCACATCGTATCCAGTTCTATATAAAGTGTTCAGAGGAGTTGTTTGGATTAATACCTGCAGAATACGAAATTCCACCCGTATTACCTCGACGTCCGTCAGTCCACAACTGAGCATTTTTAAGGCAGTTTCTGCCGCGCACCACCACTATGTGGAATCAGCTCCTCACTGAAGTATTTCCGAACCAATTCGACTTAGGGTCTTTCAAGAAAAGGGCGTAACTATTCGTAAAAGGCCGGCAACGCACTCGCGAGCCCTCTGGCATAGAGTGTCCCTGGGCGGCGGTATCACTTAACATAAGGTGAGCCTCCTGCCCTATTGCCCCCTTTTCTATAAAAAAAAACAATTTTGAACGAAAATTGCATAAACTTTTTACAGTATCACAATTACAAGCAATACTAAAAATAATGCACAATAATACTAAAACATATGGTCGTTATGATTTGAACAAATATATAATCAGCCACTTCCCAAGCTCAAACATTTGCGAGGGAAGAGTTCACGACACACGACATACACGTGACCTCACAAATTTGTTTTTTCATGTTAATTTATTTAACCACTTCATGGAGCGTGTTAATTGAAGTAGACACATTGCTCTATTTATTATTGGTTTTGTGGGACCTCAAAGGGCATTGTGAAATTGGTACGACGCATTTCCCTTGTGAGAATGAATGCTATAATAGTGTACAATTGTACATATTAGCTGACCCGGCAAAAGTTGTTTTGTCATATTAAGATTAACACATCAACACTAACTACGCAAAAAACTGAGTTTTGTATCGCGCAGCCCGGACATACAACGACCAAAATATAAGCCTTGACTTGTTTAAGCTATCGCGGAATAAGGTTAAAATGAGTATAAAGAATATCCATAGAGCAAAATCACTTCCATCATGAGCATACCCTACATACACACCTTCCACGTACTTACCCTCACTTTTACGCCATCACACATCACAGCCAAATAGGTATTACTTAGTTATATGTATTGAATAATTTGTATTGTTTTTTTCCCTTTTGTAAATATTTGAACCTTTTTGTAGTTAAATATAAGGTATTCCATCTTTGGCTATATTTTTAGTGTAATTGTTTGTTATTAAATATAATTTTTGTTAGCTGTAGGATTACGAAATAAATAAATTATTACATTACTACTGCAAAATCCAACCTAGGAGCACCTCTCATTCGAATTCTTCGCAAACAGAATAAGCACCACATATCCAGCTTGATATATTGGATAATGGACTGATCAAAACATTATTAAGTGCCTATCTGACACCTAATTCTAATAAAAAAAATTGCAAAGTAGAAACTAAAATCAAACACTAAAAGTGTAATATTTTTATTTTTTGTAACATGTATGATTACCATAATTGTCATATACATTTTAGAAAAGTTAGCTTGTAACATAATGTAGATATAGCTTTATATGGGAGTTAGTGTTGGATGGGTGAAAGATAAGATTAAGGCCTAATTAAATTGAAGCATTTTATTATTACAATTATTTAAGTTAAATGACCATACTAGTTCTTCTAATTTAATTATCAAAAGTATTGGGCAAGTCTTATTAAGAAGATAAGACACATTTCTATCGAGTCAAAAAATGTTTAATTGAAATAGTATTTCCAGAGTTATTAGTTACAATATATTTTAAATACGCATTGATATAATTAATGGATATCTTTTGTTACATAGTGATTAACCAACATGAAAATATGGCGTTAATTTACAAGCACCCCATCGAAATGGCACGCGGCTTAGGGGAAGTCATGTCACCGACATTTACAAAACGAATAAATATTATGCTAAAAAGCTCTAACGATCTCGCGAAAATAATAATATTACAATATTAGTGAACTAAATGACTTCTTTATGAATAATATTTGCTAGAGCTTCTTTAATCTAAGTAATTTGAAAAAGCCTTTCTATAGAAATTCAAGAAGAAAAATATTTTAATTAATTATTTTTAAGTAAAAGTCTTAGAAATCTGCATTTGGTCTTTGCTAAAGATTTATGTACTCGTTTCTTTCATTTATTTCGTAATCCTACCGCTAACAAAAATCATATTTAATAACAAACAATTACACTAAAAATATAGCCAAAGATGGTATACCTAATATTTAACTACAAAAAGGTTCAAGCATTTACAAAAGGGAAAAAAACAATAAAAACTATTCAATACATTCAAATAAGTAATAGCTAATTTGGCTGTGTTGTGTGTCGGTAAGTACGTGAAGGTGTGTATGTGGGGTGTGCTTATGATGGAGGTGACTTTGCGCTATGGATATTCTTAATACTTCTTTTAAACATATTCCGCGATAGCTAATTAGATATTAAACAAGTCAAGGCTTAAATATTGGTCGTTGTATGTCCGGGCTGCGCGATACAAAACTGAGTTTTTTGCATAGTTAGTGTTGACTATGCAAAAATACTCAGTTTGACTTTCATTTATTTTTAATGGCTTCTGTGTCGCACACACGCAGCCGCTCATTCCTTGCGATGTTATATCCTTTAACGTTGAAAAAAGTGTAGCGCAAATAGGAAAATGAATTTTCTAGTGTAGCTCACTAATGAGGCCAAGGGTCACGAACGCACGATCTCAGGGTTAAGAGGTGCGTACCTAGCCACTGGGCTAGCTTAGCTATGGTTCATTTTAAACAGTAATAATAAAAATAAATATTTTATTACAAACAATTATATACGTACGTAGGTACGGAGGAGGTTTTACTTTAAGACACGCAGCTTGTTACTAGGACTCTTCTAGATTAGACTAGATTCTAGTAGAAAAGTCCAAAAGCCATACTGGCTTTGTGAAGAGAAGGTGAAGGAAGGTCTGGAACACATCAGAAAACAGCAAATGAAATAGCCGTTTCTTCACCGCACTTTGTAAATATTACAAAGAAGCACGTCTCGTCCAAACGGTCACAGTGAATAAAAATAATCACTGTATCGTAAAATTATCTGCGATTAATCATAGTCCTCTACGCCCCTTTGTGTCGCTGACCTATTTATAGTGCACTTAATCTAATATCATTGCTATGTGTAATTATTACTAACTGTATTCAGTCACTATAGCTTGTAGGATGAAAAAAGATTTGTAATTTAACATGTATTATGATGAAATAACTAAACAAATACAAGAAATTCATGATTTTTTCCTTTAGTAAATGTTTGAGCCTTTTCGAATTTTAGTATTCCATTTTTGGCTATATCTATATCTATAGTATATTGTTTTTTGTTATGTATAATTTATGTAGCTGGGGGATTACGAAATAAATAAAAAAACATTTCTAACGAACATTAACAGCCTAGATAACAACGTAATTAATATCGTGCAGAACACACTTATCTCGAATAGGTAATAAATCAATAACAATGATTCAAAAAAGAACATCTATTTAAAAAAATCCGCACTATAAATATGGCACAGCAACCCCATCCAAATCAAATTCAATCTCCAATCACAAAATATAACTTACACGCTTATATTAATCCCCTCACTTTCGAGCGTGTACATTGCCCCATAAGTGGGACAGAGATAAATGGAAACTACATATTCTTAGAGGTACACATTTGATCTGTTTGTGAATGGTACATAGATAATTATATATATATATATATTATACGAAAATTCGTACTATTATTTTTGAAACAAAAAATTTCGAAAAAAAAAAAGAAACGTTCGCTATTGAATACTGGTCAACTCCGAAGCGGTATTAGTAATACTTATTTGTAGCAAACAAAAGCAAACGAGCCTACGGGCCGGCCGCATGGATACACATTTTAGAGGGTGCGTTACCGGCCTTTGGGCGGAGCGGCTTTTAAACAATTGGAGGTCGCATCTCCCAGAGATGACCTCCGGGAGTCGACGCCACAATTCGCTAGTTAGCAAAGGAAAATTTCTTGTGAAGCGGACCTTGTAATACTTCCAGCCATCAAGGTGTTGCGGCTGAAATTTTGAGTTAATAACTAATCCTACTACCAAAATCTTTTTTTATATAAATCTTCTATGCGTGTGTTTGTAATTAAACTCCTAAACAGCTGGACCAATTTAATTGATTTTGAAGATTTACATTTCTAATTAAATGTTTTTTTTTTGCAAATAATAAATTACTAATAAATAAATTCATCAAAATCGTCCAAACAGCTTCTTTACTTATTTTTGTATTTAAGACGTGCATCTATAATAGCGTACAGAGAACTTTTATATTTTAAAATTATTTCAAGTCCTGTATGGTCACTAAATTTATGTTGAGTATAAACTATATCATCATATTTAAAACATAAAATGAGGATAAAATTTAAAAAAACTATTTCGTAATTAGCGATTATTTCAAAGGCTTCTTAATTAAGTCGATCGCTGCGGGGGGTGACTAACTATAAACAAACGGTCCTTAAATATATATGTGAGTCATCACTTCTAAGTAATTGATTTGTAAATTATACCGGTTATACAAATGTTAACATGAAACTGTATCAGAGAACCTACCATTCGTAGTTAGTAAATATTTTTAGTTTAATGTCCAAATACTGCATTACTTTTCTTGATATTTGTACATTTAAAAATCTCTATATATATATGTACATAAAATTCTCGTGTCACAATGTTCGTTTCTATACTCCTCCGAAATGGCTCGATCGATTCTTATGAAATTTTTATGCATATTAAGTAAGTCTGAGAATCGACTACTATCTATCTTTCTTATAAGGGCTATCAACCCCAAAATTATTAACAACGTTTGCCGGGTCAGCTAGTAAATTATATATTTCTGTTTGAAATTTATTAAAAAATTAGATTCTAAAATCAATTAAACTACGATAAACATAATGACTCCACACATATGACCCGCAGTAACCTGCTTTTTATCACACGAACTTCCAAATATTTAACAAAATGCTCCGATTAATAATCAGGAATTTATTTATATTGTATCGGGTAAAAGCCCAGATATTAATTTATATTGTTAGTATGTGGTAAGGCTGATCGCTGATCACTACGTGTCATGTTGAAAATGGTATGGTCTTGACCATTTCAAGTACCAAAAACTTCATATATTTCGCTCAACACTTTTATATCCGTTGAAGTTTGCAAATGCCTTTTTTTATATGCTATAGTATCTGTTATAACATCCATAGTCCGGGTAATTAAAGGGCAAAAATGACACTAACTTGCCTAAGGCGCCAAATGCATTTTCAATGAAAAAGTATTTAAATACATCTATCTAGATCAGGGCCGTAGGACCTTAGGGCATTCAATTTGCCCCCCATAGTGAGACAAACATGGCGCGACTGCAAATTATTGCTAGATTAATTAAAAAGTATTTAATTATAAGCTCTAATAAATAACAAGATACACCTTTAACTTAATATTTTTAAATAAACAAATAATAATGTACCATCCGTATCTTCCCATTATTTGACGTCGCAATTAAAAGTTCGAAATTTAAATAGAGGGTCGCGATTGGTCGCCACCTCGCATACTCTCGCGCACCTGATCAAATAAAGAGTTGATGTAGGCAAAGTTATTAAACATTTCCGATAATTAGCTGATCGAATTAATTAAAAAAAAATTAAGAATAATGAAAGAGAATCGTAGAATTATTGGTTACATTACGAAGTCAACAATTTTATGAAATAGCTACATCATACATATGATAGACCTACAGAATAAAGAAAGTTTATTTGTTTCAGATATTAGGACGAATATAAAATATATAATATATATAGCAATGTTATTACAAGTAACGATCGAATCGTCTATAAGAAGTCAAGAACTACTTAATAAACTATCTCGGAACTTGTATATGTTCACCCAATAACTATTTTATAATGAAATAATACGCGTGCTCGATCCGGCGACCCGTGAACTAGGCGCAGTAACCTCCACTATCTAATCATCGCAAGTGCTAATGTTTTGATTTATACAATTAGTGTAACGTCTAATTAAACACAATTATTGCTTGTCTATACACTTATTTAACGATACATGACATTACGAGGTATTTTATCGCCTGGATTACGAATCACTAAAAAAGTAATACATAGTCTATTGAAATGTTACAATTTTAGGGCCAAACTGAACATTTAATAGAGGACGCAATTTTTTTTATGGGACATGTAGGTCAAGATCAGCTTAAACCCAAGTTTCTTGTGTGTGGGGTTGGCGCCCTTGTCCCCCGGCCGGCATCTTGGGAAAAGGGGTGAAATCACGTTTTTGGCTATCTCCTAAACTATCTATGGTACAAAAAAATTGTGAGGAAATATTTTGTGGCAAATCACTTTTTCAATTCAAATCAATTAAGTTTTTTTATCATAAATCCAAAATTCAAAAAGTTATAAGTAAAAAAGTGAAAATTTTTCCCATAAATAAAATTGCGTCCTCTATCAAAATATGTTCAGCCCGTGTAACTTTTCAATGGACTATAACATTTTTGGAAAATTTGGAGTTGACTCCAATAAAACTCAAAATTTAAAAACTGTAATATACTGACTACATACTATCTATTGTAATAAATCTCAATTCGTTACATTCTTAAATTCAACCTAACAACGCCCAAGGTGATGATAGATATTAACACCTAGACATTTGAAGTATTTTAAATTTTAACTACTTCTTTTCCGCTGAAAAAAGTATTAGAAAGCCTGATCGTATTACTAAAATAATCTGCACTGCATTACGGGGTATATCTCAGCCCTCGAACACACGATCTGAGTCCTAACCATTCATTAAGTTACGCTTGTCAACGTGTCCTATACTTTCATAGAATCGACATTAATCATAAATCATGAAATTACCATCGAATGACTGACCTCGGCACAGTTTGCGACTTCTAGATTGTCTATATCATATTCACTGGGACAATATTTTAATGCATGGGGCCAAAAAAGCTTTTAGATACATACAAATATCATGAAATTATATAAAATACCAATAAAGTATTACTAGCTATTAGCAACTCGAAACCAAATCTCATTTTTAAAAATTGAATCATTTCGGTTCAATTCCCAGTTAGAGCACAAACACGTATGGATATGGCCTCGGAGGATAAAGCAGAGACAGAACGACTTTAGAGACTCTGTCATAATTCATCTTAAATCGTGACAAACCACATATGGATGACGAATACATGATATATTATCTTAAATATTATTAACGAAACGTAATATATGTTCTAGTAAATACATATAAATCACAAAGTCTTCACGCGGTTTTGGTGTAAACAATCTGTTGCAATAAAAAGCACTCTGTATATAGTATGACAGGATAAAATTAGACCAAATAAGTCATAGAATGTGTCGATCCATTGTAAAGTGTATACTGAGCCAAGTTACAAGCAATAACGATTTTTTCGTTAAAATAAATATTTCGATAAGAGAAATCTCATATTTTTACGATAGAGGGTACACACATTTACCTTTCATTCGTAGCCTAATTTATTCCTCGTTAACTGAGGTAAAGCCAAAAAATCTATAAAACTTGACACTTAACTTGTCTAAGGGGAAGTTTTTGGGCAACAGAGTGGAAGTCATACTCGTGAACGGGTACTACTTGTGGTGACTGGTCGGACTTGAATTCGTGTATGCGGTGATGTTAGTTATTTCGACGATGTATTTGTGTGTTGTTCCCACGAGAATGTAAGTAATGGTTGCAACTCCTTACAAACATTGTGTAAAACAAAAAACTTGGCGATTAAAAAGAGTGGCGGAGAGTTTATTGCCAGTTCTTCTCTTCCGTTCCGGCAGTAAATGTTAAATTAGAAGCATTTCATAAATATTTAATATCGCCAATAAGAGTGAAGCATCAATGAAAAATGTTGCGAAAACAGAAATATTTCTACTAAACTGTGAGCTTTTATTGCAGCGCGAACGGTCAAGTAACGATTTTGATTTCAATAAATTTCTTGGGAGATATAAATAGTCAAATATTTTTGCATTTAAATAATGATCGAATACCACGCGCGCATTTGTGATGTGCACTGTTCTTACTTAATGCAGGTAAAATCGCGTTAAATAATTTGGTTATTTTATTTACTTAGACCAAACGAGGTATAATTCCATATACAAAAAGCTATCAACCAGATCAAAAAACTAGTACCATGTTTATTATAATAATATTGAGCATGATAACATTCAAGGCACAAGATTTATATGATGTTACACTTAAAGGTAACCTCATTCTTATTTCTTACTGTATGAGTTTAACCAGAGTCAAAGGGGTAACGGGTATAAAAGTACTTAATTTCAATTACTAGATTAACACCCTATTCACACATATATTTGGGAAAAAGATGTCAAGTACAAATTTCACAAAAAGTATATTGAATCTGAGAAATCATATCTTCCTAAACAAGACAAGCAGATCGAAGTAAATTATTCTTTTCAAAGTATTTTTTAAATCCTAACAGAATACTAGATCTGAAACAAATGTTTACACAAGTGGTATTAAACTTACAATGGAAGCAGACTTAGTCATGCATTGAACTTATTTGTTATTGTATTGTGAAACTAGTATTAAAAATACAGTGTTAGAATTAAAATTTGACATTTTAAAAATTAATGGACCCATTTAACTGAAATTAGCTTAACCAGATCTCATATGTAGTAGAAGGAAAATGGTTGATGATAAAAGTGCGACGTAAATAATGATTTTTACTTATATATGAGATTTATTCTCTTTGTAGTCAGAGATAGACATTGTTTTGTCTTCACAGTGTTCCGATATATAAGTGATAACCAATATATTTTTTGTCCCTTAAATTAAATATTGGGACAAATGATAACTATGGGGTAAGATCATATGAAATAAATACAATTTTCTTTAGCATGCAGACCACTAAGTTTTCATAAAAACTATAATTTTGACAAATTGAACAAAGAGAAGCACCTTAAATACAAACATCAAAAATGGCTTCACAATTAAATTGGCCATACATGTTGAATAGTTTTAAACTTTGTTATAAAAATAAAAGAAACACAAAAAAGTCTTCTGCCATATTTCTCACTGATTGGCTATATCAAAAGTGATAATTTAGAACTATGTAGTTTATTGACTTTATGCTCAGGGATAAAATCAACAATTAATGATCAATAATTCAGCTCACAACCAATAGATTCCATTGTAACAATCTAGTGGCCTTGATCTGATTATATCATATTGGATGACACTCAATGTAGAATACTAGCTAGAATAAAAAATTAAATCCTCAAAAAAAATGTAGTATGAATAAATATTTTTTTACATAAATAGTTTTGCAAGTCTACTTCATAGTTTTTATTATTATTTATTTAAATGTTACAGTGAATATTAATACCATGCTTAAGTAAAATAAAAAAAATACCTTTTTGCAAAAGTAAATTTTGTTAACAAAGCAGTCTTCACCATACCCATACATAGATCAAAATAGGTAAATATGATTTCTCACTCATATAGACTATTACATGAAAATCCGGGTATACAGATTTTAAGTTTAAGGTATATTTACGAATACCACGTTTACTCTTCGCTGGCAATACGTAAATAAACAAAATTAAGTATAAACACGCACGTTTATCGGACAGCAAAATTGTAATTGGCTATTTTATACACCGTAAATGAACGATATTACAATTGAATCTCTATATCCATGACAATCAATATAACCTTTTCTATGAATACGGGCTAGAACTTAGACTTTCAACATTTCAACCTAATACTACTAGCGGCAGCATCCATAAAAGTATAAACGCGCTTGAAAAAAATCCTTTGCCACAAAAAAACGAAGGAAAGCACAATGGATATCCACCTTGACAATCGCTGCTATAACCAAAACATAGCCTTTATAGCCGTTTTGATGCACGTTGAAGAGATGTACAATACATTAACACATGCGTTGATTATTCCTGCGTAATAATCAACTGAGTAAAACCATTCAAAATTGTATTTATAAGCTTATTTTCTATAAAATCTGGTCGGCTCCTACACTGAATATGGCATAACACGCAAACACTGAATGAATTTCACAATGAACACTGCACTGGATCGCGAATGTTCGTTTGAGGAACGCGAGACGAGCCTTGTTTTGTAATATTTCACTCACCTTGTTGTTTATTTGCTATTTTATTAAAACAGTTTTGAAAAACTTCATATAAATGCATAGGCTCGTCATCGCTCGTCGCCATTTTGGAATTTACTGTCCAAATAAACCATAGACAAGATAAATGGCAATTATTAATCCATTCCGTCTTACGCAGTGGAGGGTTAAAATTCTACACAATTCTTTTAATCTTGTCAATTCTTTTAATCTAAAAAATGCATTTATACATATTTATATTGTATTACTTATTATATATTTTCACTCACTTGATATTGATATGTTAAAAATAATAAACAACAGATACACAAATTGTGTTATGATCACAATATAAACTGGTAAGCTGTGGTAAATTTTCCAAATCGCGGATCGCCATGTTTTGACGATGTTTTGCAACACTTTGACGTAAGGAATTTAGAATTTACGAAAAAGTCAGCCTACAAAATTTTCGAGTGCACTTCAAGGAAAATATATATAAAATTTACATACATGTAACATGTTCTCATTGAATTCTTTAAACACTCAAAACCAGGTAAGTTTGAATAAGCTGACGAAGCATTTTTAAAGGGGCAGAGGGGCAGATCTTCATGTAACCTTCGTTGTTTCAGATTCTTATTAGTTTTAGTCAACTATCATCGCGATATTCTGGTTTATTCAGACATAGAAAACAAAACAACTGTAAAAGCAAAGATGTGAAACAAACGGCAACATATTATGATGCAACTATTTGTCATGAGAGTTTTCAAGAGGCGCTGAAGAATTTTGATAAGAATGCCTTACGTGATTTGCGTAGTTATGATGCGAGGTCCTCGGGGCTGCTTACTAAAAGCCTATCAATCGGGAAGATAAGTTCATCCAAGAAAGTATCACATGTCTCTGGCTTTACTTTCGATCAAAATAAAAATGGATGGGCTGCTCTTACACCTACTGTTACAGTTGATTTGAGTGGAAGAAAGTTTAGCGTTTCAGATAATTTTGTAGGTTTATTATCGAGGAGTATATTAGATACCACTTTTAAATACAATATTCAAGTGAGAGGTTTTAAAACTGAGAGGAATGTACATGCAGATTTAAAAAGGAATCCAAATCTTCTTAACAGACTGCGTAAGTCTTTGGGTCAGTATGGTATGCTTAAAATTATTTTACTCATTTTTCATTCATATATTTTAATAATTATCATAGGATTTGGTATATACATAGTAAATTTTTGAAAATAAATTTAGTAAATAGATTTTTGTCCTTATTAAGAAATTTGTCTGTAAATAGTGGCAAAAAGATTATGGCCCTTAATTTAAGAATTGACAGTGAATGGAAATATAGTCATTTAATTTTTTTAATGTTTGTAAGTGTACCTCAATTAATAAATATATGACTTTGTTACTACAAATTTACATTTGTAAGTAAACAACCACAAAAAAATTTGCATAGATATTATATTTTTTAGATTGGATTATAAAAATATATATTTATAAAAAAGAAGTGGATGTGTCTAAAAGATTTATATACTCTTTATGCAAAATAATCAAATAGATAATAGAAAAAAAACCCACCTTATTTCAGGCTTAAATGGAGCAGAGACAGAAAAACAGACTGCAGCTGGGCCAGAGGTTGCACCTAGACTGGAGAAACTATTAAATGAAGATACAATTCTTACACATCAGCAGAAAGATAAGATTAAGATTGCATTTGCTGAAGGCTACTTAGCTGGTAATATTGTACTTTAATTTTATGGTGATTGTTATATTACAATATATTTTAATATGAGTGTGTACAAGAAAAACAACTAATCCCTATAAAAATCTGATGTCCCTAATTCAATGCTAAGTTAATGTATAATTAATAGTGCTAAAAAATTACTTTAGAGGGAACCCTCAGAGCCTTTTCATAATATTTTATCTTTATTTGGTAAATTCAGGATCCCATCCAGAAAATGCACGTGGAACAAAGGCATCGAAGTACCTGAAGTTAGTGCAGCAGCTACTCACAATAGTTCTATTTCTCGCCATTTTTGTCAGCCTTATGGCTTCTGTCAGTGGCACTGTCTTCCGGTAGGTATTTTTTGCCAGCATACTGAATATTATTATTTGATAATAGGCTATTTGACCATATAAAAAATAAATTATTATTGAGAGTATTCCATACAACATATGGCTTTCCCAAGCGTTATAGAATAAAATACTGAAATACTCCACAATGCTAACTATTTGATAATTAAAACATTGATTAAATAATATTATTTTACTTTTCAGTATTCAATTGGGAAACCAAGTGGAGGTAGATCCAGAAGACATCTCTGTTACTTTTGATGATGTGAAGGGGGCTGATGAAGCTAAACAAGAGTTGAAGGATGTTGTGAGTAAATTTTTTTGTTTACTGGCTTAATTGCCTAAAAATCAAACCTATTTTAGGCATTAGTGTCAACGCAAATTATGACTCGTGTGTATTGAGAGGTTGGATTTCTAACGTAACACTTTTTTGAAGAATGAAAGTCTATGGTCTAGATAAGTGTAGATTTTAAAATAAATAATTATATGAAATCTATGAAATATTCTACACATATTTTTTATGGCAGGATATTGTATGGGGTAACTTTAATAACCTAAGGTTGTCATTATGGAATCTGGGATCAATTATAAATTTATGGTAATACCATTTAAGACCAGAACTTTTAAGCAACTTAATTAATAAGTTCACTATCACCTTCAATTTCAGGTGGAATTCCTTAAATCTCCTGAGAAGTTCTCATCTTTGGGTGGTAAATTGCCTAAAGGGGTGTTGCTAGTGGGACCTCCGGGTACCGGTAAGACACTCTTAGCTCGGGCAGTGGCCGGCGAGGCGAGGGTGCCCTTCTTCCACGCGGCCGGGCCAGAGTTTGATGAAATCCTAGTGGGGCAAGGGGCGAGACGAGTCAGAGATCTCTTCAGTAAGTCTCATTGAATCTTATGAAGGATGGTTCTTATGTTAAACTATATTTCTATTTCCTTTAGTTTTACCATAAACTATAAAGCAATATCAAAATAATAAGCAAATTAAAAGATTTTTCTAATTCCATAAAAAACCTAATGTATTATCTTATCTACCTGTTGAGAAGAACCCGTTATTGTGCAGAAGCGGCAAAAGAGCGGGCGCCGTGCGTCATATTCATTGACGAAATCGACTCCGTCGGAGCCAAGAGGACGAACAGTGTGCTGCACCCTTACGCTAACCAGGTAAAACAATATTTAAAAAATAATACAGATTAAAAAGCATACAATTCAGCCTCCAGGTCCTTCAAGCGAGAGATCGCTAAAGCAAAGTCAGAGCACATTGCCAGATTTGGTGAGAAATTGGCCCACCTCCCTTCGGGAACTCGAGCCTTCTGGTCTCTTGCCAAAGCTGTCCAAGGGAATTTCTGTCAGCCCTCAATTCCACCACTGCATAGGGAGGATGACTCACTTGCCCATACCGCGAAAGAGAAGGCCGATCTTCTAGGCTGTCTCTTTGCGTCGAACTCCACTTTGGATGATCAAGGGAAGGAACCACCGACATTATTGCGGTGTGATACTACGATGCCCGAAGTTATATTCCGGCAACGTGCTATCCGTAAAGCTTTGTCTTCCTTGGACATCCATAAGTCGAGCGGGCCTGATGGCATCCCTCCAATTGTGCTGCGTACTTGTGCTCCTGAGTTGGCTCCGGTCCTAACGCGCCTTTTCCGGTACCTTTACACGCTCGGCACTGTTCCGAAGTGCTGGAAGATCGCTTCGATACATCCGATCCCTAAAAAAGGCGATCGCTCTGATCCGTCCAACTATCGCCCAATAGCTATAACCTCCTTGTTCTCCAAAATAATGGAAACCATTATTAACAGCCAGCTCTTGAGGTATCTAGAGGGCCACCAGCTGATTAGCGATTCTCAGTACGGCTTCCGTCGTGGTCGCTCGGCTGGTGACCTCCTTGTATACCTTACACATAGGTGGGCAGAGGCAATTGAGTCCAAGGGGGAGGCGCTGGCGGTAAGTTTGGACATAGCGAAAGCCTTCGATCGGGTGTGGCACAGAGCATTGCTCTCGAAGCTTCCAGCCTATGGGCTCCCTGAGAAATTATGCAACTGGATTTCCAGCTTTCTCGCTGATCGGAGCATCAAAGTCGTCATCGACGGAGCATGCTCCGACCTGAAACCTGTGAATGCTGGTGTCCCACAAGGCTGTGTCCTATCCCCGACCCTGTTTATTCTGCATATCAATGATATGTTGCAGCTTAGCAACATTCATTGCTATGCGGACGACAGCACTGGGGATACTTTTTACACTGGCCGGGCAGGTATCTCTCGGGCTGTTGTCGATGAGTACCGGAACAAACTTGTGTCTGAAGTCGAAACTCTTCTACGTGGAGTCTCGGACTGGGGTAGACTAAATCTAGTCCAATTTAACCCCAAGAAGACACAAGTATGCGCGTTTTCCGCTAAAAAAACTCCCTTTGTCGCTACTCCCTCTTTGAAGACACTCTCCTTAAAGCCTCAGCTAGCATCGGAATACTGGGCGTTGACATATCGAATAACGTTCAGTTTCGCGGTCATCTGGAAGGAAAGGCTAAATTAGCCTCCAAAAAGCTTGGTGTGCTCAGCAAGGCGAGACGGTACTTCACTCCGGGCCACCGCTTGCAACTATATAAAGCGCAAATTCGGCCCCATATGGAGTACTGCTCTCACCTCTGGGCGGGAGCTCCCCAGTACCAGCTCCTTCCACTTGACCGTATTCAACGAAGAGCGGTTCGAATCGTCGACGACCAGTCACTTTCCGTGCGGCTTGATCCCTTGGCGTTGCGTAGAGATGTGGGATCTCTCTGCATCTTCTACCGCATTTACCATGGAGAGTGTTCAGAGGAGTTGTTCGGTCTAATACCTGCAGCTGAGTTTCATCATCGGACGTCAAGGCAAAATACAAAATACCATCCGTATCACCTCGACGTCCGTCGTTCCACAACAGAGCGTTTTCTAAGGCAGTTTTTGCCGCGCACCACCACTATGTGGAACCAGCTGCCCACAGAAGTATTTCCGAACCAATTCGACTTAGGGTCCTTCAAGAAAAGAGCGTACCAATTCCTGAAAGGCCGGCAACGCACTTGCGAGCCTTCTGGCATTGTGAGTGTCCATGGGCGGCGGTATCACTTAACATCAGGTGAGCCCGCCCGTTTGCCTCCTATTACATTAAAAAAAAAAAAAAAAAGATTACCTAATTATAAAAATTTAAATAATAAATAATTCCTTAAATTAAATTGACAGACCATAAATCAGCTGCTCTCGGAGATGGACGGTTTCCACCAGAACGAAGGAGTGATAGTACTGGGAGCCACCAACAGGAGGGATGACCTCGACCAGGCCCTGCTTAGACCTGGAAGATTTGATGTCGAGGTCTGTATAGCACTCAAAATACATACAGACGCATAAATAATTAATTCTTAATTATATTTGGTAAATTAATTTAAGGATGCTTTGATGAGACAGAAATTTTGGTCGGTAGGTGTCAGTCCCGACGCCGGACTACGGGGGTCGCCTGGAGATCCTCCGCATGTACGTGTCGAGGATCGCCGCTGCGCCGGAGATGAACGTGGAGTCCCTGGCCCGGAGCACCACCGGCTTCACTGGAGCCGACCTAGAGAGCATGGTCAACCAGGCCGCACTCAAGTTAGTACTTTACAAATGTGCTTCGGAACTAATTTCTTCAAGGAATTCAAAGATGCCAGTCAATCTTTGAAATCTAATTTGTTAGAAATGATAGTAAAGTATTCTTGACATAAATGTTTTTACATTTACGAAGGACCTTTTAAGTATTACGTAAGCAGATTTACTGCCATCGATCCCCCCTCCCCCTCCTCTTGTCTGCACAAATAAGCAAAGCTCTCAAAAATAATAGCACATAAACCTATTAATTTTTGTTGGAATCCTCGAAAATGCATTTCGTTTATATTTATATCAGTATAGACAATGTGTGGGTAATATGTGTAAAAAAGTTAATAATTACTGTTGACGTAATCACCAAATAAGAAAATCAAAGACCCCCCTGCCCCCTATAGTGCTTACGTAATACTTAAAGGGTCCCTCGCAAATATTTAATATTGTCTTATTTTATATAAATAAAAATATATACTAATATGCTGATATAGTGTTATCGCGGAGCGGAGCAGTGTATTCAGGTTCGAACCCAGACTGCAACAATGAACTTTTTTTGTATCCACGACCCAAAAATTCAATGGCCGTGCCGTCAGGCACAGAAGGCTGTCTACCTGCTTGCCTGTTAAATATGATCGGCGAATTATCACATGAAATATTATATAAATTGCAGGGCAGCAATCGACGGAGCCAAGACAGTGACGATGTCATACCTGGAGGAAGCTCGCGACAAGGTCTTGATGGGTCCAGCCCGGAGGAGCCGTCTGCCCGACGACGAAGCCAACGCCATCACCGCCTGCCACGAAGGAGGACACGCCTTGGTCGCTCACTACACCAAGGTATACGCTTATCGATCAGCCTGTAGAGGGGCACATTGGGGCACATTTTTCTTTTTCAAGTATAGTTAAGTAGCTGCTCAAAATTGCCCCGTATGACGATAAGGCTGTGGGGTGTAATAAATAATTTCTGCCATTCCCAGGATTCGCACCCACTTCACAAGGTGACCATAATCCCTCGCGGCCCTTCACTCGGCCACACCGCCTACATCCCCGCCAAGGAAAGGTCAGTTGTCCAAAATTATTTAAATATTTGAGTTTCTAATTATTAATAAATGAATCTCAATAAAACGGTGGACATATATTTTGTCATATCGATATTGCAGATACCACGTGACAAAGCAGCAGCTTCTGGCCATGATGGACACCATGATGGGGGGCAGAGCGGCAGAGGAACTCGTCTATGGACCCGAAAAGATCACATCCGGTACTCTTTTATTATACTAATAGCTGAAAATGAGACAAAAGTGAAATTAGGATTTTTTTTATCGGTCTCAAAATGTCAATTTCAGGTGCGTCTTCCGATCTGAAGCAGGCGACGTCGATCGCCATACACATGGTCCGCGAGTGGGGCATGAGCGACAAAGTGGGGCTCCGCAGCATGGAGGCCCCCAAGGGAGCCTTCCAGCAGGAACAGCTCGGCCCGCAGACCAACGAAATGGTGGATTCGCTTTCTTTGACGTTTTAACATCTGTGAACTGACTATTAGAGAATAAAGATTACACTTAACTGAAATCGATGTCTAGGTGGACTCGGAGATCAAGAAGATCCTGTCGGAGAGCTACGAGCGCGCGAAGGCCATTCTGCGGGCCCACGCCAAGGAGCACAAGGCTCTGTCCGAGGCTTTGCTCAAGTCAGTGTGGTATTTATTGTATTTCCTTTTTAAATAATAATTTAATCGTTTTTTTAATAATTAAAATAAGTCAGAAGCATCTTTTAACATAAGAATAAAAAAACTGCTTCTGCCAGATACGAGACCTTGGACGCAGACGATATCAAAGCCATAATGAACGGAGAGAAGACCAAGATGGAAAAGCAGAAGAGCAAAGAGTCCAGCGGAACCCCTGCGGCCCAGACCCCTCCGGCCCCCGTCCCCTCTGGAACCCTACTCGGACAGCCGGCAGCCGCTTAGGTATTCATTTAAATTAAGAAAAAGACTTGGTTTTATTAAATTAGCCAAAAGATGGCGCCACGGGTGGACAAATGGACTTTTAAGAATTTTTCTTGTATTCACTTGTTTAGTCTTTACAAAAAAGTTATATTGAGGTAGTTGAAAGTTCTTGGCTTAACTTGTTCTAAACAAATTCGTACATACCCTAAATATATAAATATAGGAATAAACTGAAAATAAAATAGTCTTATGAAAAATAATAAAATAATCAATATAAACTTGTTATATCAGACTACACAGATGTGCCATCAATGCCACATCTAGAAAAAAATTAAATTCTAACATCCGAGTTTCGCTTGGTTGACTGACCAAGTTTTTTATGTCTACCCACATTTTTGGTGCTGTTCTGTTTTCTTATTTTATATATGTACCTACATCTGTGCGCTCTAATTTTTAATCTTAGTTTTAAATATGTGTTTCTCAGTAAGTGAATTTTCTATTCTTATGAGAAATAAAGTTATTCTTAAACCAAAAATATATTTCTTTATATCAACAAAAGTTTTGAGAAATATTTTTTGTCCGTCTTCACAAAGCTGTGGCCGACCCTTATTGCAAAATTTTCATCTTTATCAATATAAATACTCGTTTCAGATAAGGTCGATTAGCCTTTAGTGACCCGCAGATGGAACGATCTGTACAAACAAATATATGGAGTGTCTCTGAAAATTTTGCAGGAGTTAATATTTAATAAAAATAAGTATAACATCATAACGCTGTTTCTTTTGTAGTTAGTAAGGAGATTGTTAAATATAACTTGAATTAAATAATAATTACGTTAAGGGAATTTTTATTTATATTTTTTCAATAAAACTATCCCTCTTAGTTATTTTGTATAGGATTTTTCTATCACTTTCATTTTGGGTATACTCGGGTCCAATGTGCGTCGAACCGATCGGCAAGTTTTTTAAAAACTTAACACACTCCACACACCATACAGGTTAGTAAATTATCATGGCTGATATAGTTTTAAAGAGCCTTCTTTAAAATCTTAGCTCATACAGGCAGGAGACGTTGAAAGAAAACAAATAATAGAAAAAAGTTGGAATTATATTGTATAAGTCTGTTTGGGAGTGGTGCCCAGCGCGGTGTTGGCGACGTGGGGCAAATGCGAAGCCGCTCGATACACGTGTTCCAACTGGACGGGGATTCGGGACGACGACCTGTTCAAAAACAAATAGAATTCAAACTAATATTTGTAAGTACAGTGTAAACTCTTTATAACATTATTCGTTATAGCGAAAAGCTCTCGATAACATAAAAATAGTATGTAATTGTTAATTGGATTAACACGTGAGCCATTATTCTTAGATTACATTGCCTGTAGGACATTTCGGTCTCAGTTACTAAACGCACCATCGTCACCTATCGTGTATAATTATCAGTCGTAAACAAATTCTGAAACTGTCAAGATGGCCAGTAAAAGAAAAGCGTTATGTGTTTAGAATAATTTACCTATTGATAGTAATAAAATTGTTTTTTTTTACACTGTATATGCATATTGTAAATGAAATGTATAGAAAAAGCCACGCACCCGCTCCAAGTGGGAGGTGGATGATGTGAGGATGCGCCTTCCATCAGTTTCACAGCCAGAGAATCCCGCACCAATTGGTCTGCGAAGCTGCGCATCGCTGATAACATCACGGCGTGGACGGCACTACGGAGACGATGTATTGAATTAATAAAAATCAGAAATAAAAAAAAAAAAAAAAAAAAAAAAAAAAAAAAAAAAAAAAAAAAAAAAAAAAAAAAAAAAAAAAAAA